>CM037784.1:34969268-35019268 GCA_021229015.1 Solen grandis
ATTCATTGACTCATATTAAATGCTTGTAAAAACCCACCGAGAAAGTTAAAAAGCATCAGTTGGTCCAATTAAAGAGCTAATTGTCTCCATTAGGCATTCTAATTTGATTAATAATAGCAATCAGTAACCATCTCTAATTGTCAAATTAGCACCTCTGTTAGATAATAAAACTGTGAAATTATTTATACAGCATAAACCAAAAATCCATGTATGCAAACTGAAACTATCAAGTATTATTTTCTTGTGATAGAAACAACAATATTAAATTTATTAATAAACAATGGAGAATTTTGAAATTTGAATCTAGGGTATTTGACTACCCAAATACCATTATAACACTAGGGGATTTTGAATCTAGGGGATTTTGACAACCCCTTCATTTTTCATCTAGGGGATTTTGACTACCCCTTCATTTTTGTCTAGGGGATTTTGAACACTTTATCAAGTTTTGGCCTAGGGGATTTTGAGACTAGGGGATTTTGATATACACTCTGTCATTCTAGTAGTACAAGCTGGTACAGGTATGATGTAAATGATACAAGTACACAAAAGCCAAAATCATGTTACCTTTTTACCTAGAATAGAATTTGGGGATTTTACCCACCCATAAAAAATAAACAAAGAACATAACATTTTTGCCCTCATGTGAACCTTTTTTAGCTCACCTGAGCACGAAGTGCTCAAGGTGAGCTATTGTGATCACCTTTTGTCCGTCGTCCGTCGTCCGTGCGTGCGTGCGTGCGTCCGTCCGTCGTCAACAATTTGCTTTAAAGAACATCTCCTCCTGAACCGCTGAAGGGATTTTGACCAAACTTCACAGGAATTATCCTTATGATGCCCTCTATCAAAGTTGTACAAATTATTCAGATTGGTTGAAAAAGTAGGTCACAGGAGCTAAAAATAGATTTTAAAAACTCAAACTTTGAAAATCTTCTTCTGCAAAACTGCAAGGCCTAGAGCTTAGATATTTGGTATGTAGCATCATCTTATGGGCCATTACCAAGATTGTGCAAATCATAGCCCTATGGTGATAAATGCTCCCGCACCAGGGGTCACTTGTTTTACATAGAGTTATATAGGAAAATCTTAAAAAATCTTCTTCTGTAAATCCATAAGGCCCAGAGCTTAGATATTTGGTATGTAGCATCATCTAATGGTTCATTACCAAGATTGTTCAAATCATAGCCTTACGGTGATAAATGACCCCGCACCAGTGGTCACTTGTTTCACATAGAGTTACATAGGAAAAGACCTAGAGCTTAATCTATAGATTTGATGTGAAATATTGTCAAGTGGTCCGTACCCACATAATTCATAATTATAGACCAATCATAAAAAAATATTTTGCAATATTACTAGTTTGAGAGATTATGACTAGATAATGGTTAAAATTTGGCCCTTGATTGAATCACTTTTTACTTTAAATTACATACTTGATATATGTTTTATATTAAAATCAGTATCTACGATTAAATAAAATGATAAAAAGACTAAGAGAATATATTGTGTCAATTGTATATTAAATAAAGGTTTTCTTTAAGAAAGATATGAAAGTACAGATAATCGTATTGTTGGTAATAAAAACACGTTCGGTCGTTTTAGGTTATAATATTATTAACCAATGAAAAATTAGGAAACTATTCAGCCCTCCATTTCCGGTTTCAGTTTGGTAGGTATACGATTCTCTTCAGAAATTTCAACGAATTATCGAAGATCATTAATCTAATAGACCTAAAAAGCGATTGAAAAGTAGGTCAGTAGGTCAAATCTTAGAAAAACCTTGTTTACACACTGGAGGCCACAATTTTGATTCAATCTTCCTCAAACTTGGTCAGCACAAATGTCCTCAGGTGAGCGTCTTTAGGGCCATCTTGGCCCTCTTGTTTAAATCAGCTTTCATTGTTTGTCAAAATTTGTAAATTTATTTTTTACACTTTACTACTGCCATGATAGACCATATAGAAATAATTTGAGAGTGAAATTCTGAGTTTAATGGGATCTCATTGTGTCTTTCTCATTTTAATGTTACTAATGAGCAGTGGATAGTATAAAACCTGATCAGTTTGTAAGTTCCTTGCATGCTGATCTGGTTTTATAACAGGCTTTATGGTGCATTTTCTTGAGAGCTCCACTTGCTAAAAAGGTGCAATCAAATTTGTTTGTTTTTTAACTGTTATTTCATACTAAAATACATGTATGTAACTCTTTTGTAAATTAAACCCCGAGTTTGAGTTTCAAAACCTTGGTAAAAATCTATTTCTCTTTATAATACACATCTGTTCTTTGTACATCAAGGAGGCCACCATTTTGTTTAGCCGTTTTGTGGATTATTCGCACCTTTTTATCCATATTACGCTTGCATTGTTACGTTGAGGTCATTAGTCTTCAAATGTTGACACCTTGTTGTTTGTTTGTCATGAGATTCCTTTCCAGTTGGAATTTGAAGTACACAATTGTCTTTAACTGAACAGTTCTGTCCAAAATGAAATGAACTAGATAGAATATCATCTGAATGAACTAAAACAATGAACTGATTGTATAATTAGAACATCATGGCAATCATGGTTGGCCGTATGTTCTCAATGAATTATTATGTAAAATACAGTACTGTACAGTTTCAGGTGAATCATAACAGTATAAACAAAATGAATATGAATATGAGAACAATGATTATATTATAAAAATCACAAACAGACAACAATTTTTTAAGTATATATGATAAAGCTTTAATACTGATTTTAATATGAAATACACTCATATAGACTTCTCAGATTGCCGATATGGCTTCTTAGTGAGTGGGGTAGAGGTTGGAAACATTACGAAAAAACTGAATTCTTATGTATTGTGCGCACCCCTTCTCCGAAAACAAAATTGAAGTCATAGAAATGCACCCAATACATGAGCGTTTATGGTAATACACTTGTATTAAGCAATCAAGTGAGACAACCTGTTCTTCTATTAAGTACTGAACGTAACTACCACCTGAGAGTTTTGACTGTGGTGTGTCAATACCTAACTTTTGTCTCAGAAAAGAGAGATTGTCAATTACATACAGCGGCTCTCCTCATAAGATTATGGTTCATAGACTTTATTACTCAAGGTTCACATCACATGACGCAGCTGTTTTGCTGAGAATTTTAAATGCTAGAACTTCGTAATTCTGACTATTAAAGAAATTTTATAATATATTTTCTGCATAATTTTTATACAACTTTTGAAATTTAAGCTCAGGTTTATGATGCTTTTTGACTTGAAGTTTTGCTTTATGGCAGTAAATTTTATATCAGGGGGGGTATGTAACTTTAAAAAAAAAGACTTTTTTTAATCCAAACTGTATTGTAAAACATTGATGGACTACTAAACTTATAGTATTTAAGTTAAAATGGTAGACCAGGAAACCATAGTATTTCACTAACAATGGTAGATCAAAATCTTACCATTTCACTAATTCCATGGTAATGTATATTTAGGTGTGGGCAGTAGTAGTGACAAGGAGACGATAGACCAGCTGCGTCGAGACATCCAGGAACTGAAGGATCATTTCGAGATTGAACGCAAGGAGATCGAGCAGGCGTATCGCCTTGAGATCTCGGCCATCGAGGACAAACATGACAGGGAGAAGGGAGATTTTCTTGCACATATAGAAAAGGAAAAGGTATGGTAGGGATTGCAATTTTTCTTTCATGTGATTGGGTGAGAGACTTTGAAATACTAGTGAAATAGAAATCCTTGTCATTGTCGTCAGGGTTGTCAAATTCCTTAAATAAGCTCTTGCCTTTCCCAAGTTTGAGATTGTTCAATCAAAATAATTACAAAGAATTGTTGTTTTTTCATTCTCCCCTTCATTTTTCATTCACTAATATTCACTTGCAGAGGCGAGTGGGCGAGTGAAATTTTACACCCCCTGTGGATGAAAAATTCCTGTATTTTTTTCTTACAATAAAAAAAGTCTGTACCTGAGTGTAAGTTGACATGTTTGTCCAATTAGACTTTGTCACAGCATAACTTCTTGTAATGATTAGAATGATTAGAATTACAAGGGCCTGTTTAAATGATCTTTGAACAAACGAATTGGATCTTAGCTGTAAGAATGTTCTTATACATTCTAAATGTCTACTAATTTTTTATTTGCGCAATGAAGCAGAAAGGTGATCTTTTATATTGCATTATACAAACTCATCATCAGTGAAGAAACAAGCACAAGAATAAAAAGAATAAAAAGTTGTTTCTTTTTAAACAGAGAATAGTGAAATGAGCCCTTAAGCATTGTTGTTATATCTATAAACAATGAAGGATATGAAGAGAAAAGAGAGATGAGGATCTCGGAGCCTACAAGAAAATCTCTTTCCTTAGCAAAACTGGTATGTAAAGGGCAAAAAAATAGAAGAATTTTATCATTTTCTTATTTTTTTTTTCCAAAGTCATTAGAAGATGAATTTAGTATACAATATCTCTGTGCAGGCCAAGCTTGCTGAAGACTTTGAGAGGCTTCAGCAGCAAGCCCTTGCTGAACTTGCCAAAGAACTACAGACCAATTTCGCACATGAGAAGGAGGAGCTAGTCCAGAAACATGCAACAGAGAAGAATCATCTGGAACAAACATACAAGGAGGAGAGAGAACAACTCATAGACAGGTATACAGTCATTCTTGTCTGTACAGACAGGTAAAGGAATATAAGAAAGTACAGTCAAATCTGCTGTAAGCAGTCAGTCAAGGGAACAAGAGGAAGTGATTGCTTAACAGAGGTGGCTGCTAAATGAAGGTTAACATATAATTAAATGATATGGTTAGGTTATACTAAAACTGACCACTAAATGCAGATTGACTGTTTAAAACAGGTGGCCGCTAACACAGGTTCAACTATAGTGGCATAGCTCAAGTTGCTTATATTAATACAAACTGTTTGTTTATTGGGTTTAACGTCCCACCGACAGTATATCAGTCATTTGGAGACGATGTCTACTTGAGACAGATATAGTGCTGCCACACTGCAGTATCAAGCTGTAGACATGTGGCATGATACCACACTCAGTCACATTATCCTGACACCGGGCCAACCAGTCCAGCAACTACCCTTATATGCTGAGCGCCAAGCAAGGGAGCGATAACAGTACCATTTTTTATGACTTTGGTATGTCCGGCCGGGGATCGAACCCACAACCAATAATAACTGCAATCTACTGCTCTATCTTTCAATTTCATTACAATTATCCAAACTGGAATATTAAGAATCTTAAATTAAAAAAAAAATTCTTTCTAATTTTGAAATCCGGAGTAACTCGCAGGCTGATCAGGTTTTATGTTGTTCACTGCTCCTCAGTGGTCTGGAAATGAGGATTTTGTAATTAAATTTGGTAAGGTTTAACTGTGGTTTTCTGCAGATCAGGCTTTATGTGGTACCTATTGAGTGCGTCAAAATGAGTCTATATGAGGGAAAGGGTTAACATGTCAGTATATTTTTTTTTTCTCTTTCTGTTTAGACTAAATCAAGAGCATGACCAGGACCTAAAAGCACATCTTCAGGAACTTGCCAATAAATGTGAAGATGAAAGATATCAGCTGGAGGAAGCTTTAACAGAGACGGAGCCAGTTATCAAAGACTTAGAACATCAAAAAGTACAACTTGAGAGCAAACTCAAAAAAGAAAAAGAGATAGTGACAAAAAACTTGAAAAACAAAAGACTGAAATGGAAGGCATGTTAACAAGGCATATGCAAACTTTAGAGGAAGCTGAGAAAAAGAAACAATTTAGAAATAAAATACAAACAACAGTTGAGTGACTCAGAGTTAAAGTCTAGGAAAGAAAAGATGGAGTTGAGTAATACAATAGATAAACTTAATCAGGACTTAAGGGAGTTGCAGAGACAGAAAGCAGAGTTGGAACTGGAGGTGAAGCAACAGAAAAAAGAGATGGAGGTGTCCTTCAGACAAGAGAAGCAAGAGATCAAGGATGTGTATGATGAGAGGGTTCAAGAGTTGGAAGAACAGTTGAGGTTGAAGGGCAAGGACGTGGATAATGTTCTAGATGGGGTAGGTAGTGAATACATTATCTTGCCTGTATTACAGTATCAAAACTGTATAACTGCACACTTTTTCTCATTGGAAATACAATTTCTTTTTCTGGACCACAGTTCAAAATCACTGAAATGGAATATAGAAATTTTATGGAAATTGTTGTAAACTTTACTGTTTGTTGTTGATAGGGTATCCTCAAAATGATAATTAAATATTTGGGCAAGCTGCAACATACCATTGCCATTAAATATTGTACTAGAATATTTCCTTTGTATATAAGGGTAGTTCCAGGACTATCATGCCACTAGCAGCATGAAGACAAAAGTCCCAAAATGACTGAGATACTGCCCATGGGTCGTTAATCCTTAGCAAACAAACAAATAAGCTTCTGCAAAATCTTCTATCTAAAACCATTAAATAATACCAAGATTGATTACCATTTATCTTTTGCATATTGCACTACAGTGATAATATATTGTACTTCCACATACTCAAAAACCTTTTTCTCCTGGAATCAGATCTCTGCACAGGGTGTCAATAGTTTATAACTATGTATTGTATTAAGGGTGTGGACAGCCTGCCAGGGAAGATCAGGGAGGAGTTCTTCCGGTTGGTGGAGGAGAAGAAGGAGGAAAGACTGAAGGAAGAACTGAAGAAGTTGACAGAGAACATTGAGAGGAAGCAGAGTCAGATGTTGGCAGAGTACGAGACCAAGCAGTCTGAACTGAGTGAGTCCTTTAATTTAATTTACATTGTGACCAGGGAACATTTTTATGCCCGTCCATGAAATGGCGATGGGCATATTATTGTGTTACACTAGTCTTGTTCATGTGTGTTGTCTGTGTTTGCAAGCAATTGTGTACGGGCTGTAACTTTGTTGTGTATGGTCACGTTTTGAAATAACTTTGCACAAGTGATTCTTAGGACAAAACATTGAGTCACAAACAAGAACCAGGTTGCTAGCTTGAAGGTTAAGGTCACAGCAATTGGTTGACCTTAAGATTGTGTCACAGCTTAACTTTGTTGAGTATGGTCGGGTTTTAAAATAACTCGACACAAGTGTTTCCTAGGACAAGAGTCAAGGGTTTTAAAATTTTTGGAAAACCGGCACTAGCTTGAAGGTCAAGGTAATATGTGTTACGGACAAGAAATAGGTCACTAGCTTGAAGGTCAAGGTCACAGCTGTTGGTTGAGTTTAATATTTGTGCAAGAAATCCTGTCTGGCTATTACGTTAATGTGTATGGTCGTCATTTTGAAATATTTTGAAATGGTCACAAACAAAAACCAGGTTGCTAGCTTGAAGGTCAAGGTCACAGCAATCAGTAGACCTTAGAATTGTGTCAGGGCTGTAACTTTATTGTATATGGTTGTGTTTTGAAATTACTTTGACACAAATGATCCCAAGTACCAGACAAAGTGTTACACACAAAAACCAGGTCGCTAGCTCAAAGGTCAATTTCACATCACTTGGTTGTGGTTAGGGTCACAACATTAATTTTACCTTGAAATCTTCTCTTATGTTTCAAGTTTTTCATGAATTTGGCTGACAAAAATATAAATCTATTTACCGTAAACTGTCATGTATAGTGTGCATTTCTATGACCTTAACTTTGGAGAAGGTGTGCGCATAATACACAAGAATTTGTTTTTTCGTAGCCATACCAGCAATCGGCGAAGTCGGTATGAGTGTATTTCATACTTTAAATCAGTATTAAAACATTATTGTATATACTTGCCAGAAAATTGTTGTCTGTTTGTGATTTCTGAAATATAATTGTAAAATAAATGCTTACAAAATCATTGTTCTCGTATTCATATTCATTTTGTTTATATCACTGTGAATCACTCTGTTTCAGTACTGTACTGTACTTTACATTATAATTGACAACGTAAAGCCAAATGTGATTTTTGCATCATTACTGAGACAAACCATGTTTGCCGTTATGTTCTGATTATACAATCAGTTTATTGTTAGTACATTCAGATGATATTCTAGCTAGTTAGTTCCATTTTGGACAGAACTGTTCGGTTTAAGATAATTGTGTACTTAAAATTCCAATTGGAAAGGGACTTGCTACAAACAAACAACAAGGTGTCAACATTTGAAGACTATTACTCAAACTATTGGCCATAATGAACATCAACATATCAATGCAAGCTGAATGTGGATACTATAGGTGTGAATAATAATCATTGCATGACTGACTTGTGGAAACCGTAGAACTTTTGTTACCTGTAGTTTGATTGAATATACGCAAAACACCCGTGGCTAAACAAAATGGCAGCCTCCTCGATGTTTGAAGAATGAGCGCGCATTATAGAAGGGAAATAGATTTTTAACAAGGGTTTGAACCTCATACTTGGGATTTGCACTATACATGAGTGCTCACAATACAGTGGAACCTCGGAATACCGAACCCCCTCGGGACCAGGTGAAAAGTTTGGTTTTCTGAGGTGTTCGGTTTTGTGGGGTTTCTTTCAAATATGAGTACAGTGTACATATACAGTGTTGCAGTGTATTAATTTACGCACTCACTATCTCCATCACTCACTCATTCAGTTAGTTTGCGTGTTCATTGTGTTTGTTTCATTTTATAAATTATTACTGTATAATATTTAAATATAGGGGAAAATGTAGCGAGTAACATCAAATATTTTTTGCATGCGGTGCATCTTTAAAGTTCAAATAAATTAATCTGAAACCAAACAAATTCTAATTAACACATTTAACTTCACTTATGTAATTTAATTCCTCCAGCGAAACCGCTAAGACCAAATGATGTCCATCATTAAAGAATTTAACCTTTTATAATTGTCGTTTCTAATTATCGCACCTCGTTTTCACTTTCCTATTGATTACAGTAAACCCTTACAATAAAACATACCGTCCAAAACAGAATTGTGTTAACATGTTTGAAATTTGCCCTTTGTTACGGCACGTGCGAGGTTATTCTGCTGACATCTTAGTGCAGCTTGTATACACAAATTACTGACAGTACACAATGTGCCATTTTATACCAGTTTGACACGCTGGACACTCGATTAGTCTAGACGTGTGAACGTGTGAACAACTTTCGGCAATTCGGTTTTGTGGGGTAATTTTATGTAGTTTAAGTGCATTTTGGGACAGGATAATCGTTCGGATTTCGGAATTCTGAGGTTCCGGTATTCTGGGACTTTAAAAACATGAAAATAAGAAGGAAAAAAAACGGGACCAGCATGATCGTTCGGTATTTCGGGAATTCTGGTATTCTGGGGGTCCCGTTTTCAGAGGTTTCACTGTACATGAGCTTTACGGTAAACAAAATTACTTACTCTCTCCAAAATAGGAACCTCTACAAACAATGCAGCATGTGTAATCAAAGGCTCATCAGTGATCACGGCAATCACCCTTGTCAAAACAGGTTTAGTTGGCTGCCGCTAATACACATTGTAGTGAGATTTGTTTGCCGAAAATAACTGCCGGTACCAGAAACCTGCGGCGATAAGGCTTCCGCTTATACGCAATGTAGGGAGATTTGTTTGCTGAAAATTACTGCAGGTTTACTGTTGTAAAGAGAGAAATAAAGAACAAATAAATCTGTTACTTGACTGTTAGTGCCAGAACCCAAATTTGCTGTTGTATTGAATGCTGTTGTATCAAGAGTTGACTATATAATTTCAAAGACTAGATTTTTTCAGCATAATCTGGACCATTGAGAGACATCAAACCTTTCTTAATTAGAGATTAACACATGCACCAAGTTTCTTTAAGAGGGTTGTTGCACAAAAATTTTAATAACTTGACTGGTCATTGTAGAGTCATCAACTCTAATTTAAAGTATGGTTGTTTTTTTTGGCTGTTACACAAGTTGAGGTAGTGTTAGTAAAAGCACTGGGTCTCAAAAATACAACCCAGGTTCAATCCTTGGTCAGTTTGATGCATGTGAAATGGTATTTGGTAATCAGTCCTTACATGTAGGTTTTCTCCAGGTCCTGAGGTTTCCTTTCATCTAGGACCTGGCAAAGACCATAAGTGCCAATGACAAGTTCTTCATAGGAGATATTTTTTTGTGAAATGCATGAAGTTAAAACTTAAAACTGTTTGACCATTACAGGCCACGTGTTTGAGAGAGAGAAGTGTGAGCTGGCGGAGAGATATGAGGCCCAGATCGAGGCCCTGCGAGGGGAGCTTGGGCGACTGCAGGAGAAACTGGAGGAGGAGCGAGAGGCCCTAGCGGGGAGGTACCAAGAGGAGAAGGAATGCATAGAGGACACCTTGGCACAGCAGATCCGTGAGGAACTAGAGGTGGGTGGTTGCACTGTTCAAATGAGGGGAATGTTTTTGTTGGGATTTGTTTGGTTATATTCACATGCGGTATATATTCTCAAAAATACTTACTGGTTATTTTTAAGGCCAAAACTTAAATATCATACTGAAATCCTTATTGGAATATTTTGAGAACACCAGGCCTGGATTTGGCAGTCTGTAGATGATGACTGGACTCTCATGGTATGGGTTACAATGTGTTTAGGTATTACAATGATCAGTGCAAGCTACCACTAAATTTTGTCAAGGATGCCAATATAATCAAACCATCTATTCACTGTCTTTTTTTGGTTTTTAAACCAAAAAATTTTTTTTTTTTTTTTTTTTTTAATTAAAATTGCTGCTGTGCTTTATTTTTAGATTTTTATAAAAAAATATACTGTTTGAAAAAATGTATTAAGTTTATGAATTAGAAAAAATGTGATATCTGTTTAGTGCCAAGTTTTCCATATTTAATAGGGACACTAATTTAGTGAGAACTGTTTGAAAATGAATAATTCTCACTTGTATAATATGTAAATAGTATAAAAATATCTGTATGCTTGTCCTTTTAATTCTGTGGTCTTTTCACTATGCAGTTGTTAAAAAATTAATGAAACCTTTCTTTTTTTAAATCAAGTGAGATACCCTGTTTTACTTATTGTCTGATGGTGTATAATATAAATGTATATTGAAATGAGTTTCCAACTTTTGTGATGTTTATATTGAATAGTCATCAAAATGGAGGAAACAGATAAGAAAAGGAACATATTACATGAACAGAGATAGGCAGGTATATAGTTACCACATGTCTACCACATATTTATGTAAAACATCACATGGTATTGTCATAAATGGATTCACATCACATGGTATATAGTAGTCACATCACATGTATATAAGCACAAGAAGACTATTGACGCAAGTGTCAAAGAAATCAGGCCGAAGGACTATTGTTTTTGGAATAAATTTAAGTCAAAACTTTTCTAGAATCGCAGGAAAATGGAGTAAAATCTGTTTCCCTGCTCTACTGGTATTTGCTCTGTCATATCTTTACTACTCAAAAAAAACAATAAAACAACCTTTGCATTTGGCGAGACATGCTATATATTCGTCTGAGCAAGTAAAATAAAATTCCATGACAAACATGTAAAAAAAGATTACATTCTTCAATGTCAATTGTTACAAACTTACTAAGGCTAATAAAATGCTTATCGTTCATTTTTTTTATTATTTAAGTTTGGTATCTGGCAAAAATAAAGTTATTCAGCAGATCTGCAGCTTGTCAAACACTCTTTTATTTGAGACACACATAACTTCAGTACCTTCATTGTACTGGCTGGTGAAGGTAATTTCAGCATAATTACAATACTAGTAAGACTAAATCGAAGATCAACATTTTTAGTAGATAACTGGTAATGAAAAAAGATTAAATGATAATACATGTGTAAAGTTAAAAAATTACTAAAATGCTTATTGTTTAATTAGTTGTGCCAAATTACCTTTTCAATTGATTGCCATCATGGAGGGCAAAAGCCGCGGTTCCCTCCACCCCCACCGGCATTGGTGTAATATGTCAAGTCACTATAAACACTCGGCAGAAAAAAATTGTCTTAAAAAAGAATAAAGAAATCTACAACTATTGAAATTTGAAGTTAACAGCTTAGAAATAAAACATTTTCTAGGACATGACATAGGACTTCTATGTATATAACCCATCATATATAACCTATCATACAGGTTTTTGGTGATGTCAATTAGATTCTCAATATTAAATGGACTTCCCCAGGGTTATGAAGGGCAGTATTTTTTTTTTCAAGGTAACAAATCGGTACAACAAACTTTAACAGTAAGATCTGAATAGAGGTCAACAAAGAATGATAGGTTCATTGCTGGATGGCATGGTACCTAATATCACTTCTTGTTTGTATACCTACCTTGAAAATCTTCAATACTTTGAACATTGCACTATTTATGAAAGGGTTAAAAAAGAGGTAACATACTGAAATATGTGTTTTATCTTCTGGGACACCGAAGGATTGGTAATGTACTAGTATGATTAGGAGATACTTGATGTAATGTTACTTGAAATAGATGAGAGGTCACAAGCTAGCACTTCATTACAATTATTTTGCACGAGCTCGTGATGTGACAAGTGGATATTTGTCGCTATGTATTTAATCATATGTCAACTATTTTAAGAGAATGACCTATTGCATGTGATTTTATGATGTTTTCTTTACATTTCTCTAATATTTTTTTTTAGTTAATTGAATATATAAAATTATGTATTTGATTAAATTTTATACATATATACAGAAATTCAAAAATCATAATGAGTATAATTTTTTTAAAGTTCATAATCACTTTGCTGTCCTATCTAGTGGCTATGTACCAAATTGTTAAAATGGTACTGGAATTATTATTGTATTTAAGAGTAGTTCTAGGACTGGTGGACCCAGTTTAAGGATAATATTACTGTGTTGTCTAAAGCATGGTATCATACAGAGGCAGAACTATATCTGTTTAGAGTAGACCAAAGACCCCAAATGACTGAAATCCTGTCCATGGCACATTTAAGAAATAAAGTTTGCTAACATGTGTAACAGCCATCGCCATGGTCCAATGATAACGTATCCAATTACGGATCCGAAGGTTGTTGGTTCGAATCCCGTTGGAGGCAAGAACTCCTCATGACCTTTCCGGGCGCAAAGAAGGGCACTCGCTCTGTAAGCCAGGGGCCCCAGGTTCAAGCCCTGGTCTGGCTGCATATTTTTCTCACCTGGTTACCCATGGATAGAGTATACATAATTTTGTTTTTGTACATTTTAACACTGTTGAATCCCAGAGCAATGATAATACCCAGTTCATATTCAAGAGACTTTGTTTTAGTTAACTAAAGAATTTAAAGTCCCAGTATCTTATAGATGTTAGACCTAAAGCTGAATGCACTTACAGCATATATAATTCAGTTTTAATTTCATCACTGTAAGACCTTGAAAAATGCCTAATTTACAGGAAAGATTCTATTAGAAAAAATGCAAATTGTGGCTGTCTCGTTCTATATTTAGCTCAGAACAATGACAGCATAAAATCAACATACAAGGGATTTTTCAGAAGTTCATGGATTTTCTTCCTATCTCCTCTCCTACCGTGTGTCAATATTTATTCAGTCTATAGAAAAAGTCCATGAACTTCTGAAACACCCCATGTACACCGAGACATCCGTGGTTTTATACTGAACAGTGTGTTTCAGAACAAGCTCCGCCCATCTTTCTCACTATTTTGCCCTGTCTGAACAACTAAGACTTCCGGGCGAATATTTCATTATGTGGGCTTAAGTAAACATTAAGAGGTTAATCAAACATCATTTGAGGCTTTGCTAATTAGAAATTTTGAAAAATATATTTTTCCAAGCTAAAACGCACTGGGGCTTTAATATGTATAAATAAAATAGAACATTTATACATTTCTCTTTTTTTTTTAGCTCACCTGAGCACAACGTGCTCAAGGTGAGCTTTTCTGATCACCCTTCGTCCGTCGTCGTGCATCGTCAACACTTTGCTTTAAATGACATCTCCTCTGAAACCGCTGGACAGAATTTGATTAAACTTGGCAGGAATGTTCCTTGGGTGAGGCTCTACAACAGTTGCTAAAATAAAGTTGATCCATGCAGAACTCTGGTTGCCATGGCAACCGAAAGAAAAAAAAATGAAAACTTTAAAAATCATCTCCTTCAAAACTACTGGCCAGATTTCAAAATAATTTGGTACAGATGTTCCTTGGGTGAACCTCTACCAAAGTTGCTAAAATTATTCCGATCCGTAAAAAAACATGGCCGCCAGGGGCGGGGCTTATTTGCCATAAATGTATATAGAGAAACCTTTAAACAACATCTCCTCTGAAACCATCAGACAGAATTTGATTAAACTTGGCAGGGATGATCCTTGGGTCAACCTACATAAAAGTTGCTAAAATAAACTTAATCCATGTAGAACTCTGGTTGCAATGGCAACAAAAAGAAAAAAAAATGAAAACTTTAAAAATCATCTTCTTCAAAACTACTGGCCAGATTTTAAAATAAATTGGTACAGATGTTCCTTGGGTGAACCTCTACCAAAGTTGCTAAAATTATTCCGATCTGTAAAAAAACATGGCCGCCAGGGGCGGGGCTTATAGGGAAAACTTTAAACAACATCTCCTCTGAAACCACTGGACAGAATTTGATTAAACTTGGCAGGGATGATCCTTGGGTCAACCTTCACAAAAGTTGCTAAAATAAACTTGATCCATGTAGAACACTGGTTGCCATGGCAACAAAAAGAAAAAAAAATGAAAACTTTAAAAATCATCTTCTTCAAAACTACTGGCCAGATTTTAAAATAAATTGGTACAGATGGTCCTCGGGTGAACCTCTACCAAAGTTGCTAAAATTATTCCGATCCGTAAAAAAACATGGCCGCCAGGGGCGGGGCTTATTTGCCTTATATGTATATAGAGAAACCTTTAAACAACATCTCCTCTGAAACCATCGGACAGAATTTGATAAAAATTGGCAGGGATGATCCTTGGGTCAACCTTTATAAAAGTTGCTAAAATAAACTTAATCCATGTAGAACTCTGGTTGCCATGGCAACAAAAAAAAATAAAAAATGAAAACTTTAAAAATCATCTTCTTCAAAACTACTGGCCAGATTTTAAAATAAATTGGTACAGATGTTCCTTGGGTCAACCTCTACCAAAGTTGCTAAAATTATTCTGATCTGTCAAAAAACATGGCCGTCAGGGGCGGGGCTTATTTGCCTTATATGTATATAGGGAAAACTTTAAACAACATCTCCTCTGAAACCACTGGACAGAATTTGATTAAACTTGGCAGGGATGATTCTTGGGTCAACCTTCACAAAAGTTGCTAAAATAAACTTGATCCATGTAGAACTCTGGTTGCCATGGCAACAAAAAGGGAAAAAAATGAAAACTTTAAAAATCATCTTTTTCAAAACTACTGTCCAGATTTTAAAATAATTTGGTACAGATGTTCCTTGGGTGAACCTCTACCAAAGTTGCTAAAATTATTCCGATCCGTAAAAAGACATGGCCGCCAGGGGCGGGGCTTATTTGCCTTATATGTATATAGAGAAACCTTTAAACAACATCGCCTCTGAAACCGCTGGGCAGATTTTTATTAAACTTGGCAGAGTTGTTCCTTGGGTGAACCTTCACAAAGGTTGCTAAAATAAACTTGATCCATGTGGAACTCTGGTTGCCATGGCAACGGAAAGAAAAAAATTATGAAAACTTTAAAAATCATCTCCTTCAAAACAATAGCAAGATTTCAAAATATTTTGGTACAAATGTTCCTTGGGTAACTCCCTACCAAGATTGCTAAAATTATTCTGATCAGGAAAAAACATGGCCGCCAGAGGCAGGGCTAATTTGCCTTATATGTATATAATGAAATCTTTTAAAGACATCTCCTCTGAAACAGCTGGACAGAATTTGATTAAATTTGGCAGGGATGGTCCTTGGGTAAAGCTTCACAAAAGTTGCTAAAATGATTCCAATCCGTAAAAAACATGGCCGCCAGGGGCAGGGCTAGTTTGCCTTATATGTATATAGTGAAATCTCTAGATGACATCTCCTCTGAAACCGCTGGACAGAATTTGATTTAAGTTGGCAGGGATGATCCTTAGGCAAAGCTTCACAAAAGCTGCTAACATGATACCAATCTGTAAAATGGCCGCCAGGGGCTAATTTGCTTTATATGTATATAGTGAAATTTTTAAACCACATCTCCTCAGGGCTAGTTTGCCTTATATGTATATAGTGAAATCTCTAGATGACATCTCCTCTGAAACCGCTGGACAGAATTTAATTAAATTTGGCAGGGTTGATCCTTGGATAACGCTTCACAAGATTTGCTAGAATTATTCCGATCATTTAAAAACATGGCTGCCAGGGGCGGGGCAAATTTGCCCTATATGTATATAAATTTTTAAACCAAACCTTAATTAAAGGGTTTAATTTTAAAATTATTCTGATCTGTAAAAAAACATGACTTATTTGCCTTTTATGTATATATTGAAAACTTAAAATGACCTCTCCTCTGAAACAGTTGGACAGAATTTGATAAAACTTTTCAAGGATCATCTCCTTTAAAACTACTGGCCAGATTTCAAAATTGTTTTACTACAGACTTATGTTCCTAGGGTAACCCTATACTCAGGTGAGCAATCCAGGGCCATCATGGCCCTCTTGTTTTTTTAAAAGTGGTGTCCCACCAATTTCATTGTCCCATAGTAATTGATAATCAATGATAGTGTATAATTTTATCAAACAGCAAATCCTTGTAAAATTCAAAAGTATTGCTTTTCAACAGTTTCACATCCTCCTTATAAGTACAGGTCCTTATCCCCATACGGGTAAAATACTTAATTTATTTCATATTTCTTAATTAGAAACAAGTCATGTCATACCAACTTAAATCTGCAAACATTGCTATCATGATTTCAGCTATTAAAAGCTCAGAATATGTTTGTTTATGGAGTTCCTGAATAACATGTAACCTTATATGTCACACAGTATATACTTTATAATATTAATGCAGTTTTTTAAAAATTGTAAAGTTTTTTATTTATATATTTCCCTTAGAGATACTCCTTTTTAGCTTTGGTGATTGCCTTTTGTCCGGCGTCTAACGTCTGTGCGTGCGTCCGTGGTCAACAATTTCCTTTAAACAACATCTCTTCCTTGACCATACTTCACAGGAATCATCCTTATGATGCCCTCTATCAAGATTGTTCTAATTATTTTGATTGATTGAAAAAGTAGGTCACAGGAGCTAAAAATAGAATTTAAAAATGCAAACTTTGAAACTCTTCTTCTGCAAAACTGCGGGGCCTAGAGCTTAGATATTTGGTGTGTAGCATTGTCTAGCGCAACTCTACCAAGTTTGTTCAAATCATGACCCTGGGGTCAAAATTGGCCCCGCCCCAGGGGTCACTTGATTTTACATAGGCTTCTATAGGAAAAAACTAGAAAAATCTTCTTCTCAGAAACCACAAGGCCTGGAGTTTAGATATTTGGTGTGTAGCATTGTCTAGTGGATCTCTACCAAGTTTGTTTAAATCATGACCATGGGGTCAAAATTGACCCCGCCCCAGGGGTCACTTGAATTTACATAAGCTAATATAAGAAAAAATAAAAAATCTTCTTCTCAGAAACCACAAGGCCTGGAGTTTAGATATTTGGTGTGTAACATTGCCTTATGAACATCTACCAGTTAGTTCAAATCATGGCCCTTGGGTCAAAATTTTCCCCGCCCCAGGGGTCCCTTGATTTTACAAAGGCATATAAATAGGAAAATATAGAAAAATCTTCTTGTCAGAAACTACATGGCCACGAGTTTAGATATTTGGTGTGTAACATTGCCTTATGGACATCTATCAAGTATGTCCAAATCATGGCACTGGGGTCAAGATTGGCCCTGCCTCAGGGGTCACTTGATTTTACATGGACTTGGGGCCTCCGTGGCCGATGAGGGTTAAGTCGCTGACTTTAACACTCACTCAGCCCCTTACCACATGGGTTCGAATCCCAGCAGGGTCATTCGGATTTTCATGTGAGGAAGCCTTCCAGCTGGCTTGTCGTAGGTTGGTGGTTCTACCCGGATGCCTCCGTGCATTCGGGGTCTTCCTCCACCTGTAATTAGCTGGACGTCGCTATATGACTGAAATACTTTCGAAGCGACGTTGAACTCAAATAGTCAAGTCAAGTCAACATGGACTTACATAAATTATGAAAGATTTTAAAAAGATATCCTTGTCAGAAATCACAAGATCATGGGTTTAGATATTTGATATGTATCCTGGCCTTGTGGACCTGAACCAAGTTTTCAAATCATGGCCCTGGGGTCAAAATTGGTCCCACGCTTGGGTTTACTTGTTTTTTTTTACCACATGTAAACTTTTTGCGTGGAATTGAAATTATATTGCTGTTCTTCTGTATGGATTTTGTATTCAGTATGACTATGTTGTAAAAGGCAATGAAAGCAAAGTTTCTCAGGTGAGCGATTCTGGGCCATCTTGGCCCTCTTGTTTCTTTTTTAACCCAATTATAATTATATAGTCACTAAGAGAACGCTTCAACCTAAAGGAGACATATTGCTACAGAAACAGTGGTAGATGTATTGAGTAATTAAGATCCATTTCTTATGTAGGAGGAATTCCTTCAACAAATGGAGGAGATAAAGGAGGTGTTTGAGGATGAGAGACATGAGTTTGAAGCCCAGGCTAAGTTGCTGAGAGAGGAGGTGGAAGACCTGCAGGCAGCCCTTGAAAAGGAAGTCACTAACAGGAAGAAGACGGATGAACTGAAACGTACAAACCTGAAATTACAACAGGAAAAGAGACAGGTACATGTATAATTATGCCTTCAGAGCGTCAGTATAGGCAGGAAAAAAATCAAGGAGTGGTTGTAGCAATCTTAGACTTGTATTATTCTATATCAACAATAAGGAAGGATTGAATTTCAAAAAATTGTCTTGTATTTTTGTACCTGTAAAAGGAAAACCAATACCTTTTTATATCATTGAGTAAATACTGTTCTGGGGTATTAACTGTCTCGAGTTTTGAAACAGTTTCGCGTCAGGTGAAACTCTCTTAGATTAGAATCATCATTGTCATTTAGAAAAAGATTGATGTA
Organism: Solen grandis; assembly: GCA_021229015.1. Taxonomy (NCBI): domain Eukaryota; kingdom Metazoa; phylum Mollusca; class Bivalvia; order Adapedonta; family Solenidae; genus Solen; species Solen grandis. The sequence goes on from CM037784.1 coordinate 34,988,277, forward strand.
TTATAATTCAAAAAAAGTAAAATAATACTGAAAGTTTGTAATTTCAAAAAGCTGGCCAAGAGTGTAAAAACAAGTGAAGCCTCAGCTTTATTTAAAAGATGATTAAAAACCTATTATAATAGATCTTTGAGATAATGAAATCTTTGAGATAATGAAACAAATTTAAATCCTGATGATACTGCAGGCTGAGAAGGCCCAGGCAGAGCTGAGGGAGACTCTAGAAGAGACCAAGAGAGCTCTAGAGGAGAGACTAGAGGAAGTGAGGGTGGAGAAGGAGGAGACAATCACTGCTGTCAGGGCCCAGTATGTGGAGACCTCCAAACAGTCAGGGAAGGACAAGGTATGTCAGGGGTCATGCAGACAGCCCTGCACTACTCAGACATGCCTTTTTTGCAAGGGGTTAAATCAATTAAAAGTCAGATCAGACAGAAAAGTTTTAAGTCTGGTCAGGTTTTATAGTGCTATCTTATCATTATGTAGCATTTTTCACAATGCAACAGAATACCTCTGCTCAGTATTAGATATCCAAATTCAAATGGCGGAGACATCCTTGTCCTATGGACACATTTCTAGTCTTCTTATTTTACATGAATAAAATCCTCTTTATATGATTTATTTATCATTATATTATAGAAGTTGTCATGCATACACCAAACGATAACTCTGCAAGGATATGTAAGGGAGAAAAATTATCAGTGAAACAAAATACTATGAATGAAATTGTGTGACAAAAGCAGAACTTGCTATACAAGAAGTGCAGCAGTTCACACACCTCTGGCATAATATGTACTTGGTTAATCTAATTGGCATTTGGCAAATAAAATTATATTGCTCATTGAATTATGTTCCACTGTCACAGTAAAATGATAAACAGTCCAGTCATGATGGAACAAAATGACAGAGTAATTCAAAGTAATTCTAAGGTCCCAGTCGAATTTCTTTTTTATTCAATGTAAAAAAGATGCGATGGAACAAAGAACGGATGGAACGAAAGATGCGCTAGAAAGAATAGCCTACAGTATAAGGTCTGAATGCCAATTAACAGCTGATTAATGACACGATCCAAAGAAGTATTGGTCAGTTTTCACACTCCTCGAGAGACACCCATCGCTTGCATGTGTCTGCCATCATTGTCTATAATTAGCCAATCTACACACCATCTGAGACACTGATTGTTACAAACTGACATGAAGCTTACAAACGAGTTTGTTTGTTTGTTTGTAGCTGTGTATTTTTTGAGTGATTAAATGTAAAAACTTAATCAGCAGTATAAGTATTGGTCACCAGCTCTGTTTTTTCATTTCATTTAAGTACATGATAATACGAACATGTAAGAACGAAGACAACAACAAAATCTTGTAATCTGATATCAGCATTCTGAGTAATTCAGTGAAGGACCCAGGTTATTTAAGGGGATAATTGAATTACCGATTGTATCTACAATGCAGATGATACGGTCTTCTTCTACAGAATGTTATCTGATAAAACACCTGAGTTCAAGAAGATTAAATGTAATAGGGACAAACGGTCCAAGGAAAGATTGAATGTTCCCGTCTGTTCTAACATGTCATGCCATTGTACGTCATAGGCAAGAGTGCTAAGCCAAGATGTTTTGAGGGCATTCAGTCGAGTTAATTTTGTGTTCGCTTATGTTCGCTTGTCCTTACTACATTACATGTTGAAATAAAAGATATATTAAAGAAACAAAGCTTTTTAGCTCACATGAGCACAACGTGCTCAAGGTGAGCTTTTCTGATCGCCTTTTGTCCGGCGTCCGTCGTCCGTCGTCCGTGCGTGCGTGCGTCCGGCGTCAACAATTGCTTCAAACAACATCTCCTCCTAAACGGCTTGGCCAATTTGAAAAATATTTTGCAGGAATGTTCCTTGGATGAAGCTCTACTAAAGTTGTATAAATGGTTCTGGTCCATTGCATAATTAGGTCACAGGAGCTAAAAATAGATTTTAAAAATGAAAATTTAAAAAATCTTCTTCTCTGAAACCACAAGGCCTAGCCTTTTGATTTTTGGTATGTAGCATGATCTTATGACTCTCTACCAGGATTGTACAAATTATGACCCTGGGGTCAAAATTGGCCCCGCCCCAGGGGTCACTTGATTTCACATAGGCTAATATAGGAAAAACTTGAAAAAATCTTCTTCTCCGAAACCACAAGGCCTAACCTTTTGATTTTTGGTATGTAGCATCATCTTATGGGCCACTACCAAGATTGTACAAATCATAGCCCTATGGTGATAAATGACCCCGCACCAGGGGTCACTTGTTTTACATAGAGTTATATAGGAAAATCTTAAAAAATCTTCTTCCATGAATGCATAAGGCCTAGAGCTTAGATATTTGGTATGAAGCATCATCTTATGGGCCACTACCAAGATTGTACAAATCATAGCCCTATGGTGATAAATGACCCCGCACCAGGGGTCACTTGTTTTACATAGAGTTATATAGGAAAATCTTAAAAAATCTTCTTCTATGAATCCTAAGGCCTAGAGCTTAGATATTTGGTATGTAGCATCATCTTATGGGCCACTACCAAGATTGAAAATCATAGCCCTATGGTGATAAATGACCCCGCACCAGGGGTCACTTGTTTTACATAGAGTTAAATAGGAAAATCTTAAAAAATCTTCTTCTATGAATCAATAAGGCCTAGAGCTAAGATTTTTGGTATGTTGTAGCATCTAATGGTTCATTACAAAGATTTTCAAAGTCTTGGCCCTACGGTGATAAATGACCCTGCGCCCAAGTCTTCTCTGAAACCATATGGCCCATTGCTTAGGTATTTGGTGTGTAGTATTGTCAGGGGTAAAATGTTTTAGATTAAGTTATATCAGAATCCTTGTCTGTTTAAAAACCTTGACATCAGTTGAAGCAATGGTACTCAGGTGAGCGATTCAGGGCCATCATGGCCCTCTTGTTATTGTTTTACTAGCATAGTGTTTAGTATATAGTCCAGAAAATTGCAGAACAACATATAAATGTAAATACATGTACATATATGGACAAAATTACATTGACAAAATTACAACAATAAAATTTAACAAAATTTGTACATTTGGTATACATGTATGTACATTTATATGTGAAAATATTACTGAGATGATTTACAGCAAGTCCAGTATTACAACATTACTGATATGGCATATGTTGACTCATACGGCATAAACATATATGTATATACAAAGGAAATGGTATCTGCAATCAGTGTGGTTAAGATGCAATGGAACAAAAGATGCGATGGAACGAAATATTTGTGGCATCTGGTGCCACTTCATACTATCCCGATTGCACTGTATTAGCTACAAGATCCATTTGATATGGAAGATCATTTAAACAATTCCAAATTACAAGCCACGATCCTTTAGCCTTTCCTGTTCCAGTTTATGCTTAAGGCAACATTAGGTCTCTCAGTCCTTTGATTTTAAAAGTATTGTTAAATAGCAAAAAAGTAAAAAAAACCTGATCTGGTTTTATACTGGTAACATACCTGTTAGCTCTCATCTGGTAGAAAGTTATGAAGTTGCATTCACAGCTGAACCATAATAATCTACCAGTTGTAAGAAGTTTACTGATTCCCGATGTAACGTGTAACAGCCAAGTTCCCACCAAGTCTGTTCTTTCTCCTCAGGGGAGTGAGGGGGGATGTATTTAGACTGAATACCAGTGGAAAAACAGTCTCAAGCTGTTAAAAAAGGGTTAAAAGATTTTGCTCATGTCGTGGCTTCTGTGTTATTTTCACTTCAATCATTATGTCTCCCCCTCTCCCCACACACAAAGAGAGAGGATAAACTGTCTGTCCATCTGTCACAAGATCTAGTGTCAGCATATCTTCTACTTATATCAGATGGACTCTTGAAATTTTACAGAAATGTATATTGGCAAGTGAACTTCTGCTAGTGGTTTTCATTACTCTGCAGTTGTCAACTCACAGCAGAGTTACGGGCCTTTACTTAGAATTTGCACAATACTCAGTGTCACGCATATCTCCAAAATATTTCACTGAGAAATGAATATTTATGAAATTTTACTGGAAGGTATATTTGCTTGTGAACTGGTGCATGGGAGGTTTCAACTCTGCTGTCATCCAGTGACAGAGTTAAGTACTCTTTAACTAGAATATATACAAAACTTTTTGTGCATGTCACAAACTATTGCATTTTGCCAAGAGAATTTCGTTTGAAGGCTTAAAATTCTACAAGAAGGTATATGGGCAAGTGAACTTGTGCACTAGGGGTTTAAACTCTGTTGTCGTCCAGTTAAAGAGTTATGGGCCCTTTACTTAGATTGTGCACAAATTTTGTGTCGCTCATTACTGCGAAAGTACTTCAAATGGGGTCTGTTCTTTGCAACTTAATCAGATAGGTTGTATCTCTTAAATCACATTTTACTCTTTGTTTGGCAATTTTAAAGCAAGATCTGACTGAAATTAAATTTTTTTAACATAGATCAATGAAATTTAATGGTACATTCATGATGTGTTGCTATGCACCTTTGTTTTTATGCCCCAACATAAAAGGTGGATGGCATATAGCATTGCTGCTGTCCGTACGTCTGTCTGTACATTCATGCGACCACTACTTATTTGATCATTGACTAGAGAATGGCAGGGCCTGGGTTTGTGTAACCTGGTAGGGACATTGGCCATGACCAGTAGATGAACCCTATTGATTTTGAGATCACTAGGTCAAAGGTCATGGTCACTAATTTTTAGTATGAAATTCTTGTCTGATCATTAACATGAGAACCACAGGGTCTGGGTTTGTGAAATCTGGTAGGGACATTGGCCAGATGAATCCTATTGATTTTGAGGTCACTAGGTCAAAGGTCAATGTCACTGTGTACATTAGTGTGAAATACTTGTCCGATCATCAAATGGAGAACTTCAGGGCATGGGTTTGTGAAACCTTGTAGGGACATTGGCCATGACCAGCAGATTAACCCTACTGATTTTGAGGTCAAAGGTCAATGTCACTGTGTACATTAGTGTGAAATACTTGTCCGATCATTAACTGGAGAACCACAGGGCCTGGGTCTGTGAAACTTGGTAGGGTCATTGGCCATGACCAGTAGATGAACCCTATTGATTTTGAGGTCACTATGTCAAAGGTCACTGTAACTTTGAGTATGTAATCCTTGTCTGACTGGACAAAAACTCTTGACATGCTATCACTCAACAAAAAAGCAGCTGTAGGGGCATCTGTGTCCTATGGACACATTTCTAGTTGTTTTGGAATTGATTGTCAAGTATGGTTTGATTAAAAATTGCACAAATTGGGGGCTTCTATTTTATATCTGCTTAAGAGATTTATGGAACAGTGTCTCTTTATAATAGCAGTCTATTTTTAATGAGTTTTTTGTTTGTTTGGTCTGCACTTGGAAGGACATTTTGCTGAAAAAAGTCATATAGGATTCTGCCATTTTGGCTGCAGCAATTCAAAGAATGTATTAATGTAGATGTTTTGTATCACTCGTAATCTTGTTATCTTATTACTATCCAATAAAAACTAGCTCAGAATTCAACTATTGAATGTTTTTTGATACAATTCCAAAATCTTTTCCTTTAATTTATGTCAGTTGTTGATATATTTCTATTTTTTCTGACTCAAAGTCTTCTCGGAATTTCTTGCTGAAGTGACTGTCACATTTCACTTCTGTTCTCTTGTGAATTATTGGATCAATAAAATAGCAGTTTAATTTTAATGAAGTAGAGGGTATGTATTTCAGTAAACTGCGTAAATTATAATCAGTTATTATAAAAGACAAAAAGAAATGTTCAAATGAAAAGAGAGAAAGAGAGAGAGATTTTGTTATAGGGGAAATTCCGGTCTCTTCATGAATAAAAACCTAGATGTATCTTGATCTAGAGTTACATCATGTTTTAAATCCTAATCTCCTGTTTCTAGGTCGGTCAGCGCCCAAATTAAATCTCCATAAAAATGGATTAACAAAGGTTACTTAACTATCAAACACAGTTGGAGATGCCAAAGTATCAAGGTGTAACCAATGTCATTAAGATTGTATTTGTTGGGATCCCAGTTTATTTTAGGTAACTAATCACAGCCTGGGATTTCCTACAAATTGGTAAACCAGTGTGCTATATTCATTTTATGGCATGATTGGTACAGTCTCATGTCGTATAACCTCATTTAAGAACCATAAAGACATAAAACAAGAGGGCCAAGATGGCCCTAGATCGCTCACCTGAGAAAAGTATCATTCATTGCCTGTACAAAACAGATTGCTTTAGAATTAAGATAATGAGGTGAAACAATGTTCAGGAATTTTCTGACCCCATCCACAAAAGATATCATCATGACAAACATTCTGCCAAAGTTTGAGGATGATTGCATCAAAACTAGTGTGTAAACAAGATTTTTCTAAGATTTGACCTATTGACCTACTTTTCGGTCCGGCCCTGCCCATTTTCGAAAGGGTTCAAGATATCATCAAGACAAACATTCTGACCAAGTTTGAGGAAGATTGGATTAAAATTGTAGCCTCTAGTGTGTAAACAAGATTTTTCTAAGATTTGACCTACTGACCTACTTTTTGATCCAACCTGACCCATTTTCGAAAGGTTTCAAGATATCATCAAGACAAACATTCTGACCAAGTTTGAGGAAGATTGGATCAAAATTGTGGCCTCTAGTGTATAAACAAGATTTTTCTAAGATTTGACCTACTGACCTACTTTTTGATCCAACCTGACCCATTTTCGAAAGGGTTCAAGATATCATCAAGACAAACATTCTGACCAAGTTTGAGGAAGATTGGATCAAAATTGTGGCCTCTAGTGTATAAACAAGATTTTTTGACCAAGTTTGAGGAAGATTGGATCAAAATTGTGGCCTCTAGTGTATAAACAAGATTTTTCTAAGATTTGACCTACTGACCTACTTTTTGATCCAACCTGACCCATTTTCGAAAGGGTTCAAGATATCATCAAGACAAACATTCTGACCAAGTTTGAGGAAGATTGGATCAAAATTGTGGCCTCTAGTGTGTAAACATCAAATTGTTGACGGACGACGGCCGACGGACAATCAAGTCTCCCAAAAGCTCACCCTGAGCTATGCTCAGGTGAGCTAAAAACGGCTGATTAATTTGATAATTAATTCACAGGCACAACAGTTGTTGTATTATATAGAGAGAAGTATGACCCAACTTTCGTGCCAGACCCCTTGTTTGTGTATGCTAAGATATACTAGATTACTTACAACTTTTTTTATTTTTGATTGAACAGACTGATAAATTTAAAAGTAATTAATTATTTAAAGATATGAGACTATGTACATACAAACTCACCATTTGTTTTGCTGTAATCACTTAGAATCATTAGTTTTTATTGTTACATCAGCATATTCTGCAGCTTCATTTGGATTTCAGTCTTAATATACCGATGGAATTAAAGTCATTTTTGGAAGTTTGTGTCGCATGGTCCCAGAAGCCAGATTCTAAGAGTTTCTGCATTATTTATCCATGGATATGATCTCATCTGATTGTTTTTAAACTTGTGTATGTCTAGACCTTTGACTCAATTTAATGGAAAGGTCAAGGTCACATTTGCAAGGTCTTATAAGTCCATGGTTTTAGTTCCACTAAATTGCAAGATTAAATAAGGGGAAAAATATATTATTGTATCAAATCAATGTTTGCAGTAAGGAGAAACATGTTTAATTCTATTTAAATTCTTTAACCAAATAAAAATAATTTCAGTGCAAAAAAATATGAAATAGTCACATTTATTTTAAGTCTTCTTTTCACAACAAACCAAAGATAAAAGATTAGAATCTGTCCATTTGCCCTAATCACTTCAAAGTTTGTTACATTATATTTCAGGCTGTGTATGACATGGTTGCCATGGAGAAGGAGGCCCTAGAGAAGCGAGTGGCCAGCCTCACAACAGAGATTGCTGACTTGACCCAGAGGGCAGAAATGGCAGAGAAACTCCAGGTTAGTTAATCCCTCAGTCAAATCATTCTTAGTACTGTCCCCTGCGACATACCGTAAGTCATAAAAACGGTAATGGTATAGCTCCCTTGCTTGGCACTCAGCATATAAAGGTAGTTCCAGGACTGGTTTAAGCCCGGTGTCAGAATAATTTCAGAAGGTGTGGTATCATGCCATATGTCTACAATGTGATACTGCATTGTGGCAGAACTATATCTGTCTCAAGTCGACAGTCTCCATATGACTGAAATACTGTTGATGGGATGTTAAACCCAACAAACATCAATCTTAATAGTCTCTGTAAGAATGACTGAATGACAGCATACCCACATGTCAGTAAAAAGCCAGGAAAATCTATTTGTTCTAGGTCCTGGAATTGTCAGAGAATATTGGAATTGGTCAGGGAAATTAAAATTATGGCAAATGTCAGAGAATTGTTGGGGAATTTTGATTTTAAAAGATTTTGTGTGTGGTCAGAGGCCGTTGTTTTAGTTTTGATTTCATTAATAGTTTTCAGGATAATTCCCATTGTCATCTGAGAAAATGAGTTATTGAGGAGATATCTTTATGTAAACGTTTATGTGCAAAAGATTCATAATCATGGATGCTTTAATCTTTATAATAAGAAAGTAAAAGAGCCATTACAATATCAGGGGTGTCAATAAAAGCCACAGCTGGTAAAATTGCCCAGTGTCATAAACATTTTAATTCAACAGTTCCCTCAGATGAATGAATATAAATGTACCAATTTGAACATCTAATCCCCCTCTGCTGTTGGTGTTTCCTTCTCCATATCTCCTTCTTCATAAACTTATCACCCACCCGCTTTGATAATGGGATAAAGTCAGGGAAAACATAAATTGATTTGGGAAGTGTCAGGGGTTTGGAAAGAATAGGGGTCTTTTTTCTGAGCTCTAACTTGAAAACATGCTTTACACTGTTGCCATGGTTACAGAGAGAAGTGGAGTCCCTGACAAAAGAGAAGAATGACCTGACTAGTCAACTACAGGAGAAGACCCATGAGAGGGCGACTTACAACCCCCCAGTCCCAGAACATGCCCAGGTCAGTTTCCTTGACTACCAGTCCTGCATTTTGTGTTTTTATCCCATATTATCCCTCAGGGTTATAGATCAGAATTAAAAGCATAGTGCTAATGGGTTGTACTTTAGATGTTAATATTGAGCAGGAATTTGTTGAAACACAAATTAATTATAAGTGCACCACCGTGTCACCAAGTGTTCACTGAACTTCTTCCATTTACTATATGATGAGCAGACTGTTTTAACTGCCACAGATTGTTATTTTCACAAATGAGGTTACTGTCTATTATTCTCATATATAATATGTGGTTTAATGAACAGCGAGGTTGTTATGCTTGAAAATTATTTGTTAACTTTAGTTTTGACTTAAGTTTACTCTATTAAACAGTAAAGCTTATATTTTGTTTGGTTTCAGTTTTAGCCATCGTGTAATAATAAGGGCTATTGTTATAAAGAACTCTTTATTATCATGCTTTGCTCGCTGATTGGTCACAATGAATAATGGTAATTTATATATGAACACCGTTTCAAGTAGCGATAATTACAGTGCACCGTTTGCGTATTTTACAACTTTGTAAAGAATATGATACACCATTGACTAATTTTAATTTCACGGCAAAACTTGACAAAAGCTTAAAACAAAAAATCAACTTCAATTTTGTCCATTGGAGAACTTATCATAGATGTCTTAACGAAAATCTTTGGGTTCTTTACTAAAGAGCTAGCTCTCAATTCAATCCAAGCCTATTCATTCACAAACTAATTGGGCACAGTAGCAATTTCAATTCAACAGATCTTTTTATAGGAAAGCTTTAACATATACACTGCACCATATAATTTCGCAAGTCTCATGTCCAACATGCAATATGCATTATCTAAATACCTCATCTGGCAGCGGTGAATCATTAATTTGTACGGAAATTGCATTTTAACCAGACAAACTTTTCTACCCCATGAGCTTCCTGGTCACCACTAAACACCGTCTCGAATGGTCTGGGGGCCTCTCCATTTAAGGCCAATCTTTGCATACAGCCAACAGTTTATGACCAGGCTTACTCCCTTTTTTCGTCCACATACAAGGCATCACCAGATAAGGCTCGTACCAAATAAAATCTTCTGCAACTCCAACCAATGATATATAAGATTAAACCCTTAAATCTTAAAGAAATCATGAGCATTCATTGATTTTTTGTTTAAAGCTTTTGTCGAGTTTTGCTGCAAAATTAAAGCAAGTCAGCGGTGTATTGTAATCTTTACACTGTCGTAAAATATGCGCAACGGTGCACTGTAATTATCGCTACTTGAAACAGGGTCAATATAAACATTACTAATATTCATTGTGACCGATGATTGTAAAGATGATGATGAGTGTAGTGTTGTTGTTTTTTTCCATTTTTGAAACTCAATTTTGTAGGTGCCTACTGGTAAATAAATCCATGATTATTGGGTACCTACATGAAGCCAGGAATACTTAGGCTCAATCTAAACTTTTGTGCAAGGTGAAATGACAATTAAATGTTTCTGTCAGCTTCTGCTTGTATGTGATTCTAGTGCTTCATCTTCTATTCTAATGCTGGGAAAACTTGACAATTTAGAAAGTAAATAAAAAACAAGTTCCACCAGAAGAAAACATAAGAGGTCCAAGATGAGGTCCTGAATGATTACCTGAGTTACCACTGCTGATCTTTAGTGTTTCATGAAGATTAGGCAAAAAAGTTCACATGGATTTCTTAAGATTTGATGTAGTGACTTAGTTTTTTACCCCACATGAACCAGTTTCTAAATCACCTGAGATTTCATGTAGACAAAAATTATAACAAGGCTTTATGAAGATTGTAACATAAATGTGGCCTCTAGAGTGTTTGCACAGTTTTTCTAAGATGTGACCTAGTTTTTGACTCTACATGACCCAATTTCAAACTTGTCAGATATTCTTACCAGCTTTCATAAGGATTTGGCCAAAATTGTGGCCTTTAGAGTGATGTATATAAACAATTATTAGAACTACATGTCCATATGTTTATGTACACACACACAATCACACACAGTGGAAAAAGCTTTTCTTTGCTTTTCTTCTGTTCTTTTTAGCTCACCTGAGCACTTAGTGCTTATGGTGAGCTATTGTTGTCAGTCAATGTCTGTCAGGATGTCTGTCTGTTAACATTTTCTTGTGTACACTCTAGCATCTTCATTTCTTCAGCAATCTTCTTCAAACATCATGACAATGTTTATAGCCATAATTTCTCAGTTATGATGATATAGCATTATTTGGGTTATGTTAATAGATAAAAAAATGCCAGACACTATAGCAAACTTCATGATGATATTTATAGTCATAATCTCTAGGCTAAGTTTGGTTATGGCTGATATCGGCCAATTCAGACAGGAGTTATGGCCCATGTAAAGACTTACAAAGGAAAATGCTTGAACAATTTTCTTGTCTAAAACCACAAGGCTTGGAGTTTAGATATTTGGTTTGTAACATGGCCTAGTGGACCTCTTCCAAGTTTGTTCAGATTATGGCCCTGGGGTCAAAATTGACTCTGCCCAAGGAATCACTTGATTTTTTTTACAGAAGTACATTGGATTTTTTTTCTGTTTAAAAAAAAAATAAAAAAATCTTTAAACAGCAAGGCCTATAGAGCTTAGATATTTGGTGTTTGTCCTTCACCAAGATGGTCCTGGGGTCAAAATTGGCCATGCCCACTTGTTCACTTGTTTTTACTATCTTTAGATTTAACTCCCCCCTTTTTTTTTCTAAGCTGTGTCCCTCAAATTTGGCCCAAGGGTACTGTTTGATGTCAGGTATTGAAATAATCTTGCTGTATTACTGTATGGATAATGTATTCAGTATAACTATGCTACAATATAGTAACTTGTACAGACAATCTCAGTATAACTATGCTACAATATAATCACTTGTACAGAAATTCAAGACAATGTTTCTCAGGTGAGAGACTTCATGGCCATCATGACCCTCTTCTTGCTCTTGATGTTGCATGTAATTTTAGGCAATAAAATTGTTAAATGTTGAGTCTGTGCCTGCTTATTGTTTGAATGTTTTTACATAGCATTTGCATTGTAAAAGTTTGGTAAAGACTGATGTAAGTTTTTTTAGCTCACCTGAGCACGAAGTGCTCAGGGTGAGCTATTGTGATCAGCCTTCGTCCGTCGTCGTGCGATGTGCGTCGTGCGTCGTCAACAATTTTCTTTAAACGACATCTCCTCTGAAACCGCTGGACAGAATTTAATGAAACTTGGCAGGAATGTTCCTTAGGTCAACCTTCACAAAAGTTGCTAAAATAAAGTTGATCAATGAAGAACTCTGGTTGCCATGGCAACAAAAAGAAAATAAATATGAAAATTTTAAAAATCATCTTCTTCAAAACTATTGGCCAGATTTCAAAATAATTTGGTACAGATGTTCCTTGGGTCAACCTCTAAAAGTTAAAATTTTAAAAAAATGTATAGATTTAAACAACATCTCTGAAACCGCTGGACAGAATTTAATGAAATTTGGCAGGAATGTTCCTTGGGTGAGGCTCTACAAAAGCTGCTAAAATAAAGTTGATCCATGAAGAACTCTGGTTGCCATGGCAACAAAAAGAAGAAAAAAAATATGAAAATTTTAAAAATCATCTTCTTCAAAACTACTGGCCAGATTTCAAAATGATTTGGTACAGATGTTCCTTGGGTCAACCTCTACCAAAGTTGCTAAAATTATTCCGATCCGTGAAAAAACATGGCCGCCAGGGGCGGGGCTTATTTGCCTTATTTGTATATAGAGAAACCTTTAAACAACATCTCCTCTGAAACCACTGGACAGAATTTGATTAAACTTGGCAGGGATGATCCTTGGGTCAACCTTCACAAAAATTGCTAAAATAAACTTGATCCATGTAGAACTCTGGTTGCCATGGCTACAAAATGAAAAATAATTTGAAAACTTTAAAAATCATCTTCAAAACTACTGGCCAGATTTTAAAATAAATTGGTAAAGATGTTCCTTGGGTCAACCTCTACCAAAGTTGCTAAAAAAAAATCCGATCCATAAAAAACATGGCCGCCATGGGTGGGGCTTATTTGCCTTATATGTATATAGGGAAAACTTTAATCAACAGTTCCTCTGAAACCACTGGACAGAATTTGATTAAACTTGGCAGGAATGATCCTTGGGTGAACCTTCACAAAAGTTGCTAAAATAAAGTTGATCCATGAAGAACTCTGGTTGCCATGGCAACAAAAAGAAAAAAATATGAAAACTTTAAAAAACATCTGCTTCAAAACTACTTGCCAGATTTAAAAATAAATTGGTACAGATGTTCCTTGGGTCAACCTCTACCAAAGTTGCTAAAATTATTCCGATCCAATTAAAAAATATGGCCACCAGGGGCGGGGCTTATTGCCTTTTATGTATATAGGGAAAACTTTACAGGGATCATCTCCTTTAAAACTACTGGCCAGATTTCAAAATGTTTTAATACAGACTGATGTTCCTTGGGTAACCGTATACTCAGGTGAGTGATCCAGGGCCATCATGGCCCTCTTGTTTTTTTAGCTCACATGAGCACAACGTGCTCAAGGTGAGCTTTTCTGATCGCCTTTTGTCCGGCGTCCGGCGTCCGTGCGTCCGGCGTCAACAATTGCTTCAAACAACATCTCCTCCTAAACGGCTTGGCCAATTTGAAAAATATTTTGCAGGAATGTTCCTTGGATGAAGCTCTACTAAAGTTGTATAAATGGTTCTGGTCCATCGCATAATTAGGTCACAGGAGCTAAAAATAGATTTTATAAATGAAAATTTAAAAATTCTTCTCTGAAACCACAAGGCCTAGCCTTTTGATTTTTGGTATGTAGCATGATCTTATGACTCTCTACCAGGATTGTACAAATTATGACCCTGAGGTCAAAATTGGCCCCGCCCCAGGGGTCACTTGATTTCACATAGGCTAATATAGGAAAAACTTGAAAAAATCTTCTTCTGAAACCAAAGGCCTAGCCTTTTGATTTTTGGTATGTAGCATCATCTTATGGGCCACTACCAAGATTGTACAAATCATAGCCCTATGGTGATAAATGACCCCGCACCAGGGGTCACTTGTTTTACATAAGTTATATAGAAAAATCTTAAAAAATCTTCTTCTATGAATCCATAAGGCCTAGAGCTTAGATATTTGGTATGTAGCATCATCTAATGGGCCACTACCAAGATTGTACAAATCATAGCCCTATGGTGATAAATGACCCCGCACAAGGGGTCACTTGTTTTACATAGAGTTATATAGGAAAATCTTAAAAAATCTTCTTCTATGAATCATAAGGCCTAGAGCTTAGATATTGGTAAGAGTTATATAGGAAAATTTAAAAAAAACTTCTTCCATGAATGCATAAGGCCTAGAGCTTAGATATTTGGTATGAAGCATCATCTTATGGGCCACTACCAAGATTGTACAAATCATAGCCAAATGGTGATAAATGACCCCACACCAGGGGTCACTTGTTTTACATAGAGTTATATAGGAAAATCTTAAAAAATCTTCTTCTATGAATCCATAAGGCCTAGAGCTTAGATATTTGGTATGTAGCATCATCTTATGGGCCACTACCAAGATTGTACAAATCATAGCCAAATGGTGATAAATGACCCCACACCAGGGGTCACTTGTTTTACATAGAGTTAAATAGGAAAATCTTAAAAAATCTTCTTCTATGAATCAATAAGGCCTAGAGCTAAGATTTTTGGTATGTAGTAGCATCTAATGGTTCATTACAAAGATTTTCAAAGTCTTGGCCCTACGGTGATAAATGACCCTGCGCCCAAGTCTTCTCTGAAACCATATGGCCCATTGCTTAGATATTTGGTGTGTAGTATTGTCAGGGGTAAAATGTTTTAGATTAAGTTATATCAGAATCCTTGTCTGTTTAAAAACCTTGACATCAGTTGAAGCAATGGTACTCAGGTGAGCGATTCAGGGCCATCATGGCCCTCTTGTTTTTTTTTACCAGAACAATTAAGGTAATTAAACATTTACTATTAATTATTATTTTTCTTAAATATTGTTATTTGAGACTCCATGGCAGAGTGTTAGTAAAGGACGCTTAGGTCATCCTGCAAAACAGCATTCTCAAAATATGGTTTCCCATACAGTTTATATATAGTTTTACATCAATACATGACATGCTGAAAATGGGAAACCAGTCATTGCCCTTGTCTGGAGGGCATGTGATTTGGCAAAAGTATTTGACTTACATACCTAACGCATATATAAATTATGTACTTGAATGTGAACTTGGCTCAGAGGTTTTAGCATCCTCATGCTCTTTCAGCTGTTGATGTTAAATCTTTTTCACATCTGTACACCTATAGCCAGGTCTTTAAACTCTACCTTGGATACAGTTGAATCTGGAAAAGTGGTCATCTCTAACTGATATTAGTCGTCACCTTTGGCTGATATAAGTGGTCACCTCTAAATTTTAGCCAACCTGTGAATTAAGGCCATTGAGTCCCAGCACCTGAATAACAGGCAACCTATGAGTTAAGGCCATTGACTACAGATTCCCAGCACTGAATTTAAAGAGAATCGAAATAAAGGCCAGTTTTCCTAGAATGCTCTTTGCTCACAGTTTCTGCTATGTAATGATTTTTGATATTATGATGTTAATATTTTTCCCAAAAGGCTGCTAGTATGCTTTCCAAATAATTAAGAGCAACCATTTACTTTATGCCTTATATTAAGGTAAGGCATATTATTTATGTACCTTTCCTGTTTTTAGCATTGAAAAAAAAAAAGCCCTTTTCTACCCAGTCCTGGCCAGCTATGTAAACTGCTTACAAACAGCATCACAACGAAAATATTAAGAAATTTTGTGTAAATCAGGTCAACCATTGACTACCTATTATCCCATTGTAACTATTTGATAGCCTGTAAGTCAGTTTGAACAATTTGGGTGGTATGTAAACACTGGAGAGTTCTAGGAGTAAATATTAAAGCCATGTAGTAGAAAAATGCACATGGAAGTACATATTTAATTAATTGTGGCCGGAAAAACAACCTATGATCTGCTATTACAAAGGCAGACATCTAGCACTTTTCTTGTATGATGCACCATTCAGTATAATGTTAGTTTATTGCTAGTATATCCCCCACTTCACAGAGTGAAATGGAGTTGAATATTATACTGTTCAGTCAAAGAGGTGCAGTGAGAGAATTTATCATCTTCAGAGATAGCTCTAGTTAACTAGACTTCTACATGTACTCAGTTTTGCTTTAGTTTCCCTGTCTAAACCCACAGGAAAGGATGAAAATGATAAAAACCTGAGCATCCTGTAAGTTGGTTGTATAAGTCATATCCTTGTACCAGTCAGTGGTTAACCAAAATACTGGTATCTTTTATCAAAATTGATATATATGAGCCTAGCCTGTCTGAACATGAGCTATTATAATCATCAGTCCTCTGTGGTCTGTCATCAATTGTTTGCTTTTAATCTCCCCTAAGTCGCAGAGGTTGATGAAATTCGGCAAAGATGATCCTTGGTTGGTCCTTCACCAAATGTTGACTGTTCCTTTGTTCAATGCAGAAATCTGTTGCCAAGGAAAGCAAAATAATTTGATTGATACTTTGTTCAATTTTCCTGAATCAACTGGTCAGCATTCAGTAAAGTACAGATGATCTCTTTATGATTCTCTACCAAACCTTCTAAAACAAATGATGACACTCCTAGGGGATAGGGCTTGCCTCCTTAAATAATGTGTTGAAGGGATGTTAAAATTCTTCTCTGGCAGCAATGGACAGTGTTAAATATATATTGACCATCTCATTATCCTATTCCATAATTGCTTTAACAAAGTTGATCATTTAAAACACAAAGCTCATGAAGCTCCCCGCATGTTGGAATGGTTTCATTAAAAAGCTTTCCTGAAAACCAGTATTCAAAATAAGTTTAATTCAATGATGAATGGATTACCTTAAATTTCAAATAGATCTATATGGACGGTACTCAGGTTAGCATTCTAGGGCCACTGTGTCCCCTTGTCTAAATAATGATTAAAACTTCTTGATTGACAGATTAAGGTAAAATAGCTGAATCACTGAGAGAAATTGACGCATTTGTATAAATACATTCATTTGATTAATTTTGCAAATATCAAAATCATGACAAATTAAAGGCAATCTTTAAGAATGAAATATCAAACTTTATAAAAATTACTAGAAACTCATATTTGAATAATATCAATTAAATTAAATGTGTGTTTTCTTTATACATTGTTGTTTACTTCTTATATGCATTTTTACTAATTAATTTTCTCTCTCTCTCTCACACACTCATAAATATACAAAATATACAGGAGCAAAATACTTATTCAAATGTTTCTGCACTACATGCCCATTGTGGTCAGTCCTGCTTTATATTTCTCGATGGCCAAGCCACTCTGATGCATGTGGGTCCCAGGACTGCGATAAACTGCCACCCCTCCTATCAGATTCCACCCACCATCCCGAGATGCTGTCACTACGATCATTGACTACCACAACTTTGCTTCGTAAATTTTGAGCATGCACAAAACTCACTACGCTCTACCACATGCTATCACATTCAATGCTGACTCCAATATATTCTTAATATGCTCTCGAAGATTGCAATGACCTTCCACATTTTGGCAGAATTTTCAGATCGTAGTGCAGTCATGGTCAGGTGTGAATGGTGTTTTAGAGAGAACTACTGAATATAGCTAGGCTTAGTTTAACCATCATGAGACAATGTTTTCATGAAATATTACTGTTTTGGTTCATATATGCTTTAAAGTTAACTAAAAATGTGACCAGTGGACACAGATGCCTCCACTTTTGGACATTTTCACTAAGCCAGGGGACATAGCACTGCTACATTTGAATTGATTCCAAAACAAAAACCCAGGTGAACAACTACACATCATGTGAATTTTCATCAGTCAAGAATAAAAACTTTCTGGTAAGACACACAATTCATCTAGCAATATCATGGAATGAGAAGAATGCGTACCGACTGCAATTAAACATCTTATTTGTGGTATATATTTGATTTCATGCTTTCTTCCATGCTAGTACTCCAAAAGTTATATATTTTCAAACTTGCTAAACTTTTTTCCATCAGTATAGTTAAAACTTTAAAATGACATCTCCTCTGAAACCGCTGGACAGAACTCGATTAAACTTGGCAGGGATGATTCTTGGGTGAACCTTCACAAAGGTTGCTAAATAAACTTGATCTATGTAGAACTCTGCTTGCCATGGTAACGAAAAGAAAAAAAAAAATGAAAACTTTAAAAATTATTTCCTTCAAAACTACTGGCCAGATTTCAAAATGTTTTAGTACAGATGTTTCTTGGATAGCCTATACTTAGCTGAGCGATCCAGGGTCTCTATGGTCCTCTTGTTTTGATCTGCTCTCTTTCTCAACTACTATTGGTTCGCTTTTGATTTAACTTTACAGCATTTATAAGTGCCATCTCATATCACTTAGCACTTCATGATTAGAGTTATTGCCCTTTGTTATATTTATTGAATATTTTTTTCTGCCATACATGTGTAGGTGTATCAGTGCTCTACCTGGTTTTTGTGTGTCTTTATTCTTTATCCTTCACCTGTTTCAAGAGTGTTTCTGACATGGTTACAGTAACAGTGACAAAGTGGTATCTTGGGGGTATTCATCATATTCAATGAATGTTCGTTTTTCTCTTGCTGTTACATGTAAAATTAGGCTTTAAAATAGTTGTTGTTGAGCCTGTGCCTGCTAATTGTTTAAATATTTTCATAACATTTCCATGGTAAACATTTGGTAAAGAAGGTCTAAGTTTTAAGGTAATCAGACATTCACTTTCAACAATTATTTTTATGCTCACCGAAGGTGACGCATATAGTCGCCGCTTCGTCCGTCCGTTCGTCCGTCCGTCCGTCCGTCCGTCACACTTTCCTTGTCCGGACTATTTCTCAGGAACTAACGGCTTGAATTCAACGAAACTTTATGGGAAGCTTTATTACCAAGAGGAGATGCGCATATCGTCAGCATGACCCGATTTTTCACAGAGTTAAGGCCCCTTGACTTTTTGGCCTATAGTTAATATTGCATGATTCTTGTCCGGGCTATTTCTCAGGAACTAATGGCTTGAATTCAACAAAACTTTATGGGAAGCTTTATCACCAAGAGTAGATACGCATATCATCGGCGTGACCTGGTTCCTCAATTTTTCACAGAGTTATGGCCCATTAACTTTTCGGCCTATAGTACATATTGCATGATTCTTGTCCGGGCTATTTCTCAGGAACTAATGGCTTGAATTCAACGAAACTTTATGGGAAGCTTTATTACCAAGAGGAGAACGCATATCGTCGCTGACCCGTTCCAAATTTTTCAAAGAGTTAGGCCCCTTGACTTTTTGGCCTATAGTACATATTGCATGATTCTTGTCCGGCTATTTCTCAGGAACTAATGGCTTAATTCAACAAAACTTTATGGGAAGCTTTATCACCAAGAGTAGATACGCATATCGTCGGCGTGACCTGGTTCCAAAAATTTTCACAGAGTTATGGCCCCTACTACCATGTTGTTGACTAATATTCATGTCATTTGCCTAATTTAACAGGAGATATCATTTAAACAAAACCCCACAAAATTCAATATGCTAGTAATGTCAATCATAATCATGTCAGCTAATTGTTGTTTAGGCCATTATACACTATTTCAAATATCCAGTCATATGTCAAGAGTGTTGGTTAACCTCTTTGATATGAGCACACATTGAAATGTATGACTTAATTTTTAGTAGTATAAAAACTTAAAAAAATCAATGAAAGATCTGATGAGTAACACGTATTATCATATTAAATAGTAAACTGTTACTAAGTCTCCAAATTAGAGTTGGTAAAACATCTCATCTGATGAGGAGAATAGATATGATTTAGGAATGGGGATTTCAACATATCCTCCCACCCATTGACCAAGGCCTTATTTGTAACAATGACGTTCTTCGGGGAGCATCTGTCAGTTCTACTGACTTTCTTGTTCTTAAATGTTGTAAGTTTAGACTCAAAGGCAAAAGCTTAGGTCTATCTGCATTTTTAGCTTGACTACTTGAAGAATATGAGAGATATTGTAGTTGCCCTTGCGTCAGCGTCGGCTAGCGTTGGCATTGCAGCTTTTGGTTAAAGTTTTGCATGCAAGTTACTATCAACCTTATATCTCAATAACAATTTATGGTATTGACTTGAAAGTTAATGAATATGTTAAGGGGCATCAGACAACCAAGGTAGGTAACTCTTGACTGAATTTAATATAAATTCTATTACGACAACGATATTCTATTCGTCGAGGAAATGAGATGTAGCCCGCGCATGCGCCGTCAGTAGCTTCCGTTGCATGGCGGATTTACGAACGCTGTATTTAGCCGTTATATTTTTTACAACTTTAAACGTTGTTTAAAGTGCTTTCCGAGGTGTCCTTTGTGGCCATCGGATACTATTATCGTACCTTTCTAGTGTGCTTTGGTGCCTAGATTGTGTCACTGTTGTTTTTAGTGGGAAATCGGTGTTTTGCGTACGTCACGTGTGCACGATTCTCGCATCATCATGGCGGAATCGAAATTGACAGAAAAAACGCAGGTTTTGACTGAGGACGCTGCTGCTAAAGGCACAAAACGTAACGCATCGGCAAAAGGGAAAGCTCCGGTGGTGAGTGAAACTTTGACTATGAAAAATAATGAGAAAACCGGCGGAGATTCTGAAATTCTTTCGTGTCTCCAGGCTATTCAGAAAAATCAGAAGATGTACGACTCAAAAGTGGATGGTCTCATGAGTAGGTTGAAGAAATTGGAGGAAGGTTATGAACAGTCTGATCAGTACTACTATGAGTATGATCAGGAGTATTATGATGATCCATATTATGAAGAGAGTGTTCAAGCAGAATGTAGTGGTGCCTCTCAGTCAGGCCACTTGGACAAGGAAACAGATTGTGAGCCTTCCTCCCCTAAACAGAGTAGAACAGACAACAGTCGTTTTGCTAGTATGGCTAAACGCTTCAAAGGAAAAGAAATATGTAGTGAGCCACTGGATAGTTCTCTTGCCAATAATATCAATGATGTTTTTCGCAATGGGATGAATGAAGAGCAGTACACTGAGATGATTAAGGATGAAAACATCTCTAGACCCGAGAATTGTGATTCTCTTACCAGGTGAAGTGTAACAAACTTATCTGGGGTGTGTGCAACACAAACATTAGATACATTGACAAAAAACTGCAGAATACAGAATCATCACTCATTAAAGGATCTGTTTTGGTAGCAAGAGCTGTCAATAAGTTGGCTCAGATTGAACATGAGGCTAAGGAGAAGGGTGTGAACTTAGAGAACATTGTAGATCAGTGCACAGATGCTCTATCTTTATTTGGGCATGCAAATCATCAATTAAACATGACTAGGAGAGAAATACTAAAGCCAGAGTTGAAAACAGAGTATGCACACCTGTGTAATTCTACTGTTCCATACACATCTGAGTTGTTTGGAGATGATGTGTCTAAGACAGCGAAGGAGATTGAAGACTCAGTTAAAATTGGTCATAAGATTCAGTATGGTGGTTACAATCATCCATACCCTAGAGCATCTCGTGGCAGAGTTCTTCGAGGCAGATCTAGGGGCCGGGGATTCAGACGTGGGGCCCCATATCCTCACTTTGGCACATCAGACTTAAAAAACGGGGGACGGCGAGGGGGCCTCAGACCACCCCGTTAGCAGAAGAGCCTAGAAATGTAAGTAGTTCTGATTTTGAAGAAAAATTTGAAGGTGGAAGACTGAAATATTTTTCCTCTGCTTGGGAAAAAATAACTGAGGATAAAAGAATCCTAGATATTGTTAATTACTGTCGATTTGAGTTCATTAACAATGACCCACCAGTGCAGCAGCAAATTTCACAAAGGTCTTTTAATGACAGAGAGTCTAAAATCATTGATTTAGAGGTTCAAAGTTTACTAAAAGAAAAGGTTCTAATACCTGTTGACTTTCATCCGAAACAATTTCTCTCGCCTATTTTTTTGAGGCCTAAAAGTAATG
Organism: Solen grandis; assembly: GCA_021229015.1. Classification (NCBI taxonomy): domain Eukaryota; kingdom Metazoa; phylum Mollusca; class Bivalvia; order Adapedonta; family Solenidae; genus Solen; species Solen grandis. Next base: position 35,010,365 of record CM037784.1, read on the forward strand.
GAGAATTCCGTTTGATACTAAATCTGAAAAAGTTAAATGAACATATTCCTTATTATCATTTTAAAATGGATCACTTTGAGAATGCTTTGAATTTAGTTTCAAAAGGTATGTTTTTTGCTGTGGTGGATATAAGAAAAGCTTATTATAATATTCCTTTAGCAGAAGAACAACAGAAACTATTTCGTTTCACTTGGAGAGAAAAAATATATCAGTTTCAGACAATGCCAAATGGTGTTGGCCCAGGGCCAAGATTGTTTACTAAATTAATGAAACCAGTCTATGCAAAGTTACATAGTGAAGGCCATACTTGTACAGGTTTCATAGATGACAGTCTTTTAGGCGGGGAATCTGAGAACAAATGTGCCTCCACCGTGCAGGCTACTACAGATTTGATGACTTCTTTGGGCTTTATTTTGAATAGAAAGAAAAGTGTACTTATACCTACTCGTCAAATAACATTTTTAGGAAATGTGATTGATTCTGAAAGGATGATTGTCTATTTACCTCAAGAAAAGAAGCAAAAAATCAAATTTGAATGCAAACAGTTGTACGACTGTCGTTATGCTACCATTAGATCAGTTACCAGGGTTATTGGCTTGTTGGTTTCTGCATTTTCTGCAGTAGAATTTGGGAAGATGTATTACAGAGAACTAGAAAAAGCTAAAATTACAGCTTTAAGATTGAACAAAGGAGATTTTGAAGCAAAAATGCATGTCACTTTTCCTATGAGATCAGAACTAAAGTGGTGGATTGACAATATCGAATCACAGGTGCGGAAAATTCGTAGAGATAGCCCTCAGATAGTCATTCAAACTGATAGTAGCACAGCTGGTTGGGGAGCTGTAATGAATGGTTCAAAAACAGGAGGTAGATGGACAGCTTCTGAACAGGAGCTACATATAAATGCATTGGAAATCAGAGCTATTTTGTTTGCTCTGAAAGCATTCGCTTCAGAACTTGTTGGGAAGCATATTAAGGTTTTGACAGACTCAACCACTGCAGTAAGCTACGTCAATAATTTTGGGGGTATCAAGTCTTTAGATTGCAATGTACAAAGTCAGTACATTTGGAATTGGGGCATAGAACATGATGTTTGGATTACATGCTCTCATATTCCAGGTGTCAAAAATGAAGCTGATGGACCTTCTCGGCAGTTTAAAGACCACATTGAGTGGGAAATTGATCAGGCAGTATTTGAGATTATATGTGATCAGTTGGGCAAACCTACTATTGATTTGTTTGCTACAAGAATAAACAAGAAAGTCGGTCAGTTTTGTGCATGGAGGCAAGATCCTGAGGCAAAATTTATTGATGCTTTCAGTTTAAACTGGGGAGAATTTGAACTGTGTTATGTTTTTCCTCCTTTCAGTTTAGTGGGACGCTGCATTCAGAAAGTACACAGCGACAAAGCACGAGCTGTTCTGGTGGCCCCATTGTGGACAACGCAGATCTGGTGGACAGGGCTAGTAGCGTCACTTGTGGAAATACCAAGGATCTTGCCTCCGGTAGAAAAAATACTGAAGTTAAATCATTCAGACAAGAAGCATCCCTTAGCTCACCAGATGGTACTGGTTGTTTGCAAGTTGTCAGGCGATCCTACCGAGATAGAGGATTTTCAAAGCAGTCAACCGCGATCCTCATGTCATCTTGGAGAACGTCGACTAAACGCCAGTACCAAGTCTATATTACGAGATGGCTTCAATTCTGTCGTGAACGGCAGATTGATCCAATTCGTGTTTCTGTGAATGATGTTATAGAATTTTTAACCCAACAATATCACTTAGGTTTGGGATACAGTTCAATAAATACTGCAAGAGGTGCTTTGTCTTCAATGGGAATAGTTCTAGGACATTTTTCTGCAGGAACTCATCCTGTAGTTCTACGATTTCTGAAGGGTGTGTTTAATCTTCGTCCAACAAGCAGCAGATACACTCAAGTATGGGATGTGGACAAAGTGTTGCGTTATCTACAGAAGCTGTCGCCAGTGCGACATTTGAGTTTAAAAGATCTTACACTGAAACTTACTATGTTACTTGCACTTGTGAATGCAACTGTACATATGTTGAGTATAGTTGGGTTGCAGAAGTTAAAATCAGAGTTCATTGTTCAAGTTGATAGTTTATTAAAACAAAGTCGACCTGGTTTTGATATTTCTAGATTTCCTTTGAAAGCATTTCCTCCAGACAGGAGGTTATGTGTTTATACTGTTTTAAAAGAGTATTTGAATCGCACAAAGGAGCTTCGGCAAAGCTCAGAGAAAAAACTTTTAATTAGTTTTGTAAAACCACATAAATGTATCACGAAAGATACAGTAGCAAGATGGATCAAGACAGTAATGTGCAGGTCAGGTATCAACACAAACATTTATGGAGCTCATAGTGTTCGGGCAGCTGCTTCTTCTAAGGCAAAGGTGTCGGCAGTGCCCATTTCTGAGATTATGAAGAAAGCAGGGTGGTCTAACAAAAGTACTTTTGCAAGGTTCTATGACAAGGAAATCACAAAAGAAGATGAGGTTGCTGAGGCTATTTTAAAGATACATTAGAATAAATTCTCAGGTAAGATTGTTCGATTTGGCATGATTTGCTTTAAAGTCTCATTTCCTCGACGAATAGAATATCGTTGTCGTAATAGAATTTAAAAATTAAACGAAACTTACCTGGAAGTTGAAGTTCAATTGGAATTCTATGAGACAACGATATGATGAGGAGAGGAAAGGCCTCCCTCCCACCCTACATAGGGTTGTTCTAAACACATTCATGTGTTTTTATTATATCATGCCAAATTCTTTCAAGACTGACGGCGCATGCGCGGGTTACATCTCCTTTCCTCTCCTCATCATATCGTTGTCTCATAGAATTCCAATTGAACTTCAACTTCCAGGTAAGTTTCGTTTAATTTTTAAATTATGGCCCCTTTTTAACTTAGAAATTTTGGTTAAAATTTTGCATGCAATAGAAAATTTGGTTAAGGTTTTGCATGCAAGCTACTATCCAGCTTGTATCTCAATAACCATTCATGTTATTGACTTGAAAGTTTATGAATATGTTAAGGGGCCTCAGTCAACCAAGCTAGGTAACTCTTGATGGAATATATCACAAATTATGGCCCCTTTTTTAGCTCACCTGAGCACAAAGTGCTCAAGGTGAGCTTTTGTGGTTGTCCGTCGTCCATCGTCCGTGCGTGCGTCGGTCGTCAACTTTTCGTTCAAACGACTTCTCCTCCTAAACCACTTGGCCAATTTCAAAATATTTTGCAGGAAAGTTCCTTGGCAGACTCTCTACCAAAGTTGTTCAAATGGTTCCAGTCCATTGCATAATTAGGTCACAGGAGCTAAAAAAAATAGATTTTAAAAGTGAAATCTTAAAAAAACTTCTTCTCCAAATCCAAAAGGCCTAGAGCTTAGATATTTGGTATGTAGCATTGTCTAATGAACCATTACCAAGATTGTTCAAATCATGGCCCTGAGGTGATAAATGACCCCGCTCCAGGGGTCACTTGTTTTACATAGAGTTATATAGGAAAAGCTTTAAAAAAAATTCTTCTATGAAACCATTAGGCCTAGAGCTTTGATATTTGGTATGTAGCATTATCTTATAGGTCATTACCAAGATTGTTTAAATCATAGCCCTACGGTGATAAATGACCCCGCACCAGGGGTCACTTGTTTTACAAAGAGTTATATAGGAAAATCTTTAAAATCTTCTTGCAAAACTGCAGGACCTAGAGCTTAGATATTTGGTATGTAGCATCATCTAATGGGCCATTACCAAGATTGTTCAAATCATAGCCCTACGGTGATAAATGACCCCACACCAAGGTCACTTGTTTTACATAGAGTTACATAGGAATATCTTTGAAAATCTTCTCCTATGAATCCAGAAGACCTAGAGCTTAGATATTTGGTTTGTAGCATCATCTAATGGGCCATTACCAAGATTGTTCAAATCATAGCCCTACAGTGATAAATGACCCCACACCAAGGTCACTTGTTTTACATAAAGTTATATTGGAAAATCTTCTTCTATGAAACCATAAGGCCTAGAGCTTAGATATTTGGTGTGTAGCATCATCTTATGAGCCATTAACAAGATTGTTCAAATCATAGCTCTACGGTTATAAATGCCTCGCACCAGGGGTCACTTGTTTACATGGAGTTATATAGAAAAAGTCTTAAAATCTTCTTCTATGAATCCATAAGGCCTAGAGCTTAGATATTTGGTATGTAGCATCAGCTTATTGGCCATTACCAGGATTTTTTCAAATCAAAGCCCTACGGCGATATATGACCCTGCACCAGGGGTCACTTGTTATACAGGAAAAACTTTCAAATATCTTCTCCTATGAATCCATGAGGCCTAGAGCTTAGATATTTGGTATGTAGCATCATCAAATGGTTCATTACCTAGATTGTCAAAATCTTGGCCCTATGGTGATGTCTTCAATGCCTATACATCAAGACCCCTCAGGTGAACGATATAGGGCCTTACATTCCTCTTGTTACTTAAATATTTTGGTTTAAGTTTTGCATGGAAGATACTCCCATGCGACTGATTTAAATTTTTTGGGTTTAAGGATATTACAAATTATGGCCCCTTTTTAACTTAGAAATTTTGGTTAAAGTTTTGCATTCAAGCTACTATCTAGCTTATATCTCAGAAATTGTTTATGGTATTGACTAGAAAGTTAAGGAGTGTATTCAGGGGCATCACAAAACCAAGGAGGGACTGAATTTTATACAAATTATGGCCCTTTTCTAACTTTGATACTTGATTAAAATTTTGCTTGCACAGTGTTATCAATTATGCTTATGTCTCAGTAACAAGGCATGGGATTGATTTTAGACTTCATAAAAATATTAAGGGGTATCAGACTATCAAGGTATATCATTTTTGACTATTATTATATACAGGGTATGTGAAGGGCAAGAATTGAAATAGATTTTATTTGATTTACTTACAAGCATTTTGAGTAGTGGAGCGTGCTGTCCTCTGACAGCTCTTGTTGTTGTCGTTGTTGTTCAGAGGTGATCATATGACTTAAAGACATACAGTCAAATACTATTAAATAATGAAACTGAACTGATCTGATATAAACTTATAATTACCTTGATTATAAATCACAATGCATTATTTTTTTTCAATGATTTTTGCAACAATCAAAGTCTTTTAAATGATGATGATGATGATGTTCTAACTCTGTGAATACATGAAAGTGAAAACAAAATCCCCAAAAATACCATGCGTCATAGTGAGATTCCCATTAGATTGACACAGGCTGGCCAACTTCCAGGTCGAGTGTGGGAATGTTATGTTAAATATGTCCAGTGTATCTGGAGGCCATGTGATTTGGCAAAGGATATACATACTTAATGCTTATATACATAGCCCAGAATAGTTTCAGTGTTACTCATAGCTTTTGATGTCAAATCCTTAGCCCTGTCTTCAGACTATACCTTGGGTACAGTTGAATCTGTATAAATGGTCACCTCTGGCAGATATAATGGTCAACTCTGACTAATATAAGTGGTCACCTCAAAATATCAGCCAGTCTGTGAATAGAGTCCCAGCATCACATTTACAGAGAATTTAACCTGAATATCAGCCAACCTATGACTATGACCAGTGACTACAGATTCCCAGCACTGGATTTATAGAGAATCTAACCTCTGAAAACAACCAGCTCCAAATAAAGGCCAGTTTTCCTAGAATGTCCTTTGCTCACAGTCTTTAGCTATGTAATGATTTTTGATGTTTTGATGTTAATATTTTTTCCCAAAAGGTTGCTAACATGCTTTCCAAACAAGTAAGAGCAACCATGCAACCATTTACTTTATGCCTTATATTAAGGCAAGGCATATTCGTAATTTATGTACCTTTCCCATTTTTAGCAGTGAAAAAAAAAAAAACCCTTCTTTACCCATTCCAGGCCAGCAAGGTAATATGCTTACAAAAAGCATCACAAAGAAAATATTTAGAATTTTTTGTAAATCAGGTCAACCATTGACTACCTATTATCCCAGGATAACTATTTGATAGCCTGTAAGTCAATTTGAGTAGTCTGTATACACTAGAGAGTTCCATAGGTATAAATATTAAAGCCATGTAGTTGAAAAATGAATATGGAAGTACATATTTAATTGATTGTGGCCGGAAAACCAACCTATGACCTGCTATTACAAAGGTAGATATGATTATAGCACTGTTCTTACATGATGCATACAATTTAATATAATGGAATAAGTACAAATGGTTTGATATGAGTGTGCTTGTCACAAATTGTCGGTATTTTTGCCGCTGTTTCTCATTCTTTTGGAGGTATGTATAAATATTAGTACAATATGACATATTTGTTTTATTTTGTGAGGCAAATCAGAAACAACAGTGTTCAGTTTTTGTCCAGTATGTAAAAAATGAAATTTAGAAAAAGCAGAAACAAAGCAAAGTCTTACATTTGTATCGCATGCAAATGCTCTGAGAAAAAAAGTAAAGGAGTAAGACATTGAATTAAAAGATGATGATGAATACTTGCAGGAAATAGAGTTATTACTAAAACACATGTAATGATACAGTTCTGACACAGCGTTGCTATAATAGATAGTCACAATATATGTTCAGGGCTCTCCTTAGTCTTTGGAACCCAAGAGTCATTGACTCTTGGGGCCAAATTTTCAAGAGTCAAAAACAAATTCTTAAGAGTCAAATAAAATTTGCAGTATTTCCTTGATCTAATACTTGTTTATTGTATGTACATATTATTTGCAATCAGTTTTCTGATTAAAAGTAATCCTGTTTTAAACCAAAACAAAACAAAATGAAAATTAAATTTATTTCTATAATATTGCATACAAAACACAAGAATATAATAAATATCTGGACAATGGCATATGCTAGTGATTTGTCCTCTAGGAAGGTAGCCCCCTTTCCCCTGCTGTATGGTGATGAGTTCATTCTGGGCCATCAGTGACAGATTATTTGTCACAATGAAACACAAAGCATGTAACTGGAACTCCTGAAAATAGTCAACCAAAAATAAATGAAAATAAGAATTATAATCTGTTCCATTACTTAGTAGTGCAGTCACATTGGGAAGCTGCATTTTTATCATGGAATAGTCCAAGTCATCATAATAAACTGCTGTTAATTTCAAATGTAAACAGGATAATTTAATTTATAAATTCTAGAATATCTAGGTTTTATTTTAAAAAAAGGTGAAAAAATTATTCCCTTAATGTGGAATGAAAATGACAGCTGCAATATTCTTATTGAGACTAGAACTACCTTTTTTTATTTAAAGTAGAAAACCAAAGATGATATTTGGTAATGACAAAAAAAAAATTGACTCTTGGGGCCAAATTTTCAAGAGTCAAAAAAAAATCTGACCAATATCATTCAAAATTACATAGATAAATATCCAGGCATATTAAAACATAATTGCTCAAATCACCATCAATACAGAAAGATAGCTAAGGAAAAATAAAGTTTTACTTACCTTCATCATTACGTTTTTTTTTGTTTTTTTTTTGTTTTTAGCTCACCTGAGCACAAAGTGCTCAAGGTGAGCTTTTGTGATCGCCCTTCGTCCGGCGTCCGTCGTCGTGCGTCGTGCGTCGTCAGTCGTCCGTCGTCCGTCGTCAACAATTTGCTTTAAAGGACATCTCCTCAGAAACCGCTGGACAGAATTTCATGAAACTTGGCAGGAATGTTCCTTGGGTGAGGCTCTACAAAAGTTGCTAAAATAAACTTGATCCATGAAGAACTCTGGTTGCCATGGCAACAAAAAGAAAAATAATTTGAAAACTTTAAAAATCATCTCCTTCAAAACTACTGGCCAGATTTCAAAATAATTTGGTACAGATGTTCCTTGGGTCAACCTCTACCATAGTTGCTAAAATTATTCCGATCCGTAAAAAAACATGGCCGCCAGGGGCGGGGCTTATTTGCCTTATATGTATATAGAAAAACCTTTAAACAACATCTCCTCTGAAACCACTGGACAGAATTTGATTAAACTTGGCAGGGATGATCCTTGGGTCGACCTTCACAAAAGTTGCTAAAATAAACTTGATTCATGTAGAACTCTGGTTGCCATGGCAACAAAAAGAAAAAAAAATGAAAACTTTAAAAATCATCTTCTTCAAAACTACTGGCCAGATTTTAAAATAATTTGGTACAGATGTTCCTTGGGTCAACCTCTACCAAAGTTGCTAAAATTATTCCGATCCGTAAAAAAACATGGCCGCCAGGGGCGGGGCTTATTTGCCTTATATGTATATAGAGAAACCTTTAAACAACATCTCCTCTGAAACCACTGGACAGAATTTGATTAAACTTGGCAGGGATGATCCTTGGGTCAACCTTCACAAAAGTTGCTAAAATAAACTTGATCCATGTAGAACTCTGGTTGCCATGGCAACAAAAAGAGAAAAAAATGAAAACTTTAAAAATCATCTTCTTCAAAACTACTGGCCAGATTTTAAAATAAATTGGTACAGATGTTCCTTGGGTCAACCTCTACCAAAGTTGCTAAAATTATTCAGATCCTAAAAAATCATGGCCCCAGGGGCGGGGTTATTTGGCTTATATGTATATGAAAACCTTTAAACAACATCTCCTCTGAAACCACTGGACAGAATTTGATTAAACTTGGCAGGGATGATCCTTGGGTCAACCTTCACAAAAGTTGCTAAAATAAACTTGATCCATGTAGAACTCTGGTTGCCATGGCAACAAAAAAAAATAAAAAAAATGAAAACTTTAAAAATTATCTTCTTCAAAACTACTGGCCAGATTTTAAAATAAATTGTACAAGCCTACAAGTAACTTGCTGGCTGATTTGGTTTTATACTGTTCGCTGCTCCTCAGTGGTCTGGTGATGAGGATTTTACTATGAAAATTGGTAATGTTT
>CM037784.1:35019368-35031751 GCA_021229015.1 Solen grandis
ATATGACTAGGTGTGGTATCATGCCACATGCACACGTATACGGCGTGATACTGCAGTGTGGCAGCACTATGTCCGTCTCGAGTAGACATATTCTCCAAATGACTGTCGGAGGGTCGATAAACTCAACCCAATGTCATTGAGTTAAGTTTTGTCCCAAAGAATGTAACCAAATTGTATACAAGACAATCCGTACATAGTATACGTCAAAAACTGTACCGACCGCTCGATTTACTGGCCCGATTTAATTGAAGCAGTAGAACCACTTTACGTGTTGTCAATTAATATCATCTTTTACATAAAAATAAATTCTGCTTGACATTTTTTACGGTCTGTGTGTGGCGATGGGGTATATATAATATATAAATCTCTGTCCCATCCGTGTGCCCATCCTAACCCACTGTACATTTTTACTGAGTCCAGGCGTTGTGGTTCCAACATGGCTCACCTTTAGTAATGCGTAAGTTGTTAAACGCCTGAAACGCATAAGATTATAGGTGCTATGTGACCGATGTAAAAAATAACGATTTGCTTTGATCACTTAGTTAAGGCATCCTAGTCATAAATGTGAACTGTCTATAATCCTCACATATTTCGGTCGTTTACAGTTCTTCAGTATCCATTTCATTCTATACAGCGATAGAGTAGAAATCAGCACATGATAGACACGTTTTGATATGAAAACATATGGTTATTACATTGATAATTTATTTCTATTTGAATAACAAGATACATTCATGTATACTATTCCTTAGGGTCTGCACACAAGATTGAGTGAATCTTTTTCTTGAAATTGTCCTCTTTATTGCTCTTTGTTGTTGCAGTATGAACGGATGTTTTTATTTTTTATCTCTATCCAGGCGTACTAGCCCGCAAGGTTGTCTGGATCACGGGTGCTTCCAGCGGTATAGGTGAACATTTGGCGTATGCGCTGGCCAGGGCCGGCTGTAGACTGGTGCTGACGTCACGGAGGGAGGAGGAGTTACACAGAGTCAAGAAGGAGTGCCTCAGTAACTATTTTGTAGACACTCTGTATGATTTTTTTGAACTCGAAATTAGGATATGCCATCAATAAATGTAAAATGATGAAATTTATGCTTTGAGGTAGTGACATCCTGTAAGTTAATCATTTCAGTATAATAAATCCATCATGCATTTATATTGCTCTTTCAGTATAGGTTAGTGTTTTTTAGTAAGCATTAATGAAATTAAATCGGTCTGGCGCGGCGCAGCCGCGCGACCGATTTAATGGAATTAATGCTCACTAAATAACACTAACCTACTTAGTGTTTGAAATTATGTTTTGCAACTTAACGCAGTCTCACATTCCAAATATAGTATTGATTTTTTGTGACTCCGCCCTATTCACGTGTTCCCGGCGTGAATTACATCACGTGACATGTAACATGTTATGTCAAAGGTCAATGCGTCGCTCTAGCTGTGTAATGATTTTTGAGACTCCACCTGTTTGTTCCCGGCGTGACATGTAACATGATATGCTAAGGTCAAGAGTTGCTCTAGCTGTGTAGAGCTACGCTCGGGGAGGCTGAAAAAATGAGCATTGAACCGGACCCCGACTTTGATCTCTTCGGCAAAAAAGTGTTGAAAGATTATATTATTATACTGTTTAGAAACGTTCATTTATTTTCACCTATATATGTTATTTTGTGTTTTGCAATTGGACATTATTATTTTTTCCGTTTTAGTAACCTATGTTTGTTAGCCTTCTTTTCTTCTCTTCTCATTATTTATTTATATTTTTCAGTTATTTTTTTTTTAAAATCTCTTCATTCATATTATTACACATCTCATCTCGTAAAATGTATCAGTTTTTTGTTTTTTTCATTTACAACAATAGTGCTGTTATTTTCAAAAATTTAATCAGATATTTACTTAATTGCTTTGTCTAGTGATTAGTTTTATTTTGCCTATTCTATGTAAGCATATGTAGACATTGAAATTATACAAATACTTTCAAGGAGATGGCCGATACTAATGTTGTTAGAACTTTTGGTCAGACACTTTTGCTTATTTTCTAAAATCTTCAATGTTGTACCATTATTATCTACGGCAATAAAATATGTCCAAACTAAACTAAGTGGAAGGGTAGAGATCTTTTGTTATTTTGGATAAATCAGATTGATGGTTCACTATTGATGTTGTGCTTTTCTTTTATATCGATTTTCATGCGTCCCCATCAGAAAACCCTGTAACACATTACACACGCGTGATGTTGGTAAACATATAAAGCTCCGCCTCTCGGCACACCTTGCCGCACATGCGCACTGAAGGTGCTTGAAGCTGGTTTAAACTGATCAGCTGATTTAACGGAATAGTATTTAGTGACAAGTTTATGCCGATTAAATGAATTAAATGGAGACAAAAATTTGAAAAATGGAATGATTTCATTGGGCAAAATATAATTTCAAACACTAATAAAGTATAAAATCATAACATGCTAATAAATAGTGATATTTAGATGCATACAAACTGTGAACCAGCACATAATATTTGGTATGTAAATTTTATCAATATGCTTATGTTTACATGTGCATAACACTATTCCTTTGTGCTATTAAACTATAAACCTCACAGAAAAAACAACAACAACAACAACAACAAAACATTTATTAAACTAAATTTGTAAATGAAAAAGCTTTCATCTTATCTTTTTGTATGTTTTTTTCCATCTTTGCATATTTATTGAGAAACAAAACTCAACAGGTTATGGGAGCGTACTGGACGATGACATTTTGGTACTGCCTCTGGATTTGCTGAAATTTGAAAGTCACACACCTGCTCTTGGAACAGTGCTCGACAAATTTAAACAGGCATACTACGTTTAATGTCATTTTTTCCCAGTAGATTCCTCATCTTTTTATCATTAATATTAATATGTTTTGATATAGTCAAGTCAATACCTGTGTATTTGTGTTTGGATATTTAGCTGTAACCGTCGACACTTTTTAGACCAATCCATTATGGTGTGAATGTCTTAGTTGTCAAGTGGTTTTACTCACTGTGGGCTCGAGTCCCGGTCACACATAGGCCTTCATATGGGTTACGTTCGGTCAGAGGATTTACCCGGGTGCTCCACGTGGGTACGGGATCTTCCTCCACTTAATATCTAGATGTCGATATACGGCAGAAATACTGTCATGGCGACGTTACTCAGATCAAAATCTTCAACACTTATTAAGTCATATCTCTCTGTCATTTAACTGGGTGTAGTTATGTGTGGGATATATTGAATGTGTTATTACATGTATTATTTTTTTCCAGATGCTTTATTAGCAGTTACCTGTTTTCTTTCCAGGTTGATATACTAGTAAACAATGCAGGAAGGTATCAAAGAGAAATCTTTAAGAATACAGACATAGAAGTGGATAAAACAATACTAGACATAAACGTTGTATCTGTGATAGCTCTGACGAAGGTGGTTTTACCACACATGTTGGGACGGAAGGAGGGCCATATCGTAGTTACGAGCAGCATTGCTGGGAAGATAGGTATACACTGTATAATTAAGTTATCAACAAAGTTTTATCGATATTATGGCTATCCCACGATATCAAATAATACACCTCATATATTTATCATGAATGTACCCTAACTAATCGGTACAGGCGGTCGAATGATTAGAAAGTCCACCTTGGAATCAGATCGGGGGACTTTTTCGTTTGGGGACTTTTGTCTACACGAGACAAATATAGTGCTGCCACACTGCAGTATCAGGCCGTAGACAAGTGGCATGATATCACACACAGTCACATTATCCTGACACCGGGCCAACCAGTTCCGGGATTACCCAGCACCAGTCATGGCTGTTGTGCAAGGATGCTTTCATCAGCTTGATATAAACATCCAGGGTGGGCTTGATTGCTTTTTTTCTGTTATAAGTTTACTAGTCATACGTTAATGCACATGAAATGCATAACCACTGTATGTAGCAACATAGACTATTTATTGCATCTGTTGTGTCTTTCCAGGCTGTCCAACATCCACGGCCTACGCTGGGTCAAAGCACGCAATTCAGGTACTTTGATTTTGTTTTGTTTCTTAAGGTGGTGAAAAGATATCATGTCGAAACCTGTCTAAATGAAGATTCTGTCTCAGTCGCGACTTAATTAAACCTCATGTGACCATCATCGATAGCTGATACCTTCTTGTTGACACCACCACAATCACACATTAAAATATATGTCGTGTATATTTTTACTGTGTGTGCAGCTCTTTAACCGTTTTAAGTGTATCTTTTTATACATTGTATTAAACTTCTAAACGTTGGTACATGGCACTTCTAAAATGGTAGACTAACAAAATCTTTTTCTGATTATCCATTAGGCGAAGTACTTTCATTTTCCATTTCTTTAAACTGCAAAGCGTATGTACTAAATTAACTACAATTACGGAATCACAGAGGGGACTGGTGTTATTTTTCGTGGCCACGAGTAACTAACTAAGGAAAAAAAATCTCGCTAACTTGTGGCCACGAGTTGCTAACTAAGAAAAAAATCCTGACTCGTGGCTACGAGATATAAATAAGAAAAAGAAATCTCGCTTACTCGTGGCCACGAGTTACTAACCAGGAAAAAAAATCTACCAACGAAACTTAATTGGTTCCACGAATTTATCATAAATGATTTTGCAGTATGGAAATACTTGAACATATATATATATACGCCCTACAGGGTTATATGGATTCCCTGCGGCCGGAGGTCTACGCGGACAACATCGCAGTGACCAGTATATGTCCTGGACCCGTGGTGACCAACCTTCTGATGGACGCCGTCACAGGCACACCTGAGAAGGTTAATCTATACCTACAATTTTGATAGCAGCAATCAATTTTCTACACAATTATCATTAATTTTGAGATGAAAATTGTGTGCTTGCGAAGTAGCTTTTACATAACTTGCAGATTATGTTATATTTTCACCAGTTTGATATAAACACCCAGTTCATTTTAAATAAGTAACCTTTGATAATATATGTCAGGTGGTAGCTTCCGAATTACGCATATTTGTTACTTGGAAAAAGTATTCAGTGTTACAGAATCAAGACAAAAAAAAAAAAAAAAAAAAAAAATACGCGCGTATTATTTTCTTATCATGAAAATATATTCAGGTGAAGTAGATCGTGGGTTCGATCCACAACCACGACATATCAAAATCGTTACAAAATGGTACGAGTAGCTCTATGCTAGGCTATCAGGATATGAGGGTAGTTCCAGGATTGGTAGGCCCGATGTCAGGATAATGTGAATAGGTGTTGGTATTATGCCGAATGCCGCGATACTGCAGTGTAGTCTCGTGCAGACACAAGTCTCAAAACGTTCAACTTAAAGAAATAAAAAGCGAATCTTGCCAATACTTGAAATTTAATCCATACTAACGACCGACTGCAGTTTGACATCACTATTTTATAGCCTCCAAATGACCGAAATACGGTCGGTATGATGTTAAACCCACTATTTTTATATGGCAGGGTATGCTGTTTAAACCTCTGATTTGTTATTTGATGGTTAAGAACATAACCTTTTCTTACTTCCATTAAAAACATCAAAGGGCTGCGAGTCCTAATGTTGCGTTAAGCATAAACTGGACCAGTAAAGGAGAAGGTGTAGCTTGTAATTTGGAACCGTTTTATTAATTTCCCTCATCAAATGAATGCAGCTTTGAGGACCAAACGACATAATTTTATTTGCTATATTCATATCAGATTAACCAAAGACATATTACATGCCAGAAATGCGTGAACTGTTGCACTTCACTGGCTTATGTCACAAAATTAAATTCATAGTATTTTCATTGATATTTTTTTCAGCCTACGCAAACAGGTACACATATATCTTGCCCGCTAGAGGGCATTGAATTTGGAATATGTGTCCGAGTATCAGAGCGCAGTCACTGATAATGAAAAGTTTACATGCATATACATAGTAAATATAATCTTATATTCCATGCACTACTAAATATTGAGCAATTCACCTGTTAAAAGTGACAATTGATCCCTTTTTCAGCCATCTGTCCATCGTGTGTTTGTGTTTATGGCAGAGAATGACCTGTGCGAACGCAGAGAGCCTGCCGATATAGCGATTTCCGTAGAGAGCCGGCTAATATGGTTATGCACCGTGAAAGTGTGTGTCGATAAATAAGAATGGAGATGCGTGTACAAATGTTTTCAGCTGTTTTTTCATCTTATAACAGACGCTGCAGCAGAAAATGGAACCAGATTTCTTCCGCCTGTCCGCGTCCCGCTGCGGCCACCTATGTGCTGTTGCCATTGCCAACCGACTAGATGAAGTGTGGTTAGCAACGCAACCCTCGTTGCTGATTACATATATTAGCCAGTATTGTCCAACTATATACAGCTGGTAGGTGAACTTACTATAAATAAATAACAGGCTTCGATACAGAAATCAATAGCTGATCAATGAAAAGATACACAAAGTTTCGACTTAACATTAACTTATTTCTTTTACGTCGATTTGGGAAATTTTACTAATCAGTTTAACGTTCCTGTGTTGTACCAGTACTTTGCGCTTAAATATTATATTCCCAGCCAAAGTCCATCACGCAAGCCTTTGATCCATAGTCAATGACGGCCATCCTTGTGATTCTAAGTGGTTTAGAAGTATTCAGACTGGGTCGCACCGTCCCTGGTGGCCAAGTGGATAGAGCATGGGAGGTCGTGAGTTCGATCCCCGGCCGTGACAGACCAAAGTTTTAGAAAATGGTACTGTTATACCTTGCTAAGCGCTCAGCATATAAGTGTAGTTGCAGGACTGGTTGGCCCGGTGTCAGAATAATGTGACTGGGTGTGGTATCATGCCACATGTCTACGGCGTGATACTGCAGTGTGGCAGCATTATATCTGTCTGAAGTAAACATCGTCTCCAAATGACTGAAATACTGACGGTGGGACCCAACAAACAAACAAAATGGGTCGGGGATACGCTAACTGTTGGTCAGTTAGGATGACACCACTGGATTTATTCCTTTGTGACAACCAGTCTTACAGGCTATTTATATCATGGTAGCTGATACAGTGTATCTCTATGTTCCTATCACAGGGGTTTGGCACGAAAGGGGGGGGGGGGGGGCAAAAATCACTAATATAATACAAGGGATACAACTTCCGATTGATCTAAACCCTACCTTCATCAGGAAAAAGCCAACAACTCAGCCATTTATGAAGGTATCTTTGAATACTTTGCACCTATCGCAAGCGTAAACATTTATGTAACCAAAAGTCACCACTTTTTTACCCATGCGAACTCAGGTATTCAACAATGAAACTCGCAATGCGAAACTAACCCCCGTTTTCCAAAATCTCGACACGCGTTCGTACAGGGTCGCTCACTCGGTCTACCAGTGTAAACAAGCGTTTCTGCGGCAAGACAATGTAAACCGATGCAATGATTCCATAAAACATATTAATTACTCACATCAGCATGCAGAAACTTTCCTCGGCACAAAAGAAATTCAGTAGAAATCGTCAATTTCAACCGTTGACCTACTTTTACTTCCATTTAGCCATTATGCAAATTACGTGCGGTAAATACCGGAAATATAGCTTTATTCCGTTTTATGCCTATGAGTTAACGGGCAGATCGGGAACCAGGAAGTTGTTTGTTTACCTCTACAACCAATCGCATTCAGCGTAGCATTACTGGTCACGTAATTTGCATAAAGGCTAAAATGGAAGTGAAAGTAGGCCAGCGGTTGAAATTTGCGATTTCTGCTGAATTTCCTTTGTACCGAGGGAAGTTTCTGCTTGCCGATGTGAGTAATCAATATGTTTTATGGAATAATTGCATCGGTTTATATTGTTTTGTCGCAGAAACGCTTGTTTACACTGGTAGACCGAGTGAGCGACCCTGTACGAACGCGTGTCGAGATTTTGGAAAACAGGGGTTAGTTTCGCATTGCGGGTTTCGTTGTTGAATACTTGAGTTCGCATGGGTGAAAAAGTGGTGATTTTTGGTTACATAAATGTATACGCTTGCGATAGGTGCAAAGTATTCAAAGATACCTTCATAAATGGCTGAGTTGTTGGCTTTTCCCCCGATGAAGGTATGGGTTTAGATCAATCGGAAATTGTATCCCTTGTATTATATATAGTGATTTTATGCCTTCCCCCCTTTCGTGCCAAACCCCTGTGGTTCCTATGTGTTAAGTATTTGATACTTTATGAATCATATTTCACACATTTGTAACCACGTACCTCCCCAAAGCTCCATTTTGGAAAAAAAAAGGAGATTATTTTACGTGACTACACCAACATACTCCGCGACAAGGGAATAAACTCTGCTAAACATATACCGATTATTATACTCCATGTCTGTCATCCATGTATTCAGATAATGGTATTCATATCAACCCACGTCTTTTGCAGGATATAAAAAGTTAAAATAAAGAACCAAACAAAAATGGTGTGTGAAATCACTTTTTGTTTCTTTACATGCAGTAATTTATACAGAATAAAGCAAAACTGCTCTATTTTGTTATTTTCCTAAGACACTGCAAATTGAACAGCCGATGTGTTTTCTATTTTATTCAATATAGTATTTTGTTAAAGTGCCTTTTTAAAGGTGTATGATTTATTTATGTTGTCGTAAAAATAAAATGAATACATAAAAAATTTAAGAAACGGATCACAATCATCGTTATGTTTAATGATTTAAATATACAAGACATTTAAGTGGTGTTTTCACAAAGTATATTTCTCAAATATGTTATAAATTCATATAAATACATAGAGGGATTTGCCCCATAGCGGCCATGTTTTTTTTTTTACGGATCCTGGTAATTTTTAAAATCTTGGCAGCAAGTCACCCAGGAATTATCTGTGCCAAATATCTTTGAAATCAAATGGGTACTTTTTGACAAAAAGAGCTTTCAAATTTGAACTGGTGACCATGTTTTTTTTATAAATCCACACATATTTTACAGGGGCCGCCGTGGCCGAGTGGTTACAGTCTTGGACTACAAATCTCTCAGCCCATCACCGCTGTGGGTTTGAATCCCGGTAGGGACTTCAGATTTTTCAGCCTTCCAGCTGGCTTGCGGTAGGTCGGTGGTTCTACCCAGGTACCCAGGTACTCGGGGTCTTCCACCACCTTTAATTAGCTGGACGTCGCTATATGATTGAAATACTATCGCAGCGACGGTAAACCCCAATACAACAACAACAACATATTTTACAATCTTGCCAATATGTGCCAAAAACTTTGAAATCAGCCAGTACTTTTAGACAAGAAGAATTTTCAAATTTGTACTAAAAACGGGGTCCGCCCCTTGGAGGCCATGTTTTTTTACCAATCCAAAAATCGTTTTTAGTATCTTGGTAGAGAGTGACCTAAGGAACGCCTGTGCTAAAAAATTGTAATCCTGTCAGTACTTTTGGGCAAGAGGATTTTTTTTCAAATTTGTACTTTATTCATACATGCATAAGAAAAACCGGCTCCGCTCCCTAGCGGCCATGTTTTTTCGATGGATCCAAATTATGTGAACTATCTTGGTAGAAAGTGACCAAAGGAACATTTGTACAAAAACATTTTAAAATCCAGTAATTTTGGATGAGATTTTTCGAGTTTTCACATTTTTTCCCTTTTAGTTGCCATGGCAACCAGATTTTGGCATGGAATTTAATTCTTTAAACAATTTTGGAAGAAGACCACCCAAGTAAAATTCCTGTGAAGTTTTTTGAAAATTGGCCCAGTAGTTTAGGTGGACGAACTTCGGCAAATCGGTTAAATATAGAACATGGTACCCCAAATTTGGTGCTTGCAGTACCATGTGACATGTTCCACATCACTGCGTCTTCACCAGTTGAGAGTAGCGATTTCGTAAGCTTAGCATCTGAAGTTAGCAAATGCGCAAAGAGTGACTGAAAATGAAAAAAGAAAATATAAATATAGGTTTATTATTCTAAAAATAATATCAATACCGTCTTTTAAATCACGGTTTGTTACATTGGGTGACCATGCATCTGTAGATACTAACATATAGTTGAATATCAAATTATAAGTCAATGACGATCACGAGCTGCTTTAATATGATATACATCTAGACATAACTAATGTTTCAAAATAAGACATTCTATCTTGGTTTTGACGTCCTTAACTTCAACGAATACAAACAGTATCCAGTCATTGATTTTTGAGAAATATGTTTGATTTTTGCTGCTGAGATGCATGTTGGAATTATTGCTCACACTGGTATAATATATATACAGGGTAGTTGCAAGACTTATTGGACAGGTATCGGGATAATGTGACTGGTATCGTGCCTTATGTCTACATGGCAGCACTTTATCTAGTTCAGGAGACTTAGTCTCCTAATGACTAAAATACTGTTATTGGAGCGTTAAACCCAACAAACTTTAGATTATATTCCACTGATGGTGTCCGCTTTCTAACTCGAAGAAACATGAACCGATCTTTACCAAACTTGGTCACAATACAAATGAGCACAATATCTCGGTTCCTATCTATAACCAGTCAGATTGTCCCAGACACTCGAATATGGCTACAAAGAAAACGTTGATTGTTATATAAGCATAATAAAGGTGAATATCATGTTAGCGTTGCACATTTAATCTACAAAAGAAAAACGGTTGATATAGTTTAATTATAATGCATAATATACAGGTGACATATCATTGTTAGCGTTGGCACCATTTAATCTACAAAAGAAAAACGGTTGATATAGTTTAATTATAATGCATGACTTCGCAAATTGAGTGATTGTCTCAGTAAGAAATGCACCGCTCCGAATAAAGCAATATTGTACCTCGACAAATATATCCCACAAACCACACGAACCATCAAATACAGAGAATTAAAGAGCGATGCCAGAAGGAAAAAAAAAAAAAAAAAAAAAAAAAAAAAAAAAAAATGTGCTATGTCAACGCATGTTGTACATCCTCACGGTATCAACCAAAATGTTTCACTTGATATTTACACTAAGACTGTACAGCTTGTTGCTTTACACGGGAGTGAACAATGGAATACTATTTACCATATTGACATTTGTATTTTAAATAGATGCCAACATTTTTTGGTAAAGAAAATCAAACGCCTTTCTCCTCGCTCTAGATCGGACATGTGATAGCCGATGCTTGGTCTCCATGAATTATATTGTTCGGTGAGTGTGAGAAAATTGCTTATTTTGCATTTGATTCTTGGCTAAGGGATAAACTTCTTGACTCATAAAATATTCACACATATATATTTTCATTATTTGACTAAAGGGCAACGTCAAATAAGATTTGTCCCATGCTGTCTCTACTAGGCCTACATAATTTCGTCAATGAAAGTCTTTTAAACCCTGGCCCTATGCCAACGAAACTCCAATGGAAACGTTTTATAAAACGGTTGTAAATAATTTATACGTAAAACGTTGGATAAATAATCGATTTTAGGCGTTTTAGACTGCTACAGTACAGCCCAGCATAATAATTGTCGATTGTATACATGTACACTGTTTGCTACGGTGGCATAAAGGGGACATAGAAGATATTTTTATATTACGTGCGCACGTAGTAGCTATTACATGCGTACGTAGTAGGTTTGTGTGCGAACGAAGTAGCTATTACATGCACACGTAGTAATTTTACGTGCGCACGTAGTAGGTAATACGTGCGCTCGTAATAGTTATCACGTTCGCACGTAATAGTCAACCAATCAGAATATCAGGAATGGAAGCCATTTTTTCATGATTGGAAGCGAAATAGAAAGCTGTGAATTTGTGAATTGTTTGATTAGTTTAAACCATCACGTCATTGAATGTTGAGCCATGTTAACAAGAAATTAGATATCAAAATGAAAATATCTGACTGATTTTTTTTTATTTAAAGGGATATATCAAACTAAGTTGTTGTTTGTTGGGTTTAACGTCCTACTGACAATTTGTCAGTATTTTGGAAACTACATCTACATGAGACAGATATAGTGCTGTCACACTGCATGATCTTAATGTAAACATGTGGTATGAAACACATCCAGTCACATCATACTAACACCGGGCCAACTAGTCCTCTAATCATTTTATATGTATGTTAAGTACCAAGTCCTGTGGTATGTGTAAGGGGCGGATTCAGGGGCGGGGGTGCACCCGGCGCGCGCCCCCTCTAAAATTCCCCGACCATACATAACTGTAGGCATACACCCCCTTCCAAAACACACACACACACACACACACACACACACAAAAAAACAAAAAAACAACAACAACAAAAAAACAACACAAAAAAAAACAACAACAAGAAAGCACTATTTTACAGCTTTAAATTAAAAAAAAGAGCCATGTTGACATGGCCATCCCCCGCCGAACGCTTGCTCTTAAGAAGATGTGTTGGAGAGTAGAATATTTCATTTT
>CM037784.1:35031851-35081851 GCA_021229015.1 Solen grandis
TTTACAGTTTGTACATTATGAAATGAAATAAATGTGAAAATGCGCAGTGTTGCCATTATACGATGTTTATTTTACAAATTAGTTGAAAAAATTATCTCTCTCTCTTTATATTAGTACTGAGAACATAAAAAATTAAATAATAGAAGGATGTGTGTGTGTTATTGTGTGTGTGTGTGAGAGAGAGAGAGAGATAGAGAGATGAACATCAGTGCTCTTTCACTAATCAATATTTATAGTTATAATCAAGAATACATTTATATAATAATATTATACATTAAAAATAAAAAAGTAACTTTTCAATTATTTAAAAAATGGTATAATAATGAGTAAAAGAGTAACACACACTACCATTATACAAAAGTTCATGTGATAGAAACAACAATATTAGAACAATGGAGAATTTTGAAATTTGAATCTATGGGATTTTGACAACCAAAATACCATTATAACACTTAGGGGATTTTGAATCTAGGGGATTTTGACAACCCATTCCTTTTTCATCTAGGGGATTTTGACTACCCCTTCATTTTCATCTAGGGGATTTTGAACACTTTATCAATTTTTGGCCTAGGGGATTTTGAGTCTAGGGGATTTTGAGTGTCTCCCGAATGACAGCCTGCAATGTCTCACTTCATACCATGCATTTTAAGAATAGGGACAAAGGAAATGCACCATCATCTTTAAACAGTCATATCATTTATAACATAAAAGAAACAGCTTTGTTTAGATAAGGCTTTGTTTTTTTTATTAAACATGCTCTGATGTTTAAACATGAATTTCTATGATCTAGTTTACAGACATATTAAGACCTGTGGAAGAATAACATGTAATATCAGATTCTATCTTAGAGGAATGTGGGATTTTCTGAGTTATTTTTAGCCCCTTTTCCAGGAAATTACAACATATCAAAGGAGATTGAAACAATACTGATAACCTCCTGTCATTGTCAATTGACATAAGAATGGTAGTGACAATATGTGGTATTCAAAGCATGTGTCTTATGCATGGTATAACAATTAGACAGAGCTATATTTGTCTAGACCTTCTAGTAAGTCCTTTAATGACTTAACTACTATCTACTGGAGAGGTGAATCATGTGATAAAAATTATTTCACAAAAGCACACCTTAAAATAAGGTATGCATAATCCCTTGCATCAGAAAAAGGAGATAACTCAATTTTGAAAAAATGTTATCTCTAATGTGGTATTCTGTTTAGAAATGTGTAATTCAAAATATGTTTTTCGTTAAAAGTTTAAAAATCATTTCCTGATGTATCCTTGAAAGACCCTCATGTAACAACAGAGGTAAACCTGAGGCAGAATAACCAATTTTACCAGGTCACAGTATAAAATCAAATAAATACTACCAGTAAAATCAGGCAGATCTGAAATCATCTGCATAGAAAAAAGCTTAAATACAAAGGTACACCTGAGGCAGAACAATCAATTTTACCATATAGGCCACAGCCATAAATTTGCATAAATATTAAATAGATCATATCATGATGTACATATGTACCTAGTTTCATAAAGATGCAAAGTCATCTTCTTAGAAAAAAAAACAACCTTAAACACAACAGTAAACTGAGGTGTGATGGACGGACAGACAAATGGATGCATAGCCCAAAAATCTATATGCCCCGCAACAGAGTTAGCGGGCCATAAGAATAATGTAGCCAACTGTTTGATCAACATTATGAATTGATGGAAAGTATGTACACAAAGTTTCAATAATTCAAAGTACATTAATACATTAAAAGCAATACCAAATATTTCAGAAAAAGAACTATAAATCTCAAACAAAAAATCAATCTAAGAATAATTTTAACAATGAATACATGATATTTAAAGTTTCACAGTGAAATATGCATATACTCTAATAAACATCAACTCTAATTAATATGCAAAAAAAAATTTAAAATGTTTATTGTGTCAACTCATTTATTCCATCTGTTGTGATAGTTTCCTGCTTAAAGATGTAAATGTCAAATTAAATCCAACACAAGTAACAATATTAATTTTTATAAACAACACTGGTGAGATCATGCAAACCGTGTTACAGTTAGTCAACCTTTACCTTCTAGTGGACCCAGGAATTTCCTGAATAATCTTATTCCTGCAAAAAGTTCAGATTCAGAGGTCTAAATTTTAGACACAAATCAGAGCTATCACTGACAAATTTTAATATCCCAACTATATATATGGAAAAAATATAGAGTTTTTTGTAAAATATGACAGAATGTAATAGAGCAGGACAGCTCCTGATAATATTTACAGTTTGTCGTACTAAATCATTCAATGAAATGCTTTTATTTTGTTCAAATTTGAAAAATATATTGCATAAAATGAATGGTGAGGTCTTGATATGAAGAAAATATAAATTTATGGTGCCTACGTGACCAAAACGGATTATGGTTTTAGCTAGTTTTCACGGCGACTGCCTTACGTCATGTTTTGCTAGTTCAAAATATGAATGTACGAGCGACACTGACTCTCAACCATACTTTAAAAATCATGTGAAACTGTCAATCAAATAGAAGGTGGATCCATAATACAAGGTTAAAGGCAAAGCTGCATAGCATACGTGACAAACTGTAAATAATTATGTTATTATTAATTTTATATTTTAAATTTCATGGCTGCATCGTAGCACTCCGCTTTACGTAGCTTGCAATTAATTCCATAAAATTTCAAATATAAACGATAACTTATATTGTAATACCTGGGATATATTAATGAGAGTATCTTTTCCGTGCTAAATTTTATAACAGTAATTTACCTGTTACCAGTATATTGAAAATGAAACTACACACAAGATCATGTCTGTAGGGCTATCTACATCCCCCTCAACCTCTTAAAATTTCACAGCATTTACTTTTCAAAAATAAATTTGAAGTATTTGAAACAGAGAATCAATTAGTTAAGTTGCATCACATGCAGAACATAAGGAAGGACACACGTCAACAGATAATGGCAGGATGTAGACCCATTCAATATACCCTGAACTTAAACCCGTTTTCCATCTTTAAAAACCATCATACTACTGTATGAAATCCTGGAAGCTAAACCATTCCAAACAAAAAGTTTTGAAAAGTACCCTAACATTAAGAAAACAAAGCTAAAATATTATATTTATTCTGAAAATATGAGTTTAAAAATAAGAAGAAAATATACCAGATTGAAAATACTATTCCAATACCAAAATAATATTTTTAATTTCCATAACCTTAAAAGACTTAAATAATAAAAAAAAACCAAAAAAAGGGTTTATAAGGAAACGAAAATCCAAATGAATAACAATTTACCTTTTCCATATGTGATTCCCAATTTAACAAGATCTCTTTTGAGATTCTTAACTAGAAAACATACAAGAGGACTTTTGTATCAAGTGAGCATCCCAATCAATATCTGACAGTCAATTAATACAGAAATAATGGGGAAACATGCGGGTCAATCATCGAGTGTGACCAAATAATCAATGTCTGCCATCCATTGTGACAGAAAATCTGGATGCTGGGTTTATAATACAGGTAAGTCATTGATCTGTATTGATAGGTACTCGGATACTGACAGATGACCTGATGATTATAATTGTTGGATATGACTTACAGCCACTTGATGCCATTTGATTTCAGTACATTTGTTGTAGTTTTATATCATTTTTTTTTTTCAATCCAAAATGTAATTTTCTATGTAAATTTAAAAAAAAAAATCTATATAGTAAAAGTAAGCAGCACTTATAACCTACTCTAACATGATCAACAAAATATGCTATTTAAACATAAAAGGCTTGTGGTATGCTTTACTTTCCGATCTATATACAAAGATGATGTAATTATATGATGCATATGACCCCTAAAGTAAAGCACAATAAAATAAATTGAAACATTTGTATCACTTTTAAAATTTGCAATCTAGTAACTGTGTTAGAATGGAAATGGAGCTTTGTGTTATATGCTATATTGCAGAATAATGTATGGTGAAGATGCTTTGTATTTAATCACTTAGGCCTACAACCTTTGTGATTAGATCACTACACATCTGACCTTAGGATGGTGTGTTATTCTGCAATATAGCACTCAAAACAAAACTACATTTCCTAATTAACAGACTCTGATAATTTTACAGTGATTTGATTTCAGGCATCATTAAAAATGATACCGCCATTGCAACCTTGCATGTTGGTCATAATATAAGGCTAGTTTCAGAAATATATAAGGCTAGTTACAGAAGGCCATGCTACATAGCAAGAAATTACTCACAATAAGACAAAAAAACTGTCTTAGAAAATCAATGACTGTATCGTCCAGGGACAAAAAAAAAAGCTATATAAAAAGTTAAAATAAAGGTACATCTATAATGTACAGTGTGAAGTTACTATGATGATAATTATCTTTTTTAGTTTTAATTTTTTTTTACGTTTCAGCAGGTTACCACTGATTTCAATTTTGGTAAAAAAAAGTTTTTGGAAATTCTTATTTGTTTTAAGAAGAATGTTTAAGGAAAAGCCAAACTTTAATATTCATGTATTAAAATCCTTATTAAAAGTATACAGTCATGTATTTAACAAGTTTTGAGGGTCGAAAAAGTCACATTTTAGTTTTTTTATACAATTTCAATCAAAAAGCAGTTTTGTTTAAAAAACAAACATGGTGAGGTAAGAAAGCTTTATATCATAGGACTGAATCTGAAAAAATTAAGAAAATCTGTCCAATGATTTTTTTATTAAGAAAAATATAATAAAATTTCATAGCTTTGGGTGTTGCTTTTGTATACATTTTAGCCCTGACATAAGGGAATGCATATTTTATGCTCGTTTTGGTATTTTTTATACATGTTTGACAGTATTTTCACCTGAAACTTATAAAACACACTGTAAGTTTTAAAATTTTAAAATTTTAAATGAAATCTTTCCAATTTTTTAATGCCTTAATTTTTTCAACAAATTTTTAGCAAACAGTGATGTTCTACCATGAGCTTAATTTCTAAAATGAGCATGGTCACCCCCAAATTTTAATAGTCTACAGTACTTATGTGCAAAATTTAAGAAAAACCCACTCAAACACCTTTAAAAACAACAATAAAAAACGAAATATGAAGTCTGTGTGTGTTTTTAGAGACTTTCAAAATGTTTGCATAAATAATTTAAAAGACTGGATTGAAGAAAGGGAGAAAACTCAAATAATTTCATAATTCATTTGAGTTTCTGCTATCTTCACTGATATAGACTGATTTTGTTGTGGAACAGCTAAAGGGAGAGAACTAGAACTATTTCCACTGTACTGTTTTACTCACTAATCATGTGAATTAGCAGTGTCCAACTTAGTCATAAAAGTTACTTTTCAGCAATGTATGAATTATGGATTTGTTTCATTTAATATCAAATAAAAAAAAATCCTTTTATGCAAATTAATCACATAATTTTAAGAGAATTATTTTAAAGCAGTAACTGTTTCAATGTGATTTTAAGAGAAGGCTAATCATGTTCATGTCTACTCATGCATATACAAAATTAGTTCAGACAAAAAAAAAAATGATGACTTTTTCACAACAAAGATTAAATTCATTTGTATGAAATTTAGTGAAAAAGACCCCTGGTTGCTATGACAATAACACTTACTGATGTTGTCATCTTCTATATGATGCCGTCTACCTGGTCCTTCATCATCTGAGTATTCTGAAATTATTGCATATTACATGAGTTAGTATTACAGGAGTTCCATCTATATACATAATGTACACAATCATGGTAAACATATTTTTGAAAACTAATTTACTTGATACTTATACTTCATATTAACTCATTTTTGAAGCACTGGCAAACGTACAGAGCAGACCCAGATCAGACAGCTTCTGAAAGGATCTCCTCTGTTTGATCATACAATACTGTAACTAAAATTCTATACATTCTGCAGAGGAAAGAAAATTCCATTCTTTCATGTACTATTTCATGTTCAGTCAAATTAATGTTCATCAAGTCATAAATCTGTACATAAATATTCATAAGCTAAAGGGTTTAACCTAATTTTACATTTAATAACTAGACAAAAAGCAATAATTGCAAAGCTATTTTTTTTTTCAATTTATCTGAATGTCTAAAATCCTTCACAAAACACTTGCTTATACATGTGTATAATTATGACAAGTAGAAGAGATTACACAAATAAACACAAATATCCTGGCTTTCCTTCAATTCAGGCCATGTTAAAATTTACCTGTATTTCAGAAGCCAGTCTAGTAATCAAAGATGTCTATTACTGAAGTTCTTCATTACTGACTATGCCTATCAGACGAGATATAACGCTGATCTCACCTATAGAGGAGGAGGCCCTCTTAACAACGTTGGGACGGATATAGTCTGACAGGATGGAGCCATCCTTCCTGATGGGCGTGTGCGGTTCCTCCCCCATCTCCTGCCCGGTTGGTCCCATCTTGCGTCCCGGTGTAGTCACCTGCAGTTTCAGGGTCTCCATCTCGGCAGTCAGTTCATCGTTACAGTCCTTCAGGTCCTGTGATACAGAGTATGTCTAAGGTAAACAGTAATGTCTAGAAAGTACAAACACAATGGATTTTCACTAGCAAAAACAATCCCATTATAAGATTTTTTTTTATTTAATACATATATAAATTAAGTCTTGAAAAATCACATCAACCAAAAGTTGATGGCTCTTCTTAAAGTATTCCTTTTCTACATTACTCGTATTTCAGCAACTATGAAAGCAAACATTTGTACTTCTGAAAAAAAATATGCAGGATGCATAAGTATAACTCACTACCCTTGCACTAATTTCTTCTCACATCAATCAGGAATCAAGTTCTTATGACTAATCCTTCTTGACAGTTCCTCTGTTGGACTACCCTTAGATCTATATTCAATGCTTTCTCTTAAGGAATTAATTCATGAACTTGTCAAATTTATTCAATCAGTTTCTGTAGGATAGTTTTCCTTTTTAAATGATCTTTATTTTATTTCTAACAGTATAATTTGTTTCAGGGTCACCAATCTGACCTTATTTTCCTGCTCCAGCCTCTGCAGTTTATCCTGAGTGAACTTCAACTCCTCTGGGTTCATGATCCCTTGTCTCTCAAACTCTGCCAGCTACAACACAATAGCAGAAACGCCATGCAACATGATAAAATATGCAAGAAATATCTTGACAAAATTCCTACTTACATTACTGAATATATTTTTGCATTAAAATGAAATAATTGTATAAATAATATGGTTTATCATGATTTATTTGGTCTTTAACTCTTCTGTTAATATTATTAGAATACATGACTTGTGCAATTTTTTTTTTTTCATCATTTTCACTCGGTAGGAATGCTTTTTAGTACTTAAGTGCTTCTCTTTCTTGGCCATAAAGATACTGCATTTTTATCTAGAATCTAATCAGCATCATAGAATAACTCATCAGCAAAAGATATACAAAGATAGATAATCCAAAAGAAATATTTCCCACAAAGTATCAAATTAAAAACACTACCTTTCTATGCAGATCTTCCACTGTTTCCAGCTCCCTCTGTAGCCGTTGGTTCTGGCGCTCGGAGTCTTCCAGCTGACCTGTGACCTCTTCCAGTTCATGGCCTACCTTCTCTATCTCCTTCAGAGTGAGTTAAAACAGAGTGCATAATTATGTGGAAGTACTGCTTTGAAGATGTAAAAGAGTGAATTTTAGAAACAATTAGTATACTAAAATATGTGACAAGTATAATTATGGTATCAGCCATATAAAGATGGGCAAAGAGACAGATGAAAAAAACCCTGAATAGCCAGGATGCTGAAAAAGTTTAGGACAGTTATACAGTGAGACAGAAAAACAAATTTAACATACAGGTTAGATAAAACTTCCACACCCTCTGAATAAAGAAACAGACAGACAGTAGAAAGACAAAAAGACAGACATACATGTATACTACATAATCTTACAATAATAGGCATGTTTAATTGCATCGGCAAAAAAAGGAGGCATGGAACTATCTGATCAGGGTCTCCCACATTTGCTCATACAGTATTGCATCTTAGATTATACAGACTGCATGATAAAGAAAAATCCATTCATATACCCTTTGAAGTACTTCAGTAAATTAGTAAATTAATATTCATCAAGTCATAATTTTGTACATGAATATTCATGAGGTATAGAGTTAATCTAGAGACTAAGTCAGTATGTGTCTCACCTTCTGGGCCATGACAAGGTGCTCCCTCAGTTTGGCCTCCTCCTGTTTAAGTTCCTCCATCTCACGCTCCATGCTGTGCTTGTGTTTGGCCGTGTACACCGAGAAGTTCTCTCGCTCTCGGTCCAATTCTGACTGTAAACCCTTCACCTGCTCCTGGTACTTCTTCTCAATTGTCCTGCGGATACCCAACATCATCATGTACATCTAATAAATTTTACCTGATGATTTATTACATTATTTTTCACTCAATGTGACTCTGCCTCTAAAGTTAAACATTTAGATGGCCTTTACAATTCACATAATACTTCCATACAGCATGAAATATCCCGCTATGTACAGTTTAACTTTAATCTGACACAAAATGCAAATGCACAGTTTGAAAACATCTTTAATATAATGTTATCACAAACATATTCTATAATCTAACTGGTTATAATCATGCAATATAAAACAAGATACTTTATCAAAAAAAAAAAATAAGTATACAAATAAAAGGATACCTGGTCAACTCTCCATAGTCCAAACACTTGTAACAACAGTAAAACGCTTACTGTAATGTATTGTTATGTGAGTGTAATATGTTATTGATATCTCACACAATCTGTTTTAATTATCCATCATCCTGAAGTAAAATGACACAACCCCTCAAAACATTGATCTTTCTCTCTCTTTATCATGTACAGACAGGACTGGTTATATTTAAGTCTAATGATTAGACAACACAAAAACAAGGTTTACAAGTAAGTCACTCTTTCTGACTTCTAAGGGATCTTTTATTGCTTTTCACTTCAAGTATATACAGCAGGTACTTGGCTTTGTGATCCTTAATATTTCCCAAACCGTTTGTTTTATTTCGGTCTAAATATATAAGCCATTTGTTTATCCTTAAAGAGTTTTATTTACATCAACATGGTCAAAGTGGTCATAAATTTTAATAAATTTTGAAGGGATATTCTATGTTACCAAATTTCATGTGAAAACTGCCATAATCAAAGAATGAGGAATTTAACTGTTGTTTTAAAATCAATGACCCTCCATTTGTTCTGAGATTACAGATGTTTACTACAGACTTAAGCTGTGTTTACATACAAGACATTTTTCTTATCTGTTCACCCAAATCTTTTATATGAGCTGGATTTATGTCACTATAAGATTTTTAGATTTTAAGCCTTTACTTTTATAGCCCTTTCCCTCATAGAGGATACCATGAAAAGACCTATGCGAACAGCATAAAACCAGATCAGCCTGCGAGTAACTCGCAGGCTGATCAGGTTTTATGCTGTTCGCTGCTCCTCAGTGGTCTGGTAATGAGGATTTTACAATTAAATGTGGTAAGGTTTAACTGTGGTTTTCTGCAGATCAGGCTTTATGTGGTACCTACTGAGTGCGTTAAAATGAGTCTATATGAGGGAAAGGGATAGACTAATTTTGATACAATGGCAAACAGTGAAGACCCAGACCAGACAGCTCTAATAGGAGTTGTCTGATCTGGGTCTCCTCTGTTTGCTCATACAATATTGTAGCTCAGATTTTTACAAAGTTTGCAAAGCACATAAAAATCTATTGTTTCATATACTATTTTAAGAACAGAAAATCAATTTTCATCAAGTCATAAATATGAAGTAAAGGTTAAGTTCCATGCTGATTTAAAAAAAAAAATCTAAAATAATTATGTAAATTTCTCTTAGTTTAGTACAACTGAGCAAGCCCTTCATTTATTACATGTAATTGTTACAATGTATCGCATGATTATTTTTAAAAAGATTCCTATCCTTTATGTATTGTAATTCCTTATACGATTCACTTTAAGAGCATTTCCTGACCTTATTAGTTTTATAATCAATCTAATCAAGCAGAAAATGGGCAGAATGAACCATGTAAATGAATATACTTCCTGATTTCCAAAATGATTCAAATTGCACTAATGCAAAATTTAAACCACATTTTTTCACTCTTATAAGCATATTAATAAATAAATTAAACATTTCCAGGTGTTTTTTGAACACCCCTCATATAAACAGCTAAACCTATGTAAACAGACACCTGTACCAGGCAGCCAACCTGTACTGAAAAGCTAGCTCTAAAAATGCATTGAACATTTAATTAACCTGAAAAATACATCTGATTTTATATATAACTTCCAGTTAGCAGCTTACTAATGCAAACACCTTCCCACCTTTCCTTGTTTCCTTGATGGACTGCTTAAAACAAGTTGGACTGAATATCTCACCTTTATCAAACTGGCAGAGTGGCACTGTCACAAGGCACCCTCCTTATATCCAAAATTTAAAATCCCATGATGTGCAATTATATATTATAATGCTTATAATCCTTACAAAACTTTAACTGATCCAAAATGTAGTTTTCCTCCAATGTCAACACTTTGTATAACAAAGCCCACTAGCATGTGTATGTTTGTAAACTAGACAGTGTTTATGACAGGGTTATAAACAGGACATATTAAAACAAACATCTCACATACCCTCTTAGCCAATGCATACTTCAAAAAAAAATCTGAACTTGTATTAGAGGCCACCAGTCCTATATTAGTGGCCTCCTGTATCAGTGACCAAATGATTTCCCCTTGGTCACCGGCCGGCCCCTGTACAAGTGACTTCTTTTATCAGTGACAACCTGTATCAGTGACCATCTGTATAAGTGGCAACCTGTACAAGTGACTACCTGTATCAGTGACCATCTGTATAAGTGGCAACCTGTACAAGTGACTACCTGTATCAGTGACAACCTGTATCAGTGACCATCTGTATAAGTGGCAACCTGTACAAGTGACTACCTGTATCAGTGACCATCTGTATAAGTGGCAACCTGTACAAGTGACTACCTGTATCAGGGACCACCTGTATAAGTGGCAACCTGTACAAGTGACTAACTGTATCAGTGACCACCTGTAAAGAGCAGCCAGCCTACTTGCGTGATCAATTTTAATATTCCTAAATTGACAATTAATTATACATTTGATCTCCATTTACATAGACACCACCTGGGAAAAGCGATCAATTTTTTATATTCACTTGACAGGCCTCATAAGACAGTCTGTAAACATGTTGATATTAATTTTGTCCCACTGATTTTTTCTCCAACATAACTTCAGATATCAAGGCTTATCAAATACGCGAAACAGATCTAGGCTTATGTTAATGTAATTTATCACAAATGTGATATTTTTATTTCTTTCAATGGGCTACTGTTGTCCTTATCAGGTTAGGTCAGAAATATCATTCATGAATGATAGACTGCAAGGACATTAAGAGGCTTTAAGATACCAACCTTCATGTTCTACTTCAACATTGTTTCAGTCAAACTACGGGATCAAAAGTCAAAATTAGTTAGTTTAAACTTGTTTGTTTTACTTTGATTTGGAAATTATTCTTAATTCTTCTAAACATTTCTTGGGTTGGACCAGTACTTTGCATCTGGGAAGGTAATGAAAATTCATTGCTCCCAATGGGGTTCAAGCCTTCAACCTCTGGATCCGCAGTTGGACACATTACCACTGGACCACAACAACCTAAATTAAAGTTAAAAGAGTGGAAGGAGAGAACTGAATGGTGTACGCTAATTATCAATTCTTTTTATGTACATCTAGATTAATTGAACTTTATTCAATTTCAGATACATATATGATGAAATTGGAAAATATCAGTAAGGTATTTCCAATAAATTGTAGATAAAATATTTTCTTTTCAACTTTTAACATTTTTTTTTATTTTATTTGTACTGATTTTGATATAAAGATTAGTTCTAATAACCAATATAAAATTTTATTACAGCCAGGCAAATCATTACAAAAAGTCAATTTCCTAATGAACAAATGATGAATGTCTACGAATGAAATGAAAAAGGCAAATAAACTAATGGATTAATAGATGGAAAGGAAGAAAGTGAAAAAGGACTGACAGTTATTTACTGTATAGGATCCATCAACAAAAATACTTGGCTGATCAAACAAGTGACAGTATGGAATTATGAACTGAGACTCAAATGTGAGATGGAATAAAAGGGCATCCATTCTGAGTTAAGGTCACAAGGTCACGAGGGTTTGGGTATTCAAACATCAGATGTGGGTCAAAGGGGAGGGGATCTATCACACAAACACTAATTTTCTTCATATACTTACAATATATACATATACCTAATTGAAACAACTATACATATGAATATATTTACCAATGAATATCAATACAATGGTTATTATGTCACAAAACTTTGGTGAAAGGAGCTCAATGTTTTACATCAAGGGAAATAACAACAGCTAGGCTTATTTTTCACTTCACTTAGTACAAAGGGAAATAACTATTTAAGATTGCTTCTTTCTTCATACAGCAAAAACAAGGTTAAAAAGACATAACTATGGTTTCATTTACTTCACTTTGAATTTTTTAAAAAAAGCATTGCCCAAATGAGTACCAAAGAAGGAAGGTAAGAAAAATAGACTTGTAGCAAAAAAAAAATGAAAAAAATGACATGAGCTGATTAAGATATGTAAATCAATTGTAAATGCCATAACCTAAACAAATAACCTTCTGAAAACTCTAGAAAAAATATTCTAAACTAAATAATAAAATTCCTGAAAACCTTGCATAAAGAAGTTAAATAAATACATAAAATATACCTAAAATGAGACATAAAAGATTTAGGCAACTACCCCTCCTTGCCATATAACTGCCTACAAAATGTTAACACCACTGGCTGTTTCAATCATGCCTGATATAAACAGGCTCAAATTCCACCAACAATACATAGCACTAAGTAATATTTAAAAACTTAATTAAGCTAGAACACATTTCAGTTATCATCATAAGTTTAACACGAGAGCACTGCATACGGATGCCAATGCTTGTCTTTTTTAAGGGAGATAAATTAGGTCAAAATGGACCAAAGAGTTATGGCCCTTGATGAGAATGTAGCCCTTGTTATAATGAACAAGTATATGAAGTTTGATGACAGACGAATTAATAGTTAAACTATAAGCCTACATCAATAATAATGACACCAGAGTAATGACAATACCTTTACTTTTTTCTTTGAAAAACAGCCGAGTTAAACGTGTAAACAAATGACAAAGCTGACATGAAGTCAAATGTAGTTAC
Source organism: Solen grandis (assembly GCA_021229015.1). Lineage (NCBI taxonomy): Eukaryota > Metazoa > Mollusca > Bivalvia > Adapedonta > Solenidae > Solen > Solen grandis. The sequence goes on from CM037784.1 coordinate 35,045,144, forward strand.
CTTACAAAAGAACAGTATGTAATAAGATCTTTTTTTTCATGATTATCAATTTACCCTTTACTTCATACAGATTCATTTTCACATATTGGCAAACACAGCAGACCCAGATCAGACAGCTCTTTAACCCTTTCCCTCATAGAGAACACCATGAAAAGACCTATGCGAACAGCATAAAACCAGATCAGCCTGCAAGTAACTCACAGGCTGATCAGGTTTTATGCTGTTCGCTGCTCCTCAGTGGTCTGGAAATGAGGATTTTGTAATTAAATATGGTAATGTTTAACTGTGGTTTTCTGCAGATCAGGCTTTATGTGGTACCTACTGAGTGCGTCAAAATGAGTCTATATGAGGGAAAGGGTTAACAGTATCTCCTCTGTTTGCTCATACAATACTGTAGCTGAAGATTCTACACATTCTTCTTGGCAAAGAATAATCCATTGTTTTTATATACCCATTTAAAATTCAGAAAAATCATATTCATACAGTAATATTTTTTTTACATGAATATTCATAAGGTGAAGGAAACAAGTATGATGAAGACATCTTAAAGTTTTTAAGTATTATTTAGTGCTGTGCAATGACTTGAATCGGAGCCCGGCTGAAGGGGTTGGAGGCCAATACTTACAGGTACGTAGATTTGATGGCACTCAACAACATGCTGACAATATACAACATTACACTATACAACATGCTGATACTATACATGTACTGGACCTCTTTATTAATAGATATCATTTACACCTTTCCTGACCATTTGTTTTTAGACAGAGTCTTCAAGTTTTAGAGGAAAGGAACATCCATCTTTTTCAATCTTTCATCTTATTTTGAAAAAGAAATTCTAAGAGCTATATATATGATTGTCATAGCAATAAATTGGAAAATCAAATGTGGAAATCTACAAATTTCAGTGTTTATATCTTAGAAATGGCACTTCCATAAAAACATAATTTTAGAAAAAAAATCACTTTATAAAAGTTGAATAAATTAATTCTTATCAAAACATACAAATAATATTTCACCCTTTTTTTAAAACAAGCTGATAGTGAACGTATATAAAACTTAAATGTTGATATAAAAAATAACATGTACTTAAGAGGAGACTTACAACAGTTTGGATTCTGAGGATTTCTCCATGGAGGCGTGTCTCTCATCCACTTCCTTTGCCAGAAGATTGTTGCGGGCGTTGGCCTCGGAGAGGTCCAGCCTCAATTTTTCTGTTGCCCAGCCAGACTGCTCCAGAGCTGACCTAAAATGTTGTCAACACATCTGTAATGCTACATTACATTGTCAATGTATCTGAAATGCTTTGTAACAGTGTTGATAAACCAATTGTGCTATATAACAGTGTTGACACACCGATTGTGCTATATAAGAGTGTTGACACACCGATTGTGCTATATAACAGTGTTGACACACTGATTGTGCTATATAACAGTGTTGACACACTGATTGTGCTATATAACAGTGTTGACACACTGATTGTGCTATATAACAGTGTTGACACACCGATTGTGCTATATAACAGTGTTGACACACTGATTGTGCTATATAACAGTGTTGACACACCGATTGTGCTATATAACAGTGTTGACACACCGATTGTGCTATATAACAGTGTTGACACACTGATTGTGCTATATAACAGTGTTGACACACTGATTGTGCTATATAAGAGTGTTGACACACCGATTGTGCTATATAACAGTGTTGACACACTGATTGTGCTATATAACAGTGTTGACACACCGATTGTGCTATATAACAGTGTTGACACACTGACTGTGCTATATAACATTGTTAACAAACCCATTGTGCTATATAACAGTGTTGACACACTGATTGTGCTATATAACAGTGTTGACACACTGACTGTGCTATATAACAGTGTTGACACATGGATTGTGCTATATAACATTGTTTACACACCGATTGTGTTATATAACACTGCTGACACACTGATTGTGCTATATAACAATGTTTACACACCGATTGTGTTATATAACACTGCTGACACACTGATTGTGCTATATAACAATGTTGACACAACGATTGTGTTATATAACACTGTTGACACACCAACTGTGCTATATAACAATGTTGACACAACGATTGTGTTATATCACATTGTTGACACACCAACTGTGCTATATAACAATGTTGACACACGATTGTGCTATATAACACTGCTGACACAGGGATTGTGCTATATCACATTGTTGACACACACTGTGCTATATAACAATGTTGACACACCGATTACTTTCATACATATAATTTTACTGGGTTTAATCATTATCAATAAGCCTTTTTCATATATCACCATAGTGAATTAATTAACTGAAGATATACTGCTTAAACCATCAAGGTATCCAACTGTTCTATTTAAAGCAAAGGTCAAGGTCATAGGGAGTCAAGTAAAAATATTGTAAGAAATTGTGAAGATTTTTTCCAAAAATGGTGTGCATGAATATGAACCAAAGTATAAAAATCTAGACACCTGTGACACAACACAGCAGGGTGATTCCTCAAAATGTGTGACAAACTTGTTAAGTAGAGTTATAATTAATGAGATTTCATGCTGAATAATTGCGCTTGCCATAGTGTTGACTTAGATAATAAATCCATGGAGTTCACATTAATGTGAGGCATTTTAATACTATTATTATTTTCTTTTAAATTAAGAGTACAGTCCTTGATGTAATTTTATCAGTAATAGTTAGTGGGTATAGAATATCTTGTTTTTAAAGTGGAGGATTATCTTATCTATGTCTTAATTTTTTCCCTTAAAAAGTGTGTGTTTCCCATTGCAGGATGATCTAAGATTATCCTAGATGCACAAAGCCCTGAAGTGAGAAATACCATTACCAGTATGTGTATTCTGAAGCATACTGGATAGAAAAATATTTTCAAATGACAGGATAGAAAATACTGTAGCATAGATACTCAATTTAGCTGTTTTAAATTTCACAAAGAAATAAGCCTCCAGATTTTATTTTCATCCAATTTTGTTTACACATAACGTCGGAGGTCCTAACTGTGCCCCTGTCCTAACTCCGCCACCTTCCTTTTTTATTGTAGTCTTGCTAGATTTTATCACATGCGTGTGCGACTGTGAGAATTCTTTTACTATGTTTCTGTAAATAAACCCAGATGATTTTTGTAAAAAAAATTGATTCAAACTGATAAATATTGCAAATTTTATCTCGCACCACTCTTTTTATAATGTTTTTTCTTAATACAAAATGATTTCCACGCAGAATGGCCCTTTTACACTAAAATTTTTAAAATAAAAGTATCTCAGAAATTCCATCTGCTGTGTTTACATATTTATAAATGGGAGTCATATGTGTACAATTCGCAACTGCTATGACGTCACCTAGGGGGCGAGTTAGGACCACACAAAATGATGGCATACTATTTGACTCGCAATGTATTTAATGTTATTTTCGAGTGAATAATCATTTATAAAAGAATTATTTTGGGGGGTATCAATGTGAATTTGATAGAATTAATTGGTACGTGAACAGTTTTTATTCTATCTATTTTATTTATGTTGCATTTCCTAATTAAATCTTAGGGGGGGCACAGTTTGGGCACTCGAGGATATGTAAATTGTATCATCAGTACATCAGATGATGAAATATGTTTACACAAGCTCAATAAGCTGTGTTGGAAACATTATTTTGTATGACCCCCATCCCAAGTAAACACTCATTTTATTACATGTAACATACTTTGGGACAGAAAATAAGATTTTCTTAATACTTCAGTTTAACCCTTTCCCTCATATAGACTCATTCTGACGCACTCAATAAGTACCACATAAAGCCTTATATGCAGAAAACCACAGTTAAACCTTACCAAATTTAATTACAAAATCCTCATTTCCAGACCACTGAGGAGCAGCGAACAGCATAAAACCTGATCAGCCTGCGAGTTACTCGCAGGCTGATCTGGTTTTATGCTGTTCGCATAGGTCTTTTCATGGTATTCTCTATGAGGGAAAGGGTTAATGAAGAATAGTATCAAGTCATAACCTCTAAAATATTCAGCTCAAATAGTTGCACACTAACTATGACACAGTTACAGGAGAACAGCAGGATGACATACTTGAGCTGGCGTATCTCCTGCTGGAAAGAAGCGGCCGCGGCCTGGAAGATGAGATTCTGTTCCTCCACTCCCAACAGCTCCTGCTCCAGGGCTGCCGAAAGTTCCGACAGATTCACCTTCCCATTCAGGTCAAAGCCCAGTGCCTGGGTACAAATGTAGACATGATTAGATAGACTTATTATAGATATTTACCAGGATTTATCACAGATTATGATTTTTGAGAATTAATGGTATCTAGGTCCATGCAAAAGTCAAAATAATCATTAAAAGATAATTGAATTTGGACTGATCTTACAATTGAAATGAAAGATAGATTTGTTTTTATCTTTGTTTATTTCTATCTTACAAGTTCATCAACTATAATGCAATAGCCAATACAAATGTTATAATTAACAAGTATTTTAATGTAGAAAAATGCATACAGTATACAGATATCAGAACATTTTTTTATATCACATTTGATCACAAACTAAATAACAAAGAAATTGTACTATTTAAGTAGAGCAAATATATAGAAATTATGAAAAAACATCTGCTGTTATTAATTATCACCAAAGAGAAGACAAATCTATATGCATAAATGCATTCCCCTGATAAAACTTTGCGTGACTTTGACTCACCAGCAGTACGTCAGCACCATTAGTAACACTATACTTCTCCCACAAGTCTGTTATGGCATCTGGCTTGGCAAACCTTGTCAAACATAGAAAGATTTATTATGATGTCAAGATTACACTGAGTCCACCTATTTCTGAACATTAGTTTATATAGTACAAATTGTAGAAACCTTGGTTTTTTCTCAGATTTACCAACATGCCAAATCTTAACAAAAATCTTTAAGTATCACATGAATGTCGTTTATTAAAACTCTTTAAGATACTTCATACTTGACATCTGAAAACTCATAAAGATCCTCTTGCATGCAGTAACTAATGTCTAAAAGAGAATCAAAACAAGTTAAGCAGAATGCCTACCCTGTTTTATCTGGATCTATGGTTGAGAACAGCCCTGTTACCCCAGTACCCTGTACCACAGAAGGCGTGGTACGATCCTCACTCCCGGGGAACTTCAGTTTTTTCTGAGCAGACAGAGCCCTGGTGGGTGTAGTCCCCACAGATCTGGGGGCGGGTGGAGCATTGCTGACAGTGGGTGCGTTATGTTGGAACATTTCACTGAGGAATTCTTTGAATGAGACACGCCCATCACCGTCAGCATCCAACTTGTTGAACAACTGCTGCAGTTCCTGAATACAGTGAATATAATACTTTCTTACAATATCTAGAAAGCACTATATTTTGGATCAAAGTCTAGATAACACTTTATATTAGACTGCATTATGACTTAGTGAAAATGCATCTAAAGTCAGATAAACCAATCACAAAATAAAGATTTTTGATCCAGTGATGGACAGTGTTATATATAAGAAACAATCAATCTCTATCTGTGATGTGTTGTGAATTTAACCCTTTCCCTCATATAGACTCATTTTGACGCACTCAATAGGTACCACATAAAGCCTGATCTGCAGAAAGCCAAACTCAAACCTTACCAAATTTAACTGTAAAATCCTCATTACCAGACCACTGAGGAGCAGCAAACAGCATAAAACCTGATCAGCCTGCGAGTTACTCGCAGGCTGATCTGGTTTTATGTTGTTCGCATAGGTCTTTTCATGGTATCCTCTATGAGGGAAAGGGTTAACCACAGTTTCGAGTTCAAGTGCATATTATCATATCACAGGTGCAGAGCCGGAGTGATATAATTATTTGCACCTGAACAAGGAATCTGTGGTTAAATACACAACAATACACAGACAGATTATTTTGATTCTAACCTTATTTTCGTAATTTTTCATTGTACTTTTTTCTTGAAATGCGGAACCTACAAGCCAAATTACTTCTAAACTAGGATCTTACTAAATGTACAAATGACAATAATGTAAATGAATATAGTAAAGCGTATTAATTTCACATTTGTTGACAACATTCTTTACTTGTACTTTTGAATTTCTCTTAACTTACTTCTACTATATCTATATCTATTACTACCCCATATAACTATCAAAATGAACATTAAGTGGTATCTCAGCTACTTTACTTTATATTGTAAATTATATCATTTTGTTACATCAACGTGAGGGTGTGCAGACACTGTGACCTGTGTTTTGTTGCGAATTCACTAAGTTCTTTTCCTTTTTTCTATATAGAGAGAAAGATGCGAGTCGTGTTAGAATGGATTTTATATATAATACATATTATAATGGAGCTTATTATAGTGGGTCTACACTGAAAAGAGGAACTAGAACTAAATTACATGCCCTGAAATGCATCTATGACAATTAATTTATGCATTATGATTGAATTAAGAACAGGTTTAATTGGTAGTATAACAGTTGATATCATTATTAATAGAATGTTCCTGTTAAAAGGTGCCACAAAATATATGAAGAGAACTGGCTCAACACCAAAAATGTTAAAAAACTCACAGTTTTCCCTATTTAGGAAGCCAAGCCACAGTGTTTCACAAAACATCTCAAATTGAGATATTCCTCAACTCAAGTAACTCAAAATCTGTATCACCACAAATATGAAATGTTGAAGAAATGTATTATCATTGTCCACAAGAGTATGCTAATAATAGCAAAATTTTCTAGTTCCTAGGTCAATAAATACAGGAGTTCTAGACCTTTATCTTTTAAGTTGAGAAAATCTAAATTTGAGCAGTTTTGTGAAATCAGACCAGCGTCGAATTCCACCAACAATTCTTAGCGCTAAGTAAAACTTAAATACTTAGGGGTGAATTTTATTAGTCTTCTTTCTCTAATAAAAATACCTAGATGTTTCACTTCTTATCAATAAATGTTAGTTATTAAGGTAATAATTCATTTCAACTTAGTTGTGTAGGCTACTTGAATATTTCATAAAATTGTAATGGTGGAATCTACCTAGTTTAAGAATTTAAGTATTACTTAGTGCTAAGTATTTTTGGTGGAATTCAAGCCAGGAGTGATAGTTTCAAGGTGCCATTTGTATAATGATATCAAATTAAAATTCTTAATCATCATTAAAATAAATTATTGTCAATTAACAGAGTAACACATAAAAAAATCCTGACAAAAACATACCGAGTCATCCATCTTCTCCATGCCGATGAGTGTACAGACGCGGGCCAGTTCCTCGATGTTGATGTAGCCGTTCCGCCCGACCCCCAGATTGTTCCAGATTTCCCGGACATACTCCTCCTCTTTATGACCCTCCCCATCCAGCACAGCCTGATTCAACTGACCTGCAATACAGAACAAAACATGACAAACCTAGGGACATAAACATATCTACCTTGAGCAGGTGCACAGAATGATGGCACTGCGACAATGCACTATGCTCTCCAACAATGTGTCCACTCAGGCACCAATTTCAACAAAGATATTTGGCACTAAGTAAAACTTAAATTCTTAGGTTAGGTAGAAACCACTTTTCCTATTTAACAAAATATTTAAGTACATGACTAGGGTGATATGAAATAAAATATTTGGGTATATTATTTGAGAGAAAAAAAAGAGTAATGTGCCCATACACAATGTGATTAAGTTTGGTGAAGATCAGTTAACGTTTGTTAAGAATTAAACAAACTCAGTGGACACTGCCTTACCTACCTACTAGTGAATCTATAATACATCCCGTCATTAGATGATTGTATAATCAAAGCGCACAGTGCGCTGAGAGACGGCGACGGGATTAACATTCTAAACCCAGCGTTTCTGAAGTTATTGAAGCAGTCACATGACGACAAAAACTCCACCGCTGTTGCTACAGAGGTACTGTTTGTAACATAATAATCCGGAGTAAAGGTCATGAACCTTTCATTCATAAAGAGCTGCATACCTTAGTAGGTCATTTGTACTAGCGAATTCTATCTGTTGTTTTGTATGTGTAGAAATTGACCAGGTATTTGATTATTTAAGATACTAGAATGTTTGCCTATCTATTTCAAAGTTAAGAAATGCCCTGGGAGGAACCTAACTCGCCATCATGCAAAATATTGTGTGGACTACTTTAGGTCAATTACATACATACGGAGCACTACTTTTTCTTGTTACAGGAGTAGATCTTCATGTACGTAAGATGGGTTGCTGTTCTGGTTAAGAAATGTCACGTATATTTTTTTCACGCTTAAAATTGATGCTTCCAGTGCAAAATAATGGCAAAAGAAAACATGTTAACAAACAGTAACACACTAAAAGCGGTTACGGTTATGATTTAAATGCCTGTGTAACATATTCCACTCGTATTCGTTAGTGCAGAATCGCATTGCACGGATCCGCACTAAGCGCGGAGAGGTACAGTTAAAAATGTTGTGGAAAATATGCAAATTAGCTAGGCCTGGTTTCGATTTCCAGCATAAGACGGCTAATCGCCGTCTAAAAACTATATAAAAACTGAATCAAATCTGCTTATCCAACTTTCCTCAATGGCTGACATAATACCTACCCTCAGCTTCAAATGTTTCCATCCCATCCCACTCTGACCCCGAGTCCTGTCCATCCCTCCTCTTTCTCTTCCTGTGAGATTCACTATCCTGTAACAATCAAACAGTCCTTTCCTCAGAATAGAATGCTATACTTCCTTGTAAAGGTTTAACCTTTACAGATACTCATCTTCACATAGGGATATGACACAACTAATGGTGTGAGATTAATTACTAGGTCCCAAATTTAACCCTTCACCTCATGAATATTTATAAACATTTTTATGAATATCAATTTCCTGAACTTGAAACAATTGAATTTCTTTGCCAATTGCAGATTTATCAGACTTTCTAAAATCTGAGCATCAATCTTGTATGAGCAAACATCTGATCTGGGTCTACTTATTTACCAGTGCTGCAAAATGCATCAGTGAGGTAAAGGGTTAAAAAAGATCAAAATAAGTCATTTTTTTCTAATACAAATATCATAATTATGCTCAACCCAAATACCCCAACTTCAGGACAATCCACATGCCCACTTCATTCTTCTTGTCCAGGGCATGTGATATCACCCACATGAACAACAATACCTACCCTGTTATACCTCCTGCTGCTTGGTGCTTTTTGGTCTAAAAAGGTATCCTTACTCCCATCTTTAGGGCGCAGTTTCCTTCTACCCATTTTTCACGATTCACAAACCATCAGTTATTTCAAATTTTATCAAATAAATAAAGTCTGACACTTTCTTAGTCTGCTTTAGTCACTGAATAAATCCCATTCAGGTACATGAACATATATCACACTAGTTATAGAGGGTATTCTTTCTTAAGAAATATTGTCCAATCCTTTATATTCTTTAAGTTCCAGGCTATTTGAACACTTTATGCACTTCCTTGTAACATTTGCAATGACTTTTATATTAAACCAGTTTCTCTTTTTCCTGTTTTTGTTTCTCAAGTGAATATGTTTCAGGCTCTCAAAATTTCACTTTAGTCATTGTATTACCCTTTACCTCATAAATATTTAAGTACAAATTTATAACTTGATGAATAACAAAAAGGTATATGAAACAATGGACTTTTTCTTAACCCACAGACTGTGTATACTAAATGATAAATGAGCAAACAAAGAAAACCCTGATCAGATAGCTCTTTCCAGGAGCTGTTTGATCTGGGTCTGCACTATTTCCAAAGGTGTGAAACAAATCTATATTAGGTACAGGAATGTACTGTTCACCCTTTCTTTCTTAAAACAAACAGTGCACACACTGCTACAAGTCTTCTGTTACTATTTCAAAATACACTACCCCTAGGGCACAGTGCTGTCATGTTCCCACAAAAGACTCTACAAAGGTACATCAATCCATAACAGTAACATATCCCTCATATCAGCAATGATAACAACACAATCCCATTTTCAAATCCAATGTCCACCATTCCTGCGAACATCAAAAACATATGTGCACATATATCACATGCTTATGATTTATTTATTATTTATTTTTGATATATGTGCATGGCCACAAAAGGATGATAAATCTGACATCCTAAAAACGCCGATCAAGTTTTGTTTATAAAGTACACTTCCTGTACAAGTATGTTGGATCAATAGAAAACAACAACAACACGTTTGCATGTGCCACACGTCAATATTCTGCCGTTGGCAACACCTGGTCCTTTATCTCCCCTGATATCCCACAATCCATAAAGACTCATACAGCCCGTCTGTTGCTTTCTCAACCATACAGGAGAAAAATGAGTTCTAATACAACATATCTAATAATCAAACATAATGCAAAAAAAAAGTGTATTTAAAAATTATCACTGAAGATAATGAATACCCTTGGACTATACCTATCAAAGGAAATAACACCTTATTATCTCCCTTTGGAAATGTTGGACATAAAAATGTTGCTTCATGCACATGCCATATGGTGTACAACCATTGTGTAAAGATTCCTTAACATCAATCAGACCACAACTTTGTTGCACGGCGTATAACAAATCAAGTTACACTGGACGATCTCCAAAACTGAAGGTGTATCTTGCACAACAAACTCTTTCTATATAATAAACATATTTGTAGAGAATTTCTAAAGGGCTGTAACTCTAAAATGCATTCATAAGCAAACTCTACATGTCATTTACAACAACCCATAGTAGTGATCACATACGCCAAGTTTCACTGAAATATCTCCAAAACCTAAAAAGTAGTTTGCGCCACAAATTTTCAGACAGACAGACCGACCAACTAACTGACAGACCCTAATTGACATTAATTTGTGCAAATATAAGTTAAATCCAAAATAAAAATTTGCCGACTGACCAACTAACTGACAGACCCTTATAAACATTCATTTGTGGAAATATAAGTACATTTATTTTCGGGGGCCGCTGGCCCGTGGACAAATCTCTCAGCCCCTTATTAACTAACAACTGGCTTGCGTAGACTGACATCTCACCGCTGTGGGTTCGAATCCCGGTAGGGACTTCGGATTTTTCATGTGGGGAAGCCTTCCAACTGGCTTGCGGTAAGTCGGTGGTTTTACCTGGGTACCTCTGTGTTCTCGGGGTCTTCCTCCACCTGCAATTAGCTGTACATCGCTATATGACTGAAATACTATTGCAGTGACAGTAAACCCCAATACAACAACATTTATTTTCAAAAGAGATACAGCCCAAATTTAAGCCAAATCTACTCAATGATGTCCTAAAATTAGATATAATAGCCATCACAAAGATAATGCATAGCAAGTACATTCCACTAATAGAATCTAGTTAGGTTCTGTGAAACAGATTTCTGTATGTTTGTTTATCTTAGTATAAAAATATCCTTCAAACAGTATCTACATCATTTGGAGATGTTATTTGTTCAGTGTCTATTCTAGGATGCGGAACTGCGGGATTCTTGCATTTTCTCCCAAGATCTCGCATGGATTAAAATTATGTGCGTGAAAGCCCCTGCTTGATACCCAACAATGAAAAAAAAAAAAAACGCATTTCACCAAGTCCTTTTTGAAGGCAATCTGTCAATAAATATAATTTTTGTTTGAGGTACAAATTAAAAGAAATTTATTTTCCCTTGGTTGTAATGAAGTAACCGCCAGGTGGCATTTTAAGTTTGAGGTTTAGCGCGTAATTTTCGTGCTGTATATCGTGAAGTTGGCATTCAGCTTTGGGTTACCAAGGTGTATACATCAACATTTTTATATGAATTTATCCTGAGTCTGTTCAGCTTTGTGAAAATATGATATCAGTAATGATATTGTGCGTTATTATGACAAGTGTATGTTAAAAGTATGCATTATCAATGATAAGAGAATATGTTTATACATATATTAAGGACAGTATAGTTTGTAATAATAATGCGGTATACCCAAGTGCCATCCAGACGATTTCCAAATTAAATATTGAAATGGCATTTAGAGTTTCTATTTTGTTCAAGGTTTCAAATGGTAATCGGGGAATATGTTGATTCCACCATAGATTCATCATGGTATTTGTTTATATGTGCACCGGTGGTATAAGTTTACAATAATATAAAAATTTTGTTTAATTTTAATGTTTAACGAAAACATATGAATTCTATGATACTTTGTGAAGATGAAATGTCAAAGTGACAAATGACTGGTATTTAGAAAATACGGCTTTGGCCAATCCTGATAGCCAACATCCCGTCTTTTAATCAGTCACAAGTGCTTGTGCATTGTGGATGTAATTGCACAAAAACAGGCAGAATCTACCATTCCCTGTCTGTCAAAAATGAAAGTGCTTATTTTCCATTTGATATATACATTTAGGTCATATATTAAAAGAGTTTTGAACACTAAATGTGTTTCAGTGTAATCCCCCTGACTTCAAAATATCACCCCAGTTTTTGGATGGTTGGGGGGGAAAAAAACATAAATTTTGAATCCTAGAATGGACACTGTTTGTTTGTTTATTTGGTTTAACATTCTGCCAGCAGTGTTTCAGTCATTTGGAGACTTGTCTACTTGAAAAAGATATAATGCTGCCACACTGCATGCCAAACATACGTGGCATTATCCTGACACTGGGCCAATTAGTCCTGGAACTACTTTTATATGCTTAGCGCCAAGCAAGGAAGCTATACCAGTACCAATTGTTATGACTGTTATGCTGCCGGTGATCAAACCCACAACCTCCCGCTCCCAAACAGGCGCTCTAACCACTTGGCCACTGGGAACTGTTTGGAAATGTTGTCTCTATGAATCAGACAGTAAGCTGCCTTAATAACCCTTTCCCTCATATAGACTCATTTTGACACACTCAGTAGGTACCACATAAAGCCTGATCTGCAGAAAACCACAGTTAAACCTTACCAAATTTAATTACAAAATCCTCATTTCCAGACCACTGAGGAGCAGCGAACAGCATAAAACCAGATCAGCCTGCTGATCTGGTTTTATGCTGTTCCCATAGGTCTTTTCATGGTGTCCTCTATGAGCGAAAGGGTTAATGAGATACAGTATGATACTGGCATGATATCACAACCGGTCACATGATCATGACACCTGGCCCTGAATTCTCCAAAACACTTTAGTAGTAAGAACAATCTCAAATATCTTACACAGATTTTCTTTAAATCTAATGGTCATAGTTTGAGTTTGAGCATTTTAATTGTAATTGTACCTTAGAACAGTTTTTAGTTTTGAGAACTGGCTTATCAATCCTACAGCCACCTGTATATTCTGAGTGTCAAGCAAGGGAGCTATACCAGAAACCATTTTATGACAGGGATTAAACCCACAATCTCTTGTTGCCGGGGCTTGGCCATTGGGTTTAATGAATTGTATACATGATTTATCATTCTTTTCTGTAAAAAAAAGTCAGACATATTTAAAATAAATTTAAGGATTTTAGCAGGAAAACCTATTTTTAACAGAAAAAAAATCGCCAGACCCTGATGAAAAGGTTAAGTAACAAACCAAAATCTTCATTTAATAATTCTAATGCTGAATTTGGAGTAATATAAAACTTTCAATTAAAACTTTTTAACAATTGTAAATAAAAATACCTTATACATGTTCTAATGAATTTTCAAAATTACTTACAGATTCCTCCAAATAAAACATTTTCCCACAAAGGTTTCCCTGAATACTCAAAACTGTGAGTGCAATGAATCGTAAAGTACTTTGTAAGAATTAGCGATGTTTATCTTGTTATAGCTGAATCCATATTAAACACATAATCCTCTGTGGTATTGTTCAATTTCATGTTTTCAAAGCACTGTTAAAGCACTACCGCTTTTGGTATACAACCTTTGTTGTGTGATTTTCTGTTTACTTTCATACTTAAGATAAAATAAAGACTTCAGAGTGGCCGCTTTTGAAAAATAGGAAAAAGAAAATCATTAAGTACCGGTATGTTTTGTGTAGACCAATCACCTGACTGAAGATAGACATTGGCTAAATTTACCTAGTATAGTAAAACTAATTAAGATAATTGACCCTAGCATGGAAAAAAATCAATTTTATGAGTAACAGATGGGACAGCTTCAATCCTCCTAATGACCCTATTATATGTCTGAAGTCAGCCTGTTTCTCAGAGTATTTATGAATTTCACATTTCAGAATGATCTGAGTATTGTTAACATATTTGCTGAATGGACAGGAACTATAGTACCAGGGGCACCTGCCATCCATAACCAAATGCTTGAAGTACAGATGTTCCTGTATATAAGCGATCATTTTTATTGCATATCTTAAAGTTTACATTGATTAGTTTGCAGAATATAATCTTTAATTTGAGCTAATTTGAATAGATGTACTTTGAATTATGTAGTGTTTCTTACAAGTAGTACTAGTTATTTCAAATGAGTATCTCTGATTGGTTCAGAGTTATGATGTCAGATGATGTCCAAAACAGGTGACAGATAGAAATGAAATGTCTAGCACCCATAAAAACATGGAAAGTGCTGTCCAGCATGAAAGAAACAGTATATGAAAAGAAAATTGTCTTAACTGTTACTAAGCAACTAAATGATCAGAAGGATACTTTCAGTTTTCTGTCACAATTTTCTTAGACAACAGACAGTTTAAGTTAATTTAGAACAAGCTTTTTATCATCCTGGAAAATATCAATTTAGGAAAAATTTGCTAGGACTGGGACTGTTGAAATTATTTCATTCAGAACTATAGAATCTTAACCTTTATACAACAGGGCCGGATCCAGGAGTTAAAATCAAGTGACACCTGGGGCAGAGCCAATTTTGACCCCAGGGTCATGATTTGAACAAACTTGGTAGAGGTCTATTAGCCCATGTTACGTACCAAATATCTTAAACTCCAGACCTTGTGGTTTTTGAGAAGAAGATTTTTTTAGTTTTTTTCCAAAATAAGTCTATGTAAAATCAAGTGATCCCTGGGGTGGGGCCAATTTTCACCAAATATCTAAACCCCAGGCCATGTGTTTTCTAGTTTTCTAAAAAGAAGAATTTTCAAGTTATTTCTATGTTAGCCAATGTAAAATCAGGTGACCCCTATGGCGGGGCCAAATTTGACCCCGGGGCCATGATTTGAACAAACTAAGTATAGATCCACTAGACAATGCATGATTCATGATTGAACCAACTTGGTAGAGGTCTATTAGCCCATGTCACATACCAAATACCTTAACTCCAGGCTTTGTGATTTCTGAGAGTAAGATTTTTCAGGTTTCTCCTATATTAGTCTATGTTAAATAAAGTGACCCCTGGGGTGGGGTCAATTTTGACCCCAGGGTCATGATTTGAACAAACTTAGAAGAGATCCACTAGACAATGCTACACACCAAATATCTAAACACCAGGCCTTGTGGTTTCTGAGAAGATTTTTCAAGTTTCTTCCTATATTAGCCTTCGGGTCAATTGAAAATCAGGTGGTTGACACCCCTTCGGCCGGGGGGTCCTAATTATTGTAACCCCCTGGGCGGCCAATTTGAAACAAATTGGATTGTGAATCATAGACAATGCTGACAACCAAATATCTAAAGCCAGGCCTTTTTGTTTCTGAGAAGAAGATTTTTCAAGTTTTTCCTATATTAGCCTATGTTAAATCATGTGACCCATGGGGCGGGGCCAATTTTGACCACAGGGTCATAATTTGAACAATCTTGGTAGAGAGTCATAAGATCATGCTACATATTAAAAATCAAAAGGCTAGGCCTTGTGGTTTGGGAGAAGAAGATTTTTAAAATTTATTTTTAGCTCCTCTGACCTAGATTTTTGACCAATCAAAATAATTTTGACAAATTTGGTAAAGGGCCCCATAATGAACATTCCTGTGAAGTTTTATCAAAATCCAGTGAGTAGTTTAGAAGGAGATGTTGTTTAAAGAAATTGTTGACGACGGACGCAAGCATGTACCGCAGGACGACGACAAAAGCATCACAAAATTGCTATGACTAAAAGAGTTTTTTTTTTGTTTGGGGGGGGGGGGGGGGGGGGGGTTACATTATGTATGGTGGGAAATTAAACAAGAGGGCCATGATGGCCCTGGATCGCTCACCTGAGTATAGGGTTACCCAAGGAACAGCAGTCTGTATTAAAACATTTTGAAATCTAGTCAGTAGTTTTGAAGGAGATGATCCCTGCAAAGTTTTATCAAATTGTGTCCAGCAGTTTCAGAAGAGAGGTCACTTTAAATTTTCAAAATATACATATAAGGCAAAAAAGCCCTGCCCCTTGCTGCCATGTTTTTTTTATGGATCGGAATAATTTTAGCAACTTTTGTGAAGCTTCATCAAATAATCATCCCTGCCAAATTAAATCAAAATCTGTCCAGCGTTTCGAGATGCAGTTTAAATATTTCACTATATACATATAAAGCAAATTAGCCCTCCCCTGGGGGCCATGTTTTTTTTCTGATGGATAATATTTAAACTTTTGTAAAGCTTCACCAAATGATCATACCCTGCCAAAATTTGATCAAATCGGGCGATAGTGTTTCGAAGGAATGTCTTTAAATTTCACTATATACATTAGCATTTCCGCCCTGGCAACCATGTTTTTCACCGATAAATTTATTTTAGCAACTTTTTGAAGGTTCACCAAGGATCTTCCCTGCCAAGTTTTATTAAATTCTGTCCAGCAGTTTCAGAGGAGATGTCATTTAAATATTTCACTATATACATATAAGGCAAATTAGCCCCGCCCCTGGAGGCCATGTTTTTTTCCTGATCGGAATAATTTTAGCTATCTTGGTAGAGAGTTACCCAAAGAACACATGTACCAAAACATTTTGAAATCGGGCCGATAGTTTTGAAGGAAATGATTTTTAAAGTTTGCATAATGTTTTTCTTTCCGGTGCCATGGCAACCAGTTTCACACGGATCAAATTTATTTTAGCAACTTTTATGAAGGTTCACCCAAGGAACATCCCTGCTAAGTTTAATCAAATTCTGCCAAGCAGTTTCAGAGATGTTGTTTAAAATAAATTGCTGACGGATGCAGGGCGATCACAAAAGCTAAAAATTTAAAGAGGGTGTTTGGGGGCCCCCCCCCCCCCCCCCCCCCCCCGAATCTGCAAGTGCATGATGTACATCCACCTTGGATCAGATGCTATCATACCATTTTTGAATTAATTCATCAATACTTATTGCTAAATAATACTTAGATTCTTAAACTAAGTAGAAACACATTCTGCCGTTCTTAATTTATACAAGAGAATCGGTAGAACTGATGGATGCTCCCCAAATAAATGCTAAATAACAAAGGGCAATAACTCCAAAATTATGCAAAGCAGAGTTGTGGTTCTTGTACACTGCACTTCTTCTCATTGATATCTATCTACCTAGGAAGTTTCATGTTGATACCTCTTATACTTTTTGTGCTATGCTCCGGACAAACTTTAAGTATGAAAAATAACAAAGGGCAATAACTCCAAAATTATGCAAAATAGAGTTGTGGTTCTTGTGCACTGCACTTCTCCTCATTGAAATCTATCTACTTATGAAGTTTCATGTTGATACTTCTTATACTTTTTGTGCTATGCTCTGGACAAAATTTAAGTATGAAAAACAACAAAGGGCAATAACTCCAAAATTATGCAAAAAGATTGTGGTTCTTGTACAGTGCACTTTTCCTCACTGAGATCTATCTACTTATGAAGTTTCATGTTGATACTTCTTCTACTTTTTGTGCTATGCTCCGGACAAAATTTAAGTATGAAAAATAACAAAGGGCCATAACTCCAAAATTATGCAAAACAGCGTTGTGGTCTTGTACACTGCACTTCTCCTCATTGAGATCTATCTACTTATGAAGTTTCATGCTGATACTTCTTCTACTTTTTGTTGTATGCTCTGGACAAAATTATGACGACGGACGGACAAAGCGGCAACTATATGCTCTCCCTTCAGGAAGCATAAAATTGTACATAATTAAGCTGACATGAATTATTGCTTTCATAACTGACAAGATTTGTTAATAGAAGAAATATTTGAATATTTTATTATAAAACAATAAATAATAATTAGATTTGGCCTTAAGTATTTAAATATTACTTAGCCCTAAGTCTTGTTGGTTGAATTCTAGCCATAATTATGACTAACTTAAAACCTAGACAGGCTCCAAATTAATTCCACAGATTTTTGGTGTCTTTTTTTAGATGACGCATAACAAAGCTAGATCAACTGAAACTCATAAATAAAATACAGTCTCGTCAGGTTTTTAAATGTGATATATAAATGATACTATTCCGATAAGCCTAAATTATATGAAAGTTGATCTAGATTTACACTGTCAAACAGGGTATTGAGATAATTGTTTCCTGATAATCATCCTAAATGCAGATATCAGACAGAAAATGTATTTCAGTATTACCTTTCTATCTTATATATACTGATTATTAGTGAACGATATAAGCATAACCTGATAAACTGTTATTTGCAGTATGCACAGTCTGGTCTCATGTTACACAAGTTACAAAGATCTCTATATTTCCTTCCAAAAGATTACTGTATGGCCAAGGTTGAAATTGAAGTTGTGATTTAACTTCTTTTCTTGTAAATATTCCTGTTCAAGTTTATGACTTGAGGAATATTTAAATGATTTTTGAAACCATGGATCTTTCTTTGCCAAGCAGACTGCGAAAATTAAGCTACAATATTGTACTGAGAAATCATTAATTTTTGTGGGACACTAATTTTTGTTGATTTCATGGAGGATTTTATCCACGAATATTAATCCCCACGAAAACTTGTCTCTTATATAGACCTCATGTTCCACGAATAAATGTACCCACTAAATTCCTTTAGGTACATAATCAATGAAATTTAATGTCAACCAAAATTAATGATTTTACAGTATGAGCAAATAGAGGTTCCCCTGGTTCAGGTGTGCGTACATTATGCTGAGCCGTGTGCAACCATACACTTACAGTCAACTATGAAGATAACCACACGTATACCTATGTATAGCGTTAGGTTAAGGTGCACATGAACACCATTGCTATAGGGTCCTAAATCAACTTCATAGCTGACTGTAGGGGACCAGTTGCATACGGTTTGGCAAACTGATCACACTGCTCTGTTTGCCAAGGCGGCAAAATAAATCTGCATGAGATATTGGGTTACAATGAAGTTCTGACTTTCAATAATACTTAAAGCTCTGTTTTGTACATTTCACACTTAACAAATAACAATGATTGGATATTTACACCTATTTACACAATTTAGACAAAGATCAAGTCACTGTACAATACATGGTGTTGAAATAGTTAGAAACTAGAAATGTGTCCAGAGGACACAGATGCCCCCACCCATCACATTTTCCAAAACAAAGGCCAACACCAAGATGTGCAAGTCATGTCCTGAGTAATATATCCATGAAGTTTAAAGTCTGTAGCACAAATACCTTCAGAGTTACCTGTGTCAGTTTTGGGATGAACAGACGATCAAAGGCAAATTTATATGCCTCACCTTTTGGTGGGGGGGCATAAAAATACCCAGGTACATAACGTCTATTGAAAGCCAGAAGGGGCTATCAGCCTTCTTTTTACATATGCTGATAGCCCCTTCTTACTTTCAATGGACAATAAGTTCATATCTTGAATAATATAATCATGATGATAAAAGTCTGTAGTACAAATACTTTCCTAGTTACATGCGTCACAAGCATAAAATTTCATATTTTTTCAAAAACAAAGGCTTCGGGACAGACTGACGGACAAAGGCTACAACACCCCCCCCCCCCACAATTTTTGGTGGGAGCATATAAAAGACAGAAGAGGGATGGAAAGAATTATAATGACACATTCATTTTTATTCAACAATTTCAACAAGCCGAGGTGAGAATACATCATTTTATTTATTAAAAATTTTATACACAAAAGAAAAGATTAATAACTCAAAACAAACCTGCGAATAAATAGTTCCAAGCTTTGACCAAAGTTTTTCTAATACAACTATGTCCATCCTTATGCATCCATTCAACCTTGCTCACAACAAAAAACTGACAGGTACCAAACCAAGACGTTATGACCACAACTTTATTTATCAAAAAAAAAAAAAATCTTCCATTGAAGAGATCTAGACCCTGCAGATGTTTTCATGATTATGGTCTTTAAACCTAATCTACCTGCAGAGATTGGAAGATTGTGCCACCTGTAATTGAGCCATGAGTTAACGATCTAGCTGTCAATCATGACTCCTGATACTCAACTTCTACTCTGGCCTCGCAGATGGCTGCAGGATAAGCTATTGGGTGACTCCGATCATTACCATTAAAGAACCATTACTGGTATTTTGTTGAGTTTTAGGCAAGTGCTAAAGGGAACCATTGGTTTCAAGAACTCAAGCATTGGAATTACAAACTATGGAAAGTTACCATGGTGGTGAAAATTTTAGAAAAAAAAAAGGTTTTATAGAAAAATAAGTCTGTATGGGTACAACTTAAGATTAACCTGGTTTAGTTCTCAGCATGCAGTGGTAGAAATACTATCCATAGAAAACAAGTAACTGGTGTTGTATGCAACACATAAAGTCCCCTACCGGCTCCACCTTGACTCAATATGGTAATCAATCCCATTTTTTGCCATATTTTCACTATTTCCGTTACCATAGCAACCACAATTTTAGTCGAAGAACAAAAATAAAATGATGTGCATAATCTACACATTGCCATCTAGTCATATACCAAGTTTCATCAAGTTTGCTTGCTTAGTTATCGCGGGATCCCATTTTTTACCATATTTTCACTATTTCCGTTACCATAGCAACCACAATTTTAGTTGAAGAACAAAAATAAAATGATGTGCATAATCTACACATTGCCATCTAGTCATATAGCAAGTTTCATCAAGTTAGCTTGCTTAGTTATCGCGGGATCCCATTTTTGCCATATTTTCACTATTTCCGTTACCATAGCAACCACAATTTCAGTTGAAGAACAAAAATAAAATGACGTGCATAATCTACACATTGCCATCTAGTCATATACCAAGTTTCATCAAGTTAGCTTGCTTAGTTATCGCGGGATCCCATTTTTTGCCATATTTTCACTATTTCTGTTACCATAGCAACCACAATTTTAGTCGAAGAACAAAATAAAATGATGTGCATAATCTACACATTGCCATCTAGTCATATACCAAGTTTCATCAAGTTAGCTTGCTTAGTTATCGCGGGATCCCATTTTTGCCATATTTTCACTATTTCCGTTACCATAGCAACCACAATTTTAGTCGAAGAACAAAAATAAAACGACGTGCATAATCTACACATTGCCATCTAGTCATATACCAAGTTTCATCAAGTTAGCTTGCTTAGTTATTAAGTTATCGCGGGATCCAGATTTGAGCGGACGGACAGACGGACAGACGGACAGACGGACGGACGGACAGACGGACGGACAGACGGAGGGCAAACCTATAGTCCCCTCCGGTGTGAACACCGGTAGGGGACTAATTATAGCCATTATACCAATAATGAATTCAGATATCTGTATAACATGCCGAACAGTCATACAGTAAACCTGCACAGTATGATCAAAGATGTTGCAGAGATCAAAGGAATACAGATAAGTCAATCTGTCAATCTGAAATATCATATAAAAAATACCAGCATTAATTCTTTAGAACATCTTTTTTCGAGTCACAGATGTTATGAATGAAGGACTTCTGTAAATTTTAATCCCTTATCTCATGAATATTCATGTCCAAAATCATACTTGGGGAATATTAATGGAATGAACTTTAACCCTTTCCCTCATAGAGGACACCATGAAAAGACCTATGCGAACAGCAAAAAACCAGATCAGCCTGCGAGTAACTCGCAGGCTGATCAGATTTTATGCTGTTAGCTGCTCCTCAGTGGTCTGGAAATGAGGATTTTGTGATTAAATTTGGTAAGGTTTAACTGTGGTTTTCTGCAGATCAGGCTTTATGTGGTACCTATTGAGTGCGTCAAAATGAGTCTATATGAGGGAAAGGGTTAAATAGTATATGAATGAGTCTATATGAGGGAAAGGGTTAAATAGTATATAAAACAGTTGTTTTTTTTCTTTGACATGCAGTCTGTGTAGAATCTGAGCTACAATACTGTTTGAGCAAAATAAATAGAGGAGACCTTGATCAAACGGCTCCTTCCTGCTGTCTGATCTGGGTTTGCTCTGTTTGCAAATGCCTCAAAATGTGTCTATATGAAGTAATTGTTGACAGCTCCTCTTCTGGGCATGTTCTGTTTTTTTTTCAATGTATCAAAATGAGTATAGATGGAGTAAAACAATACCGAGGATAAACACACCCTAACATTAAAAGGACTTTAATCACTGTAACAGTATATAGTATGATTATCACAGTTATTGTATATATGCCTCGTCTCTTGTTTGTATTTGTTGACCATACCATCAGATAAACCAAATATCAAGATCCTACCTAGGTTATAAGGCGATTAATCAAGATCAGAAATGATAATTTTATGTTATGTGATCTGAGATAAGCCAAGAATTGGGACTAGGTAATTACAAGTATAATTGTGGTTTCACAAATTAAAGAAACAATTCATACTATATAGTCCAAAGGTATCAAATATCCATCTTTTATTTTGGAAATACCAGAATGTGTCGATTTAAACTCTATTTTCGTTGGAAACCCAAGTGATTTATTCCATACAGTAATTACTCTCTCCAGATGTAGTGAAAGTAACAGGTAGCTGTGGGTATCTGACAATGACATCTTATTGGTAATGAGTACTTTAAAGCTAGTTTTGATTTGACTTGACTTGACTATTTGAGTTTACCGTCGCTTCGACAGTATTTCAGTCATATAGCGACGTCCAGCTAATTACAAATGGAGGAAGACCCCGAATGCACAGAGACATCCAGGAAGAACCACCGACCTATTGCAAGCCAGCTGGAAGGCTTCCTCACATGAAAATCCAAAGACCCTGCCGGGTTTCGAACCCACGCAGTGAGGGGCTGAGTGAGTTCTAAAGTCAGCAACTTTACCCTCTCGGCTACGGAGGCCCCAGTTTTGATTTTGCTTTATTGTCGTTTTTCTGTGCCATACTGAATTTTGAATACTTGAATGTATGAATGTTGAGTTCTGGGTCCAACCATGTGTGATACTCACACAGTGTAAGTGCCACTAAGATGTTAATTGTCTAAAATCCCATTCACCTGTTGTTGTTGTTTTTTATCAAGAGAAAAAAATGGTATTTAGAACAGTTTCATATCTCTGTTGAATATGTCTTTGTGAATATTTATGTATAATGAATATCAACGTACTGAATGTAAAATGTTACAACTATAAAACTATGTATTTTTCTTTGCCGTACAGATTGTGTTAAACCTGAGCTACAATATAGTATGACCATACAGAGGAAACCCTGATCAGACAGCTATCAAATCAGGGTCTGCTCTGTTTGCCAAGACATCAAAACTGTCTATATGAGGTAAAGAGTTTGTTTTTTTTAATTTATAATCAACATTTATTTTTCAGTTTTGTTCATATACACATTTCATTTCACATTATAATCCTCATTTTTATGGCTCTTAATCATTGTTTGTGAATCCTTACTGTAAGTGAATATATTTAAAATTCACAAGTTTCCTACCGCCACATAACTAAATCAACATACTGCCAGGTCATACATAACTAGATCCACATAGAACATTGTGCATTTATTTTTATACTACTCTGAAAGTTGTATCTAGAATGCCTCAATTATACCAAAATTAATAAAAGTACAATACACATAAGCCTAACTCATAATCGCTGTTACACAACTGAGGTTTTATTCTTATAACAATGTGCTGATATAAATTATTCACACTACAAACTTGGCTGTTACATTGGACTCATTCTTCAAGTTTGTTAGGCACAAACGTCTACAAAACACATTCAGATCATGGACCCATATCCTTAAATAATAAAACTTGGGTTTTTTAAATTTGTACTAAAAATATATACCATTAATTTTGATTCAACACTAATTTGGGCATATTTTAGTTTGTGCCTGAAATAGTATTTATGTATTTTTGAGAACTGGTGGCCAGATACAATACAAAATCTAATGGCAAAAATTAATTAAAATCAATGTCATATAAATGTAATAATTATTACAGTGCAATTTACTGTAATGTCACTAAAAGAACACACACACACAATAATATAATCATATTAATTAATGAAACCTGTGACTAAAAACATAATTGAATTCAAAGAACATGAAAAAGGAGAAAACCACCTTAATATCTGTCAAGTAATCCTTTGGTATGTAATGACTGATTTTGGATCATTATTATATCCTTGAAAAACAAAATACATTGCAATTGCAGATAAAAAGGTATCTACTCCTTCATTACCGGTGTTTGTCTTTACTGTAACACTGTTTCAAATCATATACTGCAGCCTTTCGGAGGCTTGGGTCGGTCCTTAGGTAACGGGAGCACCTCTCTCTGCAAACCTTCTTGTTTGAAAAATTTCTCCCACAACATTGGGAGCATGTATGAGTTCATTAACTGACAATCTTCACCAGTTATATTAAAAGCCACACTGAATTTGGTTGCTGGAATTGTTATAAATAACTGAGGTTGATTGTACATGTTTTCTACGAAACAGAACCTCTCGGCAAGCATTTGGGTGACTCTGTATTGTGCAACTTCATCCTCAAAGTCCGGGCCCTCTTTCTCGATTTTTTTCCAGAAAGTATTATTGAAATGTTCAAAAAGCATAAAATCAGCAGAACTCCAATTCTTATAAATTTCAAACAAGTGCCCATGTGGTTCCAGTGATTTATATGAGTATTGTCCCACGTTCGATCTATGAAACAAAATTTCTTTGAAGCTCCAACACATTTTCCTTTTAAGTAAAATCAAAGACTCTTCAAAATAATCTGCAATCATGATAAGCTCAAAGTCTTTATCCAATTGTTCAATGTATTCTTTTACTGCTCTGATGTTATTAGTAAAATTCTCTCTTCCTTCTGGGAATCCTAGAGGCATACCCAAACAATGAGAAAGAAGGTTTCTGCTCATAGAGAAGCCATCCGGAATACACCAGCGAGCTATGTTATTTTCCGGACTTTTATATTTATCTTCATAGTATTCGATATTCAGAAGATATTCTGTTAAGTTTTTATCCGGAACATTAGCGATACGACCAATATCAAAATAGTGATATGTGGATTTAAAATGACTCCACGGACTCCTGATGATCGATATATACACTGTGTCTTTAGGCATTAAGGATCCCATAACACTTTTGTTATAAATGCTGTGTTCCATTAAAATGTCATGTGGAAACTTTGAAGGTCTAACATCCTCTTTTTCAATTGGAAAAGGCCATCCAAAATACAGGTTTCGCTTTGTTGGCAATGCAAAATTCAGGTTCCTAACATACCCAAATCGTCTTATAATGGTTGCCATGGTTTCAGTAGCACATTTCATACATTTGATAAAGACAAAGCGTGTTTTTTCACCAACACATTTTTCCTCATTTTCCATTTGCATATTCCTTATATGTTGATCCATGGGATAATAAAGTTCACTAAAATGAACAGCTGAGTTTCTACTTACAATCTTGAGCATTAAAACAAATGACAGTCCAAACACTAACACTAGTGTACATTTTTTCAAACGGAATCTCATTCTTTAAGTTTATAAATAAAACTAATAAAGAAAGAAATGAAGATATCTTGTCATCAACAGACGAAACTCATAGAACTTTTATCAGTGCGACTTATAAATATATATATACATATGTATACAGGCTGTGCTAAGGGGGACTTCTCAATGGAGTCCATTGAATTCCAATAAAAACTTGATCCTTTGGTACAGAGGGGCTTCTCAATAAGTTCAGTAATTATTACGCAAAGAGTTCATAGTAGAATGCTAAAAATCTGTGAATTAGAATGCTTCATTCTTTTGAACTTAATTATATTTCAAATATCTTATGCAATGTATATCAGCGCTAGGGTTATTGCATTACATTTTTGTTACCATGACATCAGTACAGACCAAAGCATGCAGGCCTGGGAGTGGCCAACAACCCCTTGTATTTGGACAAACATGAAATAAGAGCTCCGCAGAGTGGTGCCAATGCTTGTCTGGGCTACATTTAGGTTTTTGCACGATGATGACGACAACGACAACCCTGCATCATAATAGCTTACTTTTTCTTTGAAACAAACAAGCTAAAAATGTATGCAGGCCTTTTTTTGGTGTTTTGGAAAAAGGTGACAGGTCCTTTCATGAGGGGAAAATATGTTGATCTGGGGAAATTTACTTATGAAGAAATCATTAAAAAAACACACTAATTATGCTGTAACTAAAACACACTTGTTTATTTTCATTTCATATTATAATTAAATTTACATTAATATGCTTCCGTTGCTTTCCTTGCATGTCATTTTTTTTTAAAGATAAAAATACATTTTTGTCAGGGGATTATGAGGGGAATGGGGCCAATATTGGCCCCCAAAATTGGCATTTAAAAGGCCTGGTATGGTAACTACAAGATTATTATATGTGTTCATCACACCTGTATAATTAATTATAACATTACTGTTGTAATATCTTTAATTACATATTTTCAATGTATCTGAAATAGATATGGATTTTCTTTGTTTATACAAATAATACAACTGGTAAGGATCTTTATTGCTTATTAATTTATAAATCTACCACACTGTATATTACAGCCTCTTTTCTAGTCAGAGGAAATTAAACAGCGTCAAAATTGGTCAATAATTGAACAAGAAAGACAAGAAGCACATCAAGTCTACTAAAAAAAGAATTCAGAATGCTGATGAACATAAAAAAATTCACTTGAAATCTCCACTTCAATATGTCATTATTCAGATGGTTTAAAAAAATTTCATGAGGTAGGTCCATGAGATTGACACTTAAAGTAACTTTAGACAGAACAGACTGCCTATATAAATCATCCCAGTAGCTTAGATTGGAAACAATCCCTTGGACCTGTCAGCTCAGTCTCTCAAGCCTTGGTCTGTACAATTAAAGTCCTGCCAAAACAATCACAAGATGGCTATCATTTTGCACATTTGATGCCTCAAACTGGTGGGTGTGTGGGTGATTACTGAGATTTTTTTATTGTCCAATTTTAGCTTTCAAACATTTGATGCACCAGCAAATGTGGGGGTGTTACTTTATCATCGCAAGGGACATTCAATAAATTCAAAAATTCCTTTTATTTTTTTGTCAAATATAAATTTTTTTTTTCTTTTTTTTATTTCTTTTGAAAGAAAAGCTTATCATGTCTTAAATTTTTATGCAAAATACCTATTAGGATGAAATTCTGACAGAGCTAAGTTTTTTTTGTAACTATCATCTCTATCCTAATCAATCATTAAGATTTGCACACTTTAAACTTAAACATTATATTCAAAATTTATGGCAGTATGAAGTTAAGTAACAAGCTTTCTAAATTTATCAGTTATTAAAGAAAATCGGAATATTAGGAAGTCAGTTTAAAAAGTAAAGTTTGGAAATCCCTCACTTGTTAGCCAAAACTCCAGAAATCAATAATTTAACTTCTTAATAAACATATCTACCTCTACAAACCATGGCACATTGTAAATAAGAAACTGCTGTGAAAAGTCAATACAAAAGTCGATATAGAGGAACTGAAAGGGAACAACAAGACACCAAGATAATTAAGTTCTATAAAATATAATGACATCAAGTTTTCTGGAATGGTCACTCGTATCATGTCACTTTAATACACATCTATCAGTGTTAATTATTTAGTTTTTTATTAGTTTATTTGTTGGCTTGGGTTCAAAGTCCCATCAACAGTATTTAAATCATTTGGTGACTGTGTCTACACGAGACATTACAAGTGCTACCTCATTGTGATTTCACACTGAAGACAAGTGGCATGAACCATACATTATCCGCAAACCAGACCTGCATGCAACTACACTCATAATTATGCTCAGCACCAAGCAAGGGAGATAAATATACCAGTACCATTTTTACTGACTTGTTACTTGAAGGACACTCTGGTAACTCTGTCAGGACTATTCTATTTATTCAAATGATTTATTTATGTGATATTTGACATTCTATTCTTATAATACTTGACATTCTAGACTCCTTTATGTCATAATACATTTCATTCAGTCTTTAGTTGATCTTAAGAAAGCTGCTTCTGCCTCATACTGGCTTCAGTTTAAATAAAACAAACTCATATGATACAACTGTATTGAGTAATTATACCTGTGTTTAAACTTTATTTATTTTACATTGATTACGAAACAAGTTATCACAACTTATATTAATCACTCTCGATGGCCCTGGCATATGTGGTCATTATTATGGAAGGAAACCGGAGAACCCAGAGAAAACCCACACATATGGACAGGTGACCAGTACCCTCTCATGTACCTGACCAGGAATCGAACCTGGGACACATTGGTGAGAAGCAAAAGTGGTACCACATGTTATCCATCCAGGCACCCGGTGTCCTGACCTGTGTTTATATTTTTCCTTTTAAAATGATACAATCATTCCGGATTTTTTATTCACTTTCCATAACCTTACCACAATTTTCATGGATATTTTCTCTATTTATGAGACATTTCTTTTGCCAGGAAATGTAGGGGATAAAAACTTGTGTGGCTTCCATTTAATAGTCCTTGCCATACATAATAATATACTAAAACACTTCAGTGCCCTTTAATTGGTGCTCAAATACTAAAAAACTTTAGTGCCCATCTATTTGTGTCCTCAGTTTCCCTTTAATAATATCTAAATACTGAGATACCCTAGTGTCCCTTTAATGCTATATCAAAGAGAAGCTTGACACAGTCCCTCAGCGGATAAAGTCTCTGACTTGTGCAACAGGTTGGATTATTGTTCCTTTTGTGGTATCATCTGCAAGCTGCTTATGATGACAATTTGATAGAACACCTCAAGATCGGAAACTGAAAACCATTAACAAATACAGTTATACAGGAGATTTCGCATACTAAGTAATATTTTTGAAGTTAATATATTTATGCCTTTTCATTAAAAAAGAAATAAAATAAAAGAACCTTGATTATACAATGTGTATGTCAAGTAGAGTTAATACCCTGCCAGAGATATGACAGAGAACAGAAGGTATAATCTTAATCATTTAGAGACTCTGTCTACTTGAGACAGACATGGTACTAGTACACTGCAGTATCACGCCGTAGACATGTGGCATGATACCACACCCAGTCACATTATCCTGACACCGAGCCAACCAGTCCTTGAACTACCCTTATATGCTGTGCATCAAGCAAGGGACCTATTCCAGTACCATTTTTCACAGCTTTGGTATGTTGCAACCGCAGACCACTCGGCCACTGGGACCATTACACCTTGCAGAATTCTGAAAGTGAACATAGGCTTGTCACAACAGGATATATACCAGAAAGAGTAGACAGAACGACATCACAACATTTTGCCTACAGACAAATATCACAATGCACAAATATCACAATGCACAAATATCACAATGCACAACTTTGTATCATATTCAGAGTACAGTGGTCACACGATTCCTCAAGGTCGGACGGGATCTGCAAAAAAACTCGAAGAATCGCCGTATTCAAGGAATCATTTATATGACAAAATTGAAAACATTTACATTTATTGATACCTTAACGTCATCTTTTCTTTAATTTTTTTGTTACGTTTAGCCTTTGATAATGCTTTATAAACATAAAATATGTTTAAAAATACAAAAATAACACAATCATAGCTTTCATTGTGAGAATTAAGTTAGAAATAAGTTCTTTTTTTACCAATAATTTGATTGAAACCCTTTATTTTAGTTTGTGAATATGGTGGCGTTGCATATTTTTTACATTCTTGTAATAAACACTTTAAGTTATAGCGTGGTTCTTCAAATTCATGATTACAGAGAAAATGAACAGTACACAAACAAAATCGGCTCCTTACAGGAACAGGTAGTATGGTTGTCAAGGAGATATAGGTAGGTTTTGATATCGACTTTGTGGAATCGCATAAAAACAAGTAACTGGTGTTGTATGCAACACATAAAAGTCCCCTACCGGCTCCACCTTGACTCAATATGGTAATCAATCCCATTTTTTGCCATATTTCACTATTTCCGTTACCATAGCAACCACAATTTAGTCAAGAACAAAATAAAATGACGTGCATAATCTACACATTGCCATCTAGTCATATACCAAGTTTCATCAAGTTTGCTTGTAAGTATATGTCGGGATCACATTTTTTGCCATATTTTCACTATTTCCGTTACCATAGCAACCACAATTTTAGTCGAAGAACAAAAATAAAATGACGTGCATAATCTACACATTGCCATCTAGTCATATAGCAAGTTCATCAAGTTAGCTTTAGTTATCGCGGATCCATTTTTGCCATATTTTCACTATTTCGTTACCATAGCAACCACAATTTTAGTCGAAGAACAATAATAAAATGACGTGCATAATCTACACATTGCCATCTAGTATATAGCAAGTTTCATCAAGTTAGCTTGCTTAGTTATCGCGGGATCCCATTTTGCCATATTTTCACTATTTCCGTTACCATAGCAACCACAATTTTAGTCGAAGAACAAAAATAAAATGACGTGCATAATCTACACATTGCCATCTAGTCATATAGCAAGTTTCATCAAGTTTAGCTTGCTTAGTTATCGCGGGGTCCGATTTTTGCCATATTTTCACTATTTCCGTTACCATTGCAACCACAATTTTAGTCGGAGAACAAAAATAAAAATGACGTGCATAATCTACACATTGCCATCTAGTCATATACCAAGTTTCATCAGTTAGCTTGCTTAGTTATCGCGGGATCCCATTTTTGCCATATTTTCACTATTCTCGTTACCATAGCAACCACAATTTTAGTCAAAGAACAAAAATAATGACGTGCATAATCTACACATTGCCATCTAGTCATTATAGCAAGTTTCATCAAGTTAGCTTGCTTAGTTATCGCGGGAATCCATTTTTGCCAATATTTCACTATTTCGTTACAATAGCAACCACAATTTTAGTCGAAGAACAATAATAAAATGACTTGCATAATTACACATTGCCATCTTGATCATATACCAATGTTTCATCAAGTTAGCTTGCTTAGTTATTAAGTTATTGCGGGATCCAGATTTGAGCGGACAGACGGACGGACAGACGGACGGACGGACAGACGGAGGGCAAACCTATAGTCCCCTCCGGTGTGAACACCGGTAGGGGACTAATTATATAGGATATACTATCTAGGGACCAAGGATAGAGCTCAAGGAATCCAAAATTGCATGTTTGAAAAATCACTTATAAATTTATATAGAATAAGAAGGGCTAAATCAAGGGACCGGGCTTGTAGCTCGAGTCATCGCCGGTATTCTATGAATCACCACATTGAGGAATCGTGTGACCACTGTATATTTTAGGGAGGTAAGACAAGAAATTTGAACAACAGAATAACAAATGAAGAGTTAAGCACACAAATCTGTGTCCACAGACAGGCAGAAAGGTACAAAGACAAGCCGACTTCAATATACCCCTTAGAACTTTGCAGGGTATACTCATGTATCTATCCTCTGTCTATTCTGACATTATTCTAAGTTCTGGATGGAAGTGTTCAATACAGTATCGGTCCCATGTCTCCCGGTCTTCAATTACTGCTAACACCTCTTCAACTCTATAATATCATAGCATATAGAATGTAAGCGGGGAGAAACCAACTCACACCCATTTGCTTCAGCAAAAGTAACTCTGTCCAGCAGTCTCAAACACAGTGATCTCCCCTTATATGGAAGTGTAGGAGAGGTCAGAGTGGCCATTATACCATGTGATATATGATGTCATTACAAGCTAAAGCGAAAAGCATATGCTGAATCGATTCAGAGTGAAAAACTATTGTAAGTATTTTATTTCTTTATTAATTTTAGTGGTATATGCAAAGCAGAAAATTGTGCCCTACACATAGGTCCCAATTATTCTTTTGTCAGATGTACAATTGTTCCTAACATTCTGGAAAACCTTCTGAGTTGATGAAATTTTGTTCGCTAACAAAGTACATCTCTCATAATCAGTTAGAAAATATTTTACATCTGAAAAAAGAATCATTATGGCTTTTTGTGTAGTGCACAACTTTTAGCTTCAAATGCACTATATCCCATTAAAATTGGTGAAGAAATAAAACACTTACAGCAGTTTTCTTTTTCACATCTTTTGCTGTTTGTGATAGCTTAAAATGATGTTATATAGCACGTGGTATGGCCACACTAAGAGATATCAGCATAAAAGATAAATGAGATTTTGTGGAAGTTTATTTCATCATTTCTTCCTGTCTTTTAGCAATGTTTTAAATGTAATGGTTAAAAACATATCCACAGCAAATAATATTCATTATCAGCATTTTTCAATGTCATTTTGACTGTTTCATTACGTAAATATCAACACAAGACTGCATAGTGAAAGTGAATTCTGCACATTACGCAAGTAGCCACTGCTTAATATAGAGTAAAGATCTACTCCTTCATGGCTGAAGTTTATAGACTTTCCTTGTTGTATTCTTATGAGTTTCAAAGATGATTTATTTTTAGGTGTCTTCTTTTCATTGTGCCATGTAAAATATAAAAGTTTTTAACAACAAAATAATGTTCACCACAAATTTCACAATTGAGATGGATGAATATCCAGTGATATCAAGACATATTTTTACATTCAAACACAGAAACAGATAACAAGAATAATTGTATTCAAACCTTTTTATTTATACCAGCATTTCATTACATCAAAATTCAAATAAATCACATTTATCAAATTTTTACATGAAATAAAATGCTCAACAAAAAATGAAACTGACCATATTATAGAATCTCACAATCAATGTAGAGAGAGAAATATTAAATCTCCATCCATTAAACAATTTGTATATTCTTAATGACATTTTATAATCATGAACATCTTTTTTAACCTACATTATATACTAAATATTCTTTCTAGTAAAAATCATGTTATATTTATCAAATGAAAACATCCAGTAACCAATTACAGTGTTTGTTGACATTACTTCATGTATGTAAACTTAAGAAATTTCAAATAAATAAATGCATAAATAAATAAATAAATCACATTTTAAATTAAGTCATTCTTCATGAATATGAAACATGCTCAACAAGCTTATTTGAATATTCTTTAATCTGCATATCACAATTACAATATTGAAATATCACATGTTTTACAGCCTTTGCTTCAAAACAATCACACAGTTTTGATGCATCAATTTCAAGACTGACAATCATTTGTAATAAATAAATATTCTATCCAAGGGGTCCAAATGGGTATACCTCAAGCATCTTGATTTAAAAATGCTTTTACTAGGGCTTTTTGTTTAAAACAATAAAAGTAGATATCTCTCTAGTCTAATATGAAGCTAACAGATGGTTTTTCAAATATTTTTTTTACCATTTAGTGAGCTTGACATTTTTCTTTTAAGTTAAACTCTATTTAATCTGCAACAGACATAAACAACACGACCTATTATTAGTGGAATATCAAATATACATACGAGGGGTGTTCGAAAAGTATCCGGAAACAAGAGGGACATGATGGCCCTGAATCGCTCACCTGATTATAAATGAGCAACATATGTTGGATTTTTCATACTGACCTACTTTTTGACATCACAAGACCCACTTTCGAACTTGACCAAGATTTTATGGAAACAGACAACCAAGTTTCATGAAGATTGGGCCAAAAATGTGGCTTCTAGAGTGTTAACAAAGTTTTTCTAAGATTTGACCTCATGACCTACTTTTTGACCCCACAGGACCCAATTACTAACCTGTCCAAGATTTTATGGAAACAAACATTCTGACCATGTTTCATAAAGATTTTGCCAAAAATATGGCCTCTAGAGTGATAACAAGGTTTTTCTAAGATTTAACCTCATGACCTACTTTTTGACCCCACATGACCCAACTCTGAACTTGTCCAAAATTTTATGGAAACAAACATTCTGACCAAGTTTCATGAAGATTGGACCAAAAATGTGGCCTCTAGAGTGTTAACAAGGTTTTTCTAAGATTTGACCTCATGACCTACTTTTTGACCCAACATGACCCAATTCCGAACTTGTCCAAGATTTTATGGAGACAAACATTCTGACCAAGTTTCATGAAGATTGGCCAAAAAATATGGCCTCTAGAGTGTTAACAAGCCAAATTGTTGACGACGAACGACGCACAACGGACGAAGGGCGATCACAAAAGCTCACCTTGAGCACGTTGTGCTCAGGTGAGCTTAAAAGCCATAACCTTTTTATTAATATGGTTATTAGAATAAAAATTTCCAAAATTATACTTTGATATATGTTGAACTAAATCCAAAAGAGAAAGTGAAATGAATCGCACTCATGCAATTTCCACAGTCACTATGGCAACATATATACAAATTCCCAACGTCAAAAACTTCACAAAATATACAGACCGCTTCAAAGACCTTTTCTCAAGGCCTATATAATGCCATTGGCTGAAATTTGACATCATTTCCGTTAATATCAGAAGGGAGAACATTTGTTTAGTGAAAACCGTAAATATGGCACTAGAACAGCACTATTCCATAAAGTTTTGTATATTTATTAATAAAAGGAAATAAAGACGCTCCCCATGATCAAGGGCACTAATGGCAAAGGTTAAATGAAAAAACCAACATATATGGTGGTTCATTGCTTTCAAGACGACCCTGTGCACAATGTTGCCGACCGCCCAAGATCTGGACGTCCGCGCACGAGGTCATGAAAAGAAAACACAATTAAGGAGTCTGGGAAATAATCCATAAAAGTTAACAGGAGCGTATCAGGTCATACTTTTACAAGTATATCCGTAGGTGGGAGATGGGTGTATTGCGCAAAGGAAACTATTTCAAAAAGATATAATTTTAGATGTGTCAGACAGATTTTGCAGATGTCACTAGCCATTCACAAGTAAGTTGCCCTGCTAAACATTACCCGACGTATGTCTGGATAGGTCTTGTCAAGATGAATATGCATACCAAAAATGAAAATTGTATATTGAATAGTAGAAAAATCATGACCAAGACACCGGAGTTACGACAAAAGCTCGTATTTTTTTCTTCAAAAAACAGACAAGCTAAAAATCTACACAAAACTCAAGGACACTGAAGTAAACAAAACATAATAAAATAGCTAATGTGTATCAAACAGGTAAAAATGAGCAACTTTAGACTAGTTTCAAACATGTATCTATTGATATCCATCAAATATATTAATAAAACTATTAAGAACAGAACAGAGAATTTAATTTACATGTAATCACTTCATCATCATGACAATCAATGCACGCATAACAATATACAGGAGTTGGAACATTAGGCTGTCATTGAATATATTACAATTAAATATGCAAACAACTGTACCCTGCTACAATTTCATTACATAGTGTTAACACACTCACTCTTTACCATTGCAACCCGCGTCTGATCCCAGGTTAGTCTGAAGTTGTAGATCAGCTGTTCAAAGACATGGGTTTTCTCCAGTTTCCCCCCACATCAAGGACAATGCAAATGATACTAGCAGTGACAATGAGAATATTTTCATACGTGAGGTCCCTTTCTATCCAATCATTGTAAAATAAACAAGGCAGTCCAAAGGACAGCTATATCCCCCGCCGCTGGCCAAATATTAGAATTTGTTTGGTCATAGGATTATGTTCACCTTAACCTGGCATGGTTGTAGCAGACATAGAAGATCAGTTTAAGACAATTTAACTTTCCGGAGTTATTTATGAATCTCAGAATTCGGAGGCACATATATTAAAAGTTTACTGACAAGTTTTACATGGCAAACAGTACAAAAAGTGAACATCAATGAAGTATAGGATGTGTTAGGTAACCACAAAGTACATGTGTAACTCAATTAAAAACTTTATATATCATGAAATAATTTGTATGATTGTGAACATGACATGCTATTATTTACCAAGTACAATAAATCACTGTGGAAGTGCAATCCAGGTCAAGAAGTGGTCTGTGTAAGGCAAGGGGAACACTCCTGAATGAGATATGGAGCGGACACGAAAATAACATTTGACCTTGACCTTGAGCCAGCATGACCGCTCATGCCTTCTGCACATCAGGGTTAAATTTCCGTTTGAAGAAAATGTGTCCACTATGAGATATGGAGCGGACACAAAATAACATTTGACTCAAGTATGACCTTGACCTTGAGCCAGCGTGACCGCCTCATGCCTTCTGCACATCAGCTCAATGAGGTTAACATTTTAGCCGAGTTTGAAGAAAATGTGTCCAAGCGTTCATGAGATATGGAGCGGACACGAAAATAACATTTGACCTTCAAGTATGACCTTGACCTTGAGCCAGCGTGACCGCCTCATGCCTTCTGCACATCAGCTCAATGAGGTTAACACTTTAGCCGAGTTTGAAGAAAATGTGTCCAAGCTTCATGAGATATGGAGCGGACACGAAAATAACATTTGACTTCAAGTATGACCTTGACCTTGAGCCAGCGTGACCCCTCATGCCTTCTGCACATCAGCTCAATGAGGTTAACACTTTAGCCGAGTTTGAAGAAAATGTGTCCAAGCGTTCATGAGATATGGAGCAGACACGAAAATAACATTTGACCTTCAAATATGACCTTGACCTTGAGCCAGCG
>CM037784.1:35081951-35131951 GCA_021229015.1 Solen grandis
TTTGTTAAACCCTCGATAACAAACATTAACCTATACTAAGACTGGTCTCGTGCTTACACATGTACTTGTAGTTTTAGTTGTTCGGTCATGTCGGAAAGAAATGTGTGCGCTCTGTGTTACAACGCAACCTATTACAACAGATCGTGGGAATCTCAATACCGGATTCAATGCTTCCAGTTGGCAAACTATACATGCAACTGATTGTTCCTACCATCGTTAATACAATAGATAAATATGCTTGCATGACGAGCTCCTGTATAGGCGTGTGACATCTTTTTACATATCTTACATGAATAGAATGCACAACAATCTTTTCAGTATGATTTATTATTTTATTATACAAGTTGTCACGACACACAATGAGAAAATATAAATGAAAATAATATGAATGAAATTGTGTGACGTTAGCCAGTTCACACTATGGCATGTAATATGTCCATGGTTAATCTAATAGGTATATGGCAAATAAAATTGTCGTTCATTGACACAGATTCGACCTTCACAGTAAAATGATATATTAGCTACAATATTTGATGTAGAAAATCAATTAGATAGTTCCAAATTACATATCACTTGACTTTCACCTTTACTCTTCCACTTTATGCTTAACTCAACATTAGAACTCTCAGTCAACTTGCATATTTACTATTTTATGCTTATATTGTTCACACATGCTGTCCTATCAGCGAATAAGCTTTAAACAGTTTGAAAGGTAAATAGTAAGTAAATATTGTTACCTCACTTTCCATGTTATATCCTTGGGTGTTATCCAGGTACTAATTAATACCAGTCACGAGGCTGATACGTGAATATGGTTTTCTAACTTCCGTTAAAATGACAGCCTAAAAAGAGGACCTATTAAAAAGTTTTATTCTGAGATTACTTGAAGTATGTACATGAACGCAATGTCTGAAATATATTTAAAGAAAAAAATGTTATATGCTAGTAGGGAAACAACGTCCTTCACCTATCGTGTGTGTGATATTTATCGAATTTTTTTAATACATTCCTTATCCTGATATTTCTCGAAAACTGAGACGATCCTACGTGTTTTTTATTTCATGAAATTTATCCTTTAGTATTTTCCATTAAATATGCAAACCCTCCTCTAGATATATAGGAAACTAAACAGATACCCTAGCCTTTAACCCTTTTATATAGACTCATTTTGATACATTGGCAAACAGAGCAGACCCAGATCAGACAACTTCTATAGGAGCTGTGATAAGGGGCTCCTATGTTTGCTCATACAATATTGTAGCTCAGTTTCTGCACAGTCTGTGTGGCAAAGAAAAATCAATTATTTCATATGCAATTTTAAGTTCAGTCAATTAATATTCATCAAGTTATAAATTTGCACATGAATATTCATGGGGTAAACGGTTATGGTGTGTTTTGTTTTTTACGCATACAACTACTACAGGTAATGTAAAACACATACATTTTCGTCATTAAATTCTAACTAGATCTAATCCCAAGTGGCCAATTAGGTGTTTGAACAAGTTTTGAGAATTTTCGTGAATACGACCAGATAAGCATTCCAAATATGGCGAGATTCGTGTAAATACGCGATGCTATCTTTTTTCAGCAATCAAAGGACCAACACCCATCGATACAAATAATTCTTATGAGTTTAACTGGAAAATGGTTGCTTGCTCGAGCTTGCGTACATACAAATTTGTTTACTTACCTTAATGATTCGTCTTTGTTGAAAAGCCCATCTCACGCACGTGACGCCTATTATGTGATAAAATAAGAGGTGTGATAATGCAGGATAATGGCTTAACTATCCACTATGTCTCAGTTATCAGTGTGGTTGTGAATTCATCACATTTTATCTTATCCTTGAAATGTTTATACAGTAGAACCTCTCCGTGTACCGGACGAAATTTCGTGCTATTTAGATAAACTGAGCGTATTTTCACCTCTTTCAACCGCACACGAGGCAAAAATAAACAAGTCAGGAAAATATACCGATGTTTTTTTTTTGTTTTTGTTTTTTTTTTGTTTTTTTTTTTGTGCGTGTGTGTGTGTGTGTGTGTGTGTGTGTTTTGGGTTGTTTTATAGTTTTCTTGTTTTTTTTAAGACTGTATCCTAAACGTTTTATTTACTGCATGTGATAAATACAATTAGCGGTGTACAATTACAATTACGCTGACCGACATGATTAGACGGAATAAGGAAATAATAGTGTTTATCGTGCGCTTTGAGAAGTTTTTTGATAATAATAGTAGTGACTATACAAATCCGTCAACAACAAACACACCATTTTATCTTCCTCCTAAATGATTAATGGATACTGCACGAATGAAGGAAAATAATCGACTATTTCTGATGTTTATTGTGCAAAATGCATTTTGTGACACATTTTAAATTGTGTAGGTAATACGGCCGAAATATATTGGATGACTAATTGGTGACAGGTAAATATGTATGTTTCCTTGAAGAAAGCTCCATAGCAGATTTAGTGTGCAAGTAAAAGTGTTTTTATGATATATCATTAATTACATTTAATTTTTATGTTTATTTTAAGTCCAATTTGAATAAAAGAGATGTTGAATTAAGTATCAATGATATATATCCACTAAATATAGTGTACCTGTTATAGCCCATTAATAGAAACATTTTGAAATTAAATATAAAAAATGCAATAATACCACATACATAAATGACGGAGAAAAAAAATGCCATATATACCTACATACATATAATTCCATTTACATAACTAGTGGAGAATAATACCATACACATAACGAAAAGCACTCAAAGAGCAAAACCCTCTGTAAACCGTACACCTCTGAAAACCAGACATTTCAGCTGACAGCAAAATTTGACAGATAAAACGCAGTTGACATTGCTTTATCCAGCGCTTTTACCCTTATACCGTTACAGTACTCATGTTTTGCTAAATATAAAGTACAAAATGCATTTTCACGTCATGAGTCAAAAAGTCATTTGGAACAGACAATAATTTGTCAGTAAAACAATGATTTTTACAAAATGGTAAAACGCAGTTTAAAATTAAAAAAAATTGGTAAGACACAGTCGTCTTTTCATTGCAGCCTTTTCAGCGGGTTTCATTTCAACAATATGTACATATGTTACCCTACTTTTCAAACGAATTCTTGTCGTTGGTAATGATTAGGGTGCATGCAGTTTAGTATATATGTTTTTCTTTTCACAATTATCATGCGTTTTACATACATGCACATCGTATAAATTCTAGCTGTTCTGTTTGGCAGTTATATTATTTCTTACAAATCGCAACCTTTCATTTGATTAGAGTTGTCAAAGCACGCTGGTTCAATTAAAATTGTATAGAGTTGCACCATATCAGAGCGATAGGGTGGGGAGTCCCAAATCCTTTGGGTTTTTTTTTTCATAAGATATTTGTTTCAACTCTTTGACTAGTCTGGTTGCTCTTCTTAGGACCTGCTCTATTGCTACCATGAACCAGGGAAGCATATTCTAAGAGGTCTTATTACTACTTAGGGCTTTGTGAAATATTAAAAACATATCTTTGTTCTTATATTCGAATGTTCTTCGTATGAGTCCCAGTCTTTGGTTGGCCTTATTTACTATATTTGAAACATTAATTGTAAATTTCATATGGTCGACGAAAGTTATACCTTGTTTTTTTTCCTAATTAGTCATTTCAAGTTAATATTGTCCTTCTTTCATATGGCACTGGTGTGTGTGTGTGTGTGTGTGTGTGTGTCCAATGTGTTATGATTTACATTTGCTTGCATTGAACCTAAGTTTCCATTTATCTGACCAGTTAGCTATAGATTGTCTTTGTAGTCTGTCACAGTTTAGCTTCCTTATCTTATTGGGCATATGATTTCGTGTCGTCGGCGAATAGATTGACTGTTGATTGAACCACATCTGGGAGGTCATTAATAAATATCAAAAAACAGTACCGACCCCCAACCCAGAGCCCTGAGGTATACCGCATATCAGAGAACAGAACATTATATCTGCCTTCTCAGACATGCTGTTTACAACTTTCACAGACTGGCTTCTAGATTTCAGTCCATTTTTAATATCCTCTGACTCTGTAGCTGTTCACTTTTTGAAATTTATATCACTGCAGTCGATGTAGTCGTTGCTGTGTTGTGCATAATCTACTGCTTCTACATCCATTTTGTTCATTCATTGGTCACTAAACAGGTTGTTGCTTTCTATGTGACGTAGTAGAACATCTATGATAATTGATTCTAATACTTTGCAAATGATGCTGTTCAAGCTGACTTCTGAAGTTGTCGGCTTCCCTTTGACTGTTTTTTTTTTTTTTTTTTTGTGCAAGGGAAATACCACCGCACACACGAGCTTGAAGTTGCATAGAGCGAATCATTTCGTTCTTAATTGTAACATTAAAAAAGGAAGGGAGGCCACTGTTATGAGACCAAATTTAAAAAAATGTGTTTATGACGAAATGCAGCATTGAAAATGGACAAGGTTGTGTTTAAAATGCATAAATTAAGAAAATCCTAAACGTAATTGCGTTAGTTTTTCATTTATTACGATAATATCGTGAATTCCAGTAGGGCTTGACAACAGCCGGGGAAGGCAATTTCCGTTGTTGTTTTCTGTCGTCAAGCTCGATTTGGACATTATTAACTCATGTTAGTCATTTATAAGAGTAAAAGAAATTCGGGAAACGGCTCGATTCATTATTTCTATTTATTTCAAATATAAATGAACCATTTTACTGATCGTTATTTGCCGAAATGCGACATTCAAACATTAGCCGAAAATAGTGTCCTCCCTTCCTTTAGTATGAAATGATTCGCTCCAAGCAACTTCGAGTCCCTGTGCCACCGCAGGTTTCCAGTCCAATGGCAATACTCCTTGCTGTATGGATGTTTTGAATAACATTTCCAGAAATTGTCATACTTCATATGCACTTTCTTTTAATACTCGGATGCATCTGGTTCTTCCCTGCAGATTCATTGGATTCGAGCAATTTTCTTGTGTCACTATTAAGGCCTTAAGCTCTTCATTGAACCCCCTTTCCTCAATGTCAGGAATATCGTCTACGTTTTCTCTGATGAAGACGCTGCTGAAGAAAAAGTTGAAGATATCCTCCTTATCTTTGTCATCAATAATTAGATCTCGATATCGTCTCTACGTCTCATAAAATATTGATGTTTTTTTAAACTTTGGATCCAATATATTTACAAAATGATTTAGGATCTCCTTTAACCTTCTTACATATTTTTTTTGTCTTTTTCAAAGCTGTAATTCGCTTCTCTACATTTAACTGTTTCTAAATTGCGTGCTACTAATTTTTTGTTTTGCTATATTGATATAATTTCCTTTTTAATTTTTTTTGGTTTTTTTTTGGAGTAGACTGTTCATTAGATTCTCCCACCGTTTCTTTGAAGAATGTCCACATGTTATTTATATCATCATTATCATGGTTCAGCCAGTTAAAACCCTGGAGTACCCTTTTCAGAGGAACGTATTCCCCTTTATGGTCTTAGTTGTTGGTGTTGTTGTTTGTTGTTGTTGTTTTGTTTTCGTTTGACTTGACTTGACTTGACTTGACTATTTGGGTTTACCGTCGCTTCGACAGTATTTCAGCCATATAGCGACGTCCAGCTAATTGCAGGTGAGGAAGACCCCGAATGCACGGAGGCATTCGGATAGAACCACCGACCTACCGCAAGCCAGCTGGAAGGCTGTTTTCGTTTGAATTAAAGAAGCAGTTGTAGGAATGGGAACAAACGACATCATTTATCATGAGCTCTCCAGTTTGGAATATTAAGTCTAACAGGCTTGGTGAATACCTTTCTCTGAAACTGGTATTTTCCCTGACATGTTGATATAGATAACAATCTCCAGCTATTAAAAATGATCGTTCTTTGTTCGCCTGACTGTTATTGACATGTCTTGAAGCTTTTTGTTATTTTCAGGTCCAGATAAGTGGCTCCTATAGACCCCTTCGATCAAAAGGGTGTCCGTTCGACTCAGTTTACTTTGCAGAAAGGTGATTTTTCATTGGAAAGATCTTCATCTAAATTGGCTCAAAACTTTTCATTTATATAAATTCCAACGCCTCTTCCCTTATTTATATCTAATGTAAAAGCATCAAAACTGTCTTTTTTTATTCCTGGCATCTTATGTGGAGCTGTTTTGGGGAGTATTTCTATTATCATTATAAGGTCATACTGGTTTTGGTCTATTAATCGATCTTATTATGAGCTTTTTGTTTCACAATGAGTCTGCATTGGTAAACATGACTGTACTTGACTAGCCTTTATTGGGTGAGTAGCTCCAAAAAAACACTGCTTATGTATAATTAGATAAATATCCATATATATGTACCATATGTCTTGAACAAAATTGCCAAAAACCAAAAAGAACAACAAACATACAATAAGAAAAATCGTTTAAATAAAAATGTTAAATTACTATATTTATTATTGTTGTAACTGAATCCGCACGGTGTGATCACTTAACAAAGTTGAGTCTCAAATAAAACCACATATGCGAGTATTACAATTATGTATTATTATTGCTGTATTACAATTACTGTATTATTATTGCTGTATCATTTACTATAATTCTGTATTACATTATGTTGCAAAGTATTACAATGCAGTAGAAACATCGTAATAAATTGCGTGCACTCTAATCATTATCAAAGACAAGAAATCAGTCGAAAACGGTTGATAGAATATGCACATATTGTCGAAACGAAACCAGATGAAAAATTTGTAATAAAAAAATGCGTCTTATCATTTTGTAAAAATCATCTTTTATTGACAAATAATTGCCTGCTTCATATTATTCTTTGACTCATGACGTGAAAATATATTTTGTATTTTATGTTTAGCAAAAACACGTGTATTAATACAATTTAAGAGTAAAACGCTGGATAAAGCAATTTCAAATGCCTCTTATCTGTAAAATGTTTGCAAGTTCTTGTCGACCTCGAATGTCCAGTTCGCTAGCTTATAACTTTTTTTTTCAAAGTGGATTTAAAAGTTCCATACACCAAATGAAATGGAAAAATTAGGAGCGTGTTAATATACACATGTATATATATTGTTATCAGGCAATTCAAACAGAAAAAGTAATGGACAAAAATGTACTGTTATTACATGACACTTTTGAATACATATCTTTTCTTTTCAATACTGAACAGTTTAAAGTCAGACATTCTTTTTCTACTTAAACTCATCTACGAACATTCTGAACTATATCAGTTAAATTGGCATCTTAGTTAAAATGGTATTATAACCTGATAGTATGTGAATTCTAAATCGTTTGGTAATAAAAATGGTCGACAGTCCTAGTTGCTTGGAGTCCATTATTTTTTATATAATGATTTTATTTGCAAATATATTGAATACTGCCCAGATTTCTGTATATGTTCGCACATCTATGTTTGGAACCGTCTAACGGGGTAGCTGGATAAACCATTAAGCATAAATTCAAACAAGGCCCCGATCTACCTATAAATAAAATATTAGTGAATTTCGTATTATCATAAGGCGTCGGTTTTGGGTATCGGCTTCAGATTAATCAATGCATATACATGTACACGTAGTGAATACAATTCGCGTTGTTTCCGCCATGACTGTGCTGGTGTGTAAATCATTTACGTGCATGTTATATAATTAATCACCGAGAATAATACGTGAGGGTCACATCTTGCCCGCCAGAGCGTCACATAGATTAAGCAGTGTGTGTCAATTTGTGAAACATAAAGTTACGATAAAAAGAAATATACATCCTCCTCTTTCTTGCGACTCATTTGCAGAACTATATGGGTTGTTTTTATGTGGTTTTTTTTTTTGCTGTTTTTATGTACATGTATATCGGCCGCGACTTTTACCATAAAAA
This sequence comes from Solen grandis, assembly GCA_021229015.1. Classification (NCBI taxonomy): domain Eukaryota; kingdom Metazoa; phylum Mollusca; class Bivalvia; order Adapedonta; family Solenidae; genus Solen; species Solen grandis. Next base: position 35,089,806 of record CM037784.1, read on the forward strand.
TATATTTTTGTAGGCATGTATTCTCATTACTTGAAGGTTGATAATTACTTTTGAAACTTTTATGATTTATGTTGTATTTTAAATGGTTTGTACGTTTGCTTGGATTTCACGTTTCCTCAACAAAAATGACAGTCATTGGGGTGGTCTTTTTGTGAAGAAGAATAAACAACGGGTTAGAAATTGACTGCTTCTCCTGGTACTCTGCTTAAATTCGTGTAAACTTGGTCCAAACTTTTAGTTTGTTGGGTTAGAAGAACTGAACAAAATCAGTTCACGTTTAAGTAAAAGACTTGTTTGCCGGGTATCAATTTCCCTTAACTTTAAAGGGAATTGCTATACAATTCTTATACCTAGTTCTTTGCACGGAGCACAAAGCAAGGCAGCAAACCATTGACCTTCCAGCTACGGTGTAGCGCTCTGTCCATGGCTTGTAATATATACGTTTTAGATGACCAAAGACGGTCGAATAGTTCCGACAAATATGAGCCCATATAATTAATCAACAAACAAAACTAAGATTCATCATGACTTTTCATCCGTGCCGCTCTATATCTCCTAAGGATGCCAGGTACGCATTTTCAACCTGGAGCCTCCGTGGCCGAGAGGGTAAAGTCGTTGACTTTAACACTCACTCAGCCACCTGGGTGATCGCAGGTCATGGATTCTTGGAGCTTCGCTGGCTTGCGGTAGGTCGGTGGTTCTACCCGGATGCCTCCGTGCATTCAGGGTCTTCCTCCACCTGTAATTAGCTGGACGTCGCTATATGACTGAAATACTGTCGAAGGGACGGTAAACTCAATAGTCAAGTCAAGTCATGTTTAACCTATAAATGGGCAGTGTAAATTACATCTACTGTAACAAATCCACTGCAGTGAAGCCACTTTATTTGACACATGCAGCTGGAACTTAACAACAAAAAAGAAATCTCCATATAATCAAGCAGGCAATTTTAAAATGCAAGAATTTTATGACTGATGTCCACTGAACTGTAGGGGCTAGAGGTTTTTTAAACGTGTTTTTGCCAAAAGGAAAACTCCTGGGGGGGGGGGGGGGGGGGGGAAATAGAGATAATAGTGAATATGATAAATTTGTCAAAACAAGGTGAAAATATTTCTTTTTCTTTTCTTAGATTCTTTTATAATCACATTAATTAGAGAGGTGAAATAAGAGTGGTTACACTTTTTTCCATGATCATCATATAGCTGGTCATGTGAAGATATATCTTTTGTTTCCCAATGATTACTGGCCCTATGGCCCTAAATCGCTTACCGGAGTACATATGCTTATTCAAAATGATTCAAGATCATTTGATTTTACCTGGTACCCTCCAGCAGCAAAATTCATGTTTTAAAAAACAAAAAAAAAAACAAAAACCTAAGTTAGTCAATCATCTGGAGGCCTCAATTTTAAAGGGATCAAAAATGCTAAAGCCATGAGGTAATCATTAAGTGGAAAACAAGAATTAATTTTGAACATTAGCTCCCGAAGAGAAGAATTTTGAAAAATCCTATATAAGTTATATAAGGAAACTAGCTGACACCTCCAGGTTGCTCTTTCAAGATCAACTTCATTTAGCAGTTATATAGAAAGTCATGAGGTGACGAATTTGTGCTAAATGAACTTAAATTCTGACAACTGTTTCACAGATGAAGAAAATGAAATATTCTATGTGGAATGTACAAGTAAGAAATCAAGTCAACCCACTATGGGCCTTATTTTTCAAGTATCAACTTTATTTTAGCAATTATGGTAAACAGTCATGAGGTGGGCATTGTGCCAAATGCAATCAAATTCTGAACATTGGTTTCACAGAAGAAGAATTTTTGAAACCTTGAGTTCTGCATTGATCTAGTTTAATTTAGAATCTTTCGTGGTGAATATCTAAGGATCATTCATGCCAAGTTTCATCAATTTATACCAACCAGCAGTTCAGACACTAAAAATTGTCGAGGACACCAAAAATTTATAAGATCTCCTGGATCACATTTTTATAGTGAGGTCCCTGATTTTGCTAAAACATGCCCAAGGGACACCTGTCGAAAAAGTTAGTGTCTACCACTGACCAGTTTCAGAGGAGATGTCTTTTAAAGAAAATTGTTGACACAACACAACGACTAAGGAAGGGTGATCCCAATATCTCACCCTGGTCACATTATGCTCTGGTGAGCTAAAATCTGGAGCAGAAATATACATACAATAGGTCACATGAAATGTCTATCCCCTAGGGGCTATAATTACTGCAGGTCTTAAACCCTTTGGGGAAAAAGTACAACTATGCTAGATGATGTTTCAGTGACATGGTCTTGTAAATCAACAACAAAATGATCGTTTAACCAGAAATCCATTTTTTTTATTCCAAATCAGAAAGGTGTAATCTACCAATATAGTCTTTGTAAATGGTTGCAAATGAAACACCTAAGCAAGCAAGCTAATTGGCAATTGAAAAATACAGGATAATAAAAATTTGGCAAACAAGCACAACAGCATTTCTTTGGTCTATTTTAACAAATATCTATAACTATTTCAAATTGTATGTTTTAAGCTAAATATGACTAATATGAGAAACATGGCTCTCATTTGTAAGAATTCACAACAACAAAAACTGTTCAAAAGAATCATTTTGGCAGACATTTAATTGCTTATACAACTGATATGATACAAGCTATATCCCTCCCAGTTTATGTAAAAATCCAGTCCTATGGGCTAGGATGGCAAGGAATCATCAAACCTATCCAAAAACAGTTTACAAATTTCTGTAACGTTTCACAATATTCTTAATAAGACTGACACCACTATTCTTTTAAAGCACCATTTTCAACAATGATATAAAATGCATTAGCTTATCAGATGACAATATGCTTTAGGGTTTTGTATATCACATATATTCTTTATAAGAGAAAAAAAAGAATGATAAAATTCTCTGTAAGTATTTCAGTATTACTTAGCACCAAGTAAGGTTAGTGGAATTCAACCAGTACTTGTAAACTGTCTCTATTTGGACTACATTAATCGATTGATCATAACTGATGCAATAGTTCAGTGGTAGAGTGTCCTGTCCGCTTTGTATTCAGGAGGTCTAGGGTTTGAATCCCAGCCAGGGCACTTTCTCCGTTGAGTGCATCAAACCAAAGATGTATAAAATTGGTACAAGATGAACCCTTGCCTAGCACTCAGCAAAATTGGGTTGCTATGGTAACTTAAAGCACTCAGTACTGGTTCTACCCAGGAAATTGTCTCTTGTTTTCCGGTGCTATACATAGGGAACGTAAAAGAACCTAGGTGTCTATTCGCAAAATGAGCCAGGATATTGCACCTGGACTCCCTTGTATCAAACCATTGTATCTTCCCATGCTGTCTCTTAAGAAAAAAAAAACAGGACCCATACATGGGAAATCCTGAACCACAAGATCTAAAATATGGCCATCATAAACAGAATATGATGGCTAGCCATTACAATAAAAAAGAAGATAAAGATTATATGATCAGTTACGCCCAATATTGGATAGATTATGGACACATTGCGTCAAAATCTGATCTTAGATTAAAGGTTTTCTTTGAATGTAATTTAGCAAACTACTATAAACATATTTAAACTTCTGTCCATTTCTCTTTTCTTCAAGAGATGCCACTAGTGTACAAATCCGTAATACTGAATGCATTATTCTAACATGTATGATTAACACTATCAAAAATATACAATAAATACTTTGCCTACAGAAAACAGTGTGGGCACTCAACAAAATCTGGGAGCAGGAGGTCATAGGTTCAATCCCTGGCCACGTCATGCCAAAGTCGTAAAAAAAGGTACTGTTATAGCTCCCTTGCTTGGTGCTCAGCCCATGAGGGTAGTTACAGGACTTGTTGGCCCAGTGTCAGGATAATGTGACTGGGTGTGGTATCATGCCACATGTCTACGGCGTGATACTGCAGTGTGGCAGCACTGTATCTGTCTCAAGTAGACGTCGTCTCCAAATGACTGACACACTGTTGATGGGACGTTAAACCCAACAAACAAACTCAACAAGTTTTTACTAGTATACACACATACACATATAATGCTGTACGTATGTTGTCATAATTCCTACTGTTAATGGAGTACTTTCCTTTCAGTGCAATGTCCAATACTCAGAAACATTTTCACAAACCACAAAGGAATAGATAAGCCTTTATTGGCAAGCTGAGTATTACACTTTACTTTCAATATTAATTGAGTATCTGTAAAAAACAAGAGAATCGGTAGAACCAGATGCTCCCCAATTAAATGTTAGTTCCAAAAGGGCTTTTTTTTAAATATTTCTCTCAAATATGTGTTCAACTAAATATTATAATACAGTATTACAAAGGAAACAAGAGCTGTCAGAGGACAGCACGTTCGACTATTCAAAATGCTTGTTGGTAAATCAAATGAAATCTTTTTCAATTCTTGCCCATCACGTACCCTGTATATAATTACAGTCAAAACTGATATACCTTGATAGTCTAATACCCCTTAATATTTTTATGAAGTCATGCCTTGTTACTGAGACATAAGCATAACACTGTGCAAGCAAAACTTTAACCAAGTATCCAAGTTAGAAAAGGGCCATAATTTGTATAAAATTCAGTCCAAAAGTTATCCTCCTTGGCTTTCTGATGCCCCTGAATACACCCCTTAAGTTTCTAGTCAATACCATAAGCAATTTGTGTTATAAAAGCTGGATAGTAGCTTGAATGCAAAACTTTAACCAAAATTTCTAAGTTAAATAATTTGTAATATATTCCATCAACAGTTATCTACCTTGGTTGTCTGATGCCCCTAAACATATTCATAAACTTTCAAGTCAATAACATAAATGGTTATTGAGATACAAGCTTGACAGTAGCTTGCATGCAAAACTTTAACCAAATTTTCTATTGCATGCAAAACTTTAACCAAAATTTCTAAGTTAAAAAGGGTTCATAATTTATGTTAAATTCTGTCAAGAGTTATCTACCTTTATAAACTTTCAAGTCAATACCTAGATGGTTATTGAGATATAAGTTTGAAAGTAACTTGCATGCAAAACTTTAACTAAAAGCTGCAACACCAATGCCGATGCAAGGGTAACTACAATAGCTCTCATATTCTTCGAATAGTCAAGCTAAAATATGTATGACAAAGGGCAGCAAGAAGGCATCAGAGATTATGGAGTTTTTGTTTTTTAAGTATCAATAATTGCATTTTTGTGTACTGCACATCAACTAAAGTTATGCTCCGCACAAAATTTAAGTTTGAAAAATAACAAAGGGCAATAACTCCTAAATTATGCAAAACAGTGTTGCCGTTCTTGTACAATGCATTTCTCCTCATTAAGATCTAAAAATGAAAAATAACAAAGGGCAATAACTCCTAAATTATGCAAAACAGGGTTGCGGTTCTTGCACACTGCACTTCTCCTCATTGAGATCTATCTACCTATGAAGTTTCATGTTGATACCTCTTATACTTTTTGTGCTATGCTCCAGACAAAATTTAAGTATGAAAAATAACAAAGAGCAATTACTCCAAAATTATGCAAAGCAGAGTTTTGGGTCTTGTACACTGCACTTCTCCTCATTGAGATCTATCTACCTATGAAGTTTCATGTTGATACCTCTTATACTTTGTGCTATGCCAGACAAATTTAATATGAAAAATCAGCAATACTCAATTATGCAAGCAGATTGGCTGTACCTGACTTCTCCTCAAGAGACTATCTACTATGAAGTTTCATGCGAACTCTTGTAGTTTGTGAACTACGGACGAACAGGACTGACGGACGGACAAAGCAGCAACTTATGCTCTCCCTTTGGGGAGCATAAAAAACAATGAGTGACTTAGCAATGGTTACCATGTCTTAATTCTATAGTGCTTAGTATATTCAAGGACATAAGAAATGTTACACCAAGCTTACACAAAATTGACTGAGTCTCCCAGAAGTTAACTAGTTTTGTTAAACTCACCTATAATTTGGTACCAGATTTTTGTCTATTTTTACTGAGTAATTATGCAAAAATGCAGCCTATCTGATCATATGTGAGGCATTTTGATCCATTTGAAAACAGATCAGTCTCCTTCAAGGATCCTTCAAAGATGTGCCTGATCAGGGCCTTTTCTGTTTGCTCATACAATATTGTAGCTCGAAATTCTAAAACAGTCTGACCATCAAATAAAAATCAATTGTTCCATATACTATTTAAATTTGTACATTAATATTCATGAGGTATGTGAGTAGATCTGATAAAAAAAATCCCAATGAAAGATTTAAACAGAAACTAGAGATTTGTTTTCATGAAAACTGATGTCTCCCCCAACCTTCCCCTTACACACATACACTGAGGTACACAGTGACATATGCACAAGAATTCCTTTCATCAATTTCTTTCCATAACCGAAAGTTTTGTTTCAAAAGCATAAGTAGAACAGGAGTTATCTTGCAATCAAGAAATTGGAAATAACTCCAAAAATACTTATGAACTTTGTGCATGACACCTTCTCTCATTAATTTCTTTCCATAAATGAAATCTAATTTCAATAGCAGGAGTTGAACAGAAGTTATCTGAAGGACACAAAATTGTATAAAACTCCCAACACGAAACCTGCAATTCTCATCCAAATGCTTACCACCCATGAACTTTCAAGGTTATATGTCTCATAGTGCATGAGATATGTTCCGGACAAAACTAAATTAAATATGAAATTAAACGATGGTCAATAATTCAAAAAAATGATTTGCAGATTTAAGGTTCTTGTGCACTGCAATTTTTCTTTGTGAGATCTATCCACCTGTGATATTTCAATATAATAGCTTTCATATTTATTGAGTTGTGCTCCAGGCAAAAATTAAGTATGAAATTTAACAAAGGACAATAACTCAAAAAACATGATGTTCAGAGTTACAGTTCTTGAGCATGACACTTCTCCTACATGAGATCTATTCACCTGTGAAGTATCAAGGTAATAGCTTTTATATTTTTTTAGTTATATTCCGGACAAAAAGTGTGAAAGACAGACAACTCTAAAACAATATGTCTCCCTATAAAAATATAGGGGAAGACATAATTACTACTGCATTGATGAAAAGAATTCATTCAAATTCAGGTGAATTTAATTATTTGCTTAAATTAATGCAAACATTTTTTTATTAAAATTCATTTAAATAAGAATTTAAGATATATCTTTATTGTAAAACAATAATAAAAAAAATTTTTTTTTTATTAAACAAAACCTTTATTATCTCAGGGTCTAAAGACTATGTGATCTGTTAGCCACCTTTTGCTGAATCAGCTATTTCTGATTTTTTTTTTTAAAAATCTGACTAGAATTAACTTTTAAAACATGATACAAAATTGCCTGACAACATATTGTTACATACCTTTCACTATATGTGACAAAGGGAGCAAGAAATGGTTGATGAACACAGCAACAAAACCCTACAATGTATACACTCACCATTGCACTTCTAAACAAAAACAACATTGCACATAAAAATATGATTAAAAATATTTTTTACACTACATATGGAGTTTGGTACAATTATACAATTATTTAAACAACCCTTTATCAACTTTATACAATTGTCTCATGATTCTATATTGCAATACAAAAGGCATAAACAGTTAATTAACTCCATTATAACACCATTCTTGGAGTCCAAATTTCAATATCGCACTATCCTGAACCACATTATAATGCACTACACAAAATATAGACCTGGGGCCCAATGTTGAAGTTAAAACATTGGTTTATTGGACTATGGAACTTGTTAAAATGAATCTACAATGTTTTAATTGGAACACTGCCATTATGATTTGTTAAATGTGTTCACTACATGGACAACAACATGGAGGTTTTTATCAACACGATCAACAAAACATGCATTTTACAATGTGTAACAAAAATAGATTTTAACATGGGTGTGGGTGGTAATTTGGAAGAAACAGTGTGTTAAGTTTACTTAAAACCTGTTTCCTTCTATATACTTATGACATAAAAAGTTGGTTTTTATTTTAATTACTGTTTATACTCACTATGTCTCATTTTAAATTTGTAGGATCAAACTGAGAAAAATAACATTAAAAAATAATTACCAATATCTTGAGTTAAAAGAATATCTTATTCTTAACATTTAATTTTAAATAATTAAATGTGGAAAAAATAGTAATTGTGTAATTTAGGGTTTTCATTTTTACAGAATTTAATACATTGACATATGAGTAATAATCACTGAACATATATTTTCTTTTTAATTATTAATTTTCAAAATAACTTAGTTCTGACTCAACTTGACTGCATATCACTACTGTGAGGCAATTCTTTGTCTTCAGTCACATTGTCCAGAGCGAGGTCTTTATCTTTCTCCTCTGCATTTCCGGTTTTATCAGATACCTTGTCCTCCTTTTCTGTCCCTGTAGTGAGGTTACTGACCGACCCTCCTGTAGCTCCTCCCGCTATCCCATCATACCCTGCTGTCTGCTCTAACTGCTGAGAAGCTGAGGAATACTGGGCCATTTGAGGGTTGTTCATAAAAGCTGGAAGACTTGATGTATCATACTGTAGACCTATATCATTGTAAAAATGCTGCTTATACAGAGGCATTGCTGGAATAACTTTATGCACAGCCCTTTCATGTTGACGTAAGTTGGAGCTGTGAGCAAAGGACTTTCCACAAATGTCACATTTAAATGGCTTTTCACCAGTATGAATCCTCTCATGTACACGTAAATTTGTTTTTTCTCTGAAGCTCTTGTCGCAGAAAGAACACTTGAAGCTACGTAAATGACGGGCCATATTCTGCCATCTCCAAACCTCACTAGGGTCAAGATCACCCCAGTTTCCAGCAGACAGGTCAGTCATGTTGGCTGGCTCAGTGACCCCTGCAGATCCTGGCTGACCAAGAGAGCTCCTACCCATGCTAGGACTGACATCGGGCCCTACCCCAAAGTTCCCTCCACTCAGAGACTGTTGGTACAGACTTTCCTTGCCTGGTAGTTTACCACCATCCAGGTGACCTGAAAAATATAATAATAATTCAAATACTCTGGAATCAATAATTTTCAATGGGAACTAATTTTTCGTTAAATTCTTGGATGACTTAATCCACAAATATTATCCCCATGAAAACTGTTCAATTCATAGACCTCATGTTTCCTAGAACATAGTTCCACAAATAGATGTACTAACAAAATATATTGAATCACAGATTCCATGAAATTTAATGTCAATGAAAATAAATGATTTTACAGTATGTAAAGTAATAATAACTAGAAATTTGTTTTTCTAGGAAACCGATGTCTCCCTCCCTTTCCCCTCACACACACTCATACACTGAGGCACACAGTGACATATGTACTAGAGTGCTCTCATCAGGGTCTGCTTTATTTGCTTTGAAAAGTAGTAGATCTACCATGATTTCAGACACCAATTCATTAGCTCAATTTTGCAAACAGTTACTTGAAAAAGGAATTCATTGTTATATTTAACATGAAAACGAATAATCAGGATGATAGGCAACAGATAAGCCCTGTGTGGCTAGGGTGCAAATGTTTGCAGATGATTGCAGTAGTTGAATACATGGCTTACTCAACCTCATGCCAAAAATCCCATTGTTTACATTCATGTTGATTGATTTTCATTGAGTCTTGAATTATGTCATCAGTATTCATGGAGTAAATAAAGAGCTGACTATATTTATCAAGCTCTGCTATGAACCTTGTGCATGACACTTTCTCTCGTCAATTTCTTTCCATAAATGAAATTTCATTTTAAAAGCATGAGTAGAACGAGAGTTATCTTAAGGACACCAAATTGTGACTGACTTGACTATTTGGGTCATATAGCGACATCCAGCTAATTACAGGTGGAGGAAGACCCTGAATGCACGGAGGCATCCAGGTAGAACCACCGACCTACCGCAAGCCAGCTGGAAGGCTTCCTCACATGAAAATGCGAATGACCCTGCCGTGTGAGGGGCTGAGTGAGTGTTAAAGTCAGCGACTTTAACCTCTTGGCCACGGAGGCCCCACCAAATTGTGAGAAAAGGGAATATCTCCAACAAGAAACCATACAAAATGGATTATACTCAAAGAGCTAGGCTTTCTCACAGGATTAGTATGAAATTAAATAAAGGTCAATAACTCCAAAATATAATGTACAAAGTTAATGTTCTTGTTTACTGTTTACTTGTTTATTCTCCTTCATAAGGTCTATCCACCTATAAAGTTTCAAGATTATATGGCCCACTGTGCATGAGTAATGCTCCAAATAAAAAATAAGTATGAAATTCAACAAAGGGCAATAACTCTAGAAATATGATGAGCAGAGCTATTGTTCTTGAGCATATTAAAACATAATGATGTATTTTTAAGTCAAAAACAGAAGAATAAATGTAAGTAAAGCATCAAGGATCATTTCATGGACAAAGATTAAGTAATTCACTAAATTAATAAACTTATGTCTTCATCCATATAAAATTTTACAAAGGCCTGTTGGGAGCAGTGGTCCAGTGATAGGACACATACATCTGGATCAAAAGGTTCCTGGTTTGAGTCCTGCCAGGACACATGCTAATTTAAACAAGAAATTTTCCCCGCATTGTTTCATTCCACCCAGGTAGTATAATTTTGTGGCGCCATCATGTGGACTGCCATAAACGGAGTTAAAAACTCCCCAGGGAGATCCAAAAATAGTTGACCGGTGACCAGGGTTATTTAGTCAGTGAATATGCCCGCAGCATGAAACTTAGACTATAAAATGCTATTACTTTACAAGACTTGTGGTTTATTTTGTCGTTAAAATTTATAGTGATGTCTTTTTGGTATTAACATTTTTCAGTTTAAACCAGATTTAGTTATTTTAAATGTACAGAATTTAAAAAAAAATGGTATATAACATACTCTGCTGGCTTTTGCCCTGGTCATCAAATACACCTCCAAAATATTGATTCCAGCTCTTCTGTTGACCATTCCAGTGGACATCATCAACAGCCTGAGACTGAGATGGCTGAAGCAAGTGTCCATCGTCCAGCTTCTCCACCTTCACGATGGACATGTCCAGATTCCCACCATCACCATGTCCATTTCTACCACCAGATTCTGAGCCTGAATTCAACAAGCTATCCTGAATTGAATCTCCTGAGATAAAGTCCTGGGGACCAGACTGGGGCCTCCTGCCATCAGCTCTGTTTGGTGCAGTACCTGACAGGTTAGTGGCACTGCTATTCAAGCCAGTTGCTGTTGTCAGTGAATGTTTGTCCTCATTTAGTGTGGTAGTAAGTTTTGGTGATTTGGCTGCTTGGAAAAGCTGTTCCTGGGCAACGGAGGGAGAGAATGTCCTTTTTCGCTTGTTACCTACATGTGACTGGTGGGTGTAACTTTCCTGACTTTCTCCTGAACTTTCAGCTGTTGGCAAGTTTCCTGGAAATTAGAATTAATTGCACTTTAAGGTGTGAAACATCACTACAATAAAAACAAGAGATGAGGAAATTCTACAAAAGACAAGTTTTCCATTTGAAAATAACATTTGATGAGCAGATATTGAAATAATACTGTTTCATTTTTGTCCTTCAACCTTGACATTTGAGCAATGGACTAAGGTCATGCACCTTCATCTTTGTCATATTTAAACATGCTAAACAATGTACCAAATTAAATGTAAAACCTTCAAAGCATGAAGAAGTTACAGCCTGGAGAAGGTATATTTCACTCATTTTTCATTTATAAGTTTTGAGTGTGACCTTGACCTTTGAGTTGACCAGAATCATGTACCTATATATACTGGTAGATTCATGCTGAAAGCCAACCTTTGCAAGTCTACTTGCCATTTTTTCCACTGTAAAACTGGCTTAAAAACATGTCAACCGTAAATGATAAAAAATGACTTAATTTGTGAAACATAATGAAATATATAAAGGTATATTTTTTTCAAGATTTCATTTTTGCTGGTCTTTTGTGTTTAACTATCCCTATAACAGAATTTCAGATATATAGTAAACATCCTGCTAATTAAAAATTGAAGGAGACCCTGAGTGCATAGAGGCACAGTTCACTATACAGGCCTATTTCAAGCCACCTGGAAGGCTTCCTCCCATGAAAAATACAAGAGACCAAACTTAGACAAGAACCAAAAGTGGTCAGGGGCTAAATCACAGTATGAGTCAGTGGTCCCCTCTTCATGAAATCTAAGGTACTGTCGTCTTACTATCAAATACATTCACAAAATATCACTACTAGAATGAACTCATAACTTATTCAATATTAGCAATTCACCATACCTACTTAATAAAATGGAAGTACCTAAATAACAAATTACCATAAAAATGTAAACAACTTCATAAGGCATAATTAATTCATACTTCTTAAACAGAAGCCAAGGAACTTTGACTTTATGTAGTTTTCTTTCTCAAGGAAGATTTTGCCAGATTCCGATCCCAGATGCGACAGTGTTCCGTCTATGACATTGGCTGACAGTACCACTGTCTCCTCACCTGTGTGCTCACTCAACTGTTCAACCTTCAAAGAAATAAAAAATATATTCATAGATACGCACATATAAACATAACATCTTGACAATATGTTATCATTCATTTATTTTTGCTGACATTAAATTTTCTTGATTATGTACCAAAGGGAAATTTGTGGGTACATTAATATCATTTGTTGTTCTAGAAAACATTAGGTCTGTTTAAGAGACAAGTTTTCCTGGGGATTAATAGTTGTGGATAAATACCTCCATGAAATTGATGAAAATTAGTGTCCTACAAAAATGAAATTTTTGAAGTAAAATTAATTTTAATTAGTAAATACTTACCTGTTATTACTTCAGGTATGTGTCTATTTGTGCACAGCTTCCAAAACAGAGTCCGCAAAATAAACCATTCCCTAAACCCCCTAGTTACCGGAAGTGTAACCCCCGTTCTCCAATTGTATATGAAGCCATCGAGGGATACAACCGCCAGCAAGCGGGGAGGGAGGTGGGACTCTGTAATAACAGGTAAGTATTTACTAATTAAAATTAATTTTACTTCAAAAATTTCATTTTAATAGCATAAATACGTTACCTGTTATTACTTCAGGTATGACTTCGTCGCTAAGGTGGGAGGTTGCTAACAAAGAACCTTGATTGCAGCGATACCCGAAGTAGGAAATGACCAAAGCCGCCGAGGCGTCAGACATGATGATTAAACTACTGTCTGAGCCACTACAAGTGGACCCAAATCCACAAGGTTTTGTGATTGGTTAGCCAGTGAGCGGAGATAAAAGGAAGAAAACGTAGTAGAAGACTTCCAAGAGGCCGCTTTGAGAATATCATCCATGGGGGATTTATTCAAGAAAGCCCAAGAAGCAGACAAAGCACGGAGCTCATGTGGTCTAATTCTTAAAAAGGATAGATCCCTGTCCGAAAGATCCGAATAAGCAAACTTGATAGTTGAGGCTACCCAACGAGATATTGATGCTGCCGAAACTTCGCCCCCCCCTTTTATTGGGAGGAAAAGTCGAAGACGACGACCCCGTAAAGATTTAACCTTCTGGAGGTAAAACTTCAAGGCTCTAACCGGACAAAGAAGCCGATCAGGATCACCCCTAGCGCAAGACCTAGCAAGGCTCGGAATAACTACCGGAGGGGAACAGACCGAAGGGAGTTGGGTTTTCGCAAGGAAACCAGGTTGAAAGCTCAAAGATACAGAGCCATCAGATTTGTTAAAGCGTAAATAGCCTTCCTCAGTAGAAAAGGCATGAATTTCGCAACGACGTTTAGAAGACGCCATTGCTATGAGAAAGACCGTCTTCCATGTTACGTGCAGGAGAGAAGCCTCAGAAAGAGGCTCAAAAGGTGCCTTAGTAAGAGCCAGTAAAACACAAGAAAGATCCCACTTTGGAGTTAACGAACGAGAGACTGGCCTAGACAGTTCAAACGAACGAATAATTTCCGAAAGATAAGGATCAGAACCAAGGGAAGAGGATCTGTGAAACATAAGAGTGTTCGATAACATGGACCTATAACCCTTGATAGAACTGACCGCAAGTTTTTTCTCGTTAAAAAGAAAAACTAGAAAGTTAGCGATTTCTCTGACAGGAGCTTTGACCGGATTAATCTGCCGTGCGATACACCAATCACGGAAGACCTTCCACTTTGCCTGGTAGACAGATCGAGTAGATTGTCTCCTGGCCTTAGAGATAATAGAGGCAACTGTTGCCGAAAATTTCTTCTGTCTAACTCGCTGTTGGATAACATCCAAGCGTGAAGACGAAGAGCGCAAGGATTGTCGTGTAGGACCCTGTTCCGACCTTGTGACAGAAGGTCCGGAACCTGGGGAAGTTCTACAGGATAGTCTATCAGAAGATCCAGAAGATCCACGAACCAAGATCTCAGGCCACAGTGGAGCTACAAGGAGGATCCGGCACTGAGATCGCAGGATTTTCCTTAGAACTAAGGGAATCAGAGAAAACGGTGGAAACGCATAAGCAAATAGATGATCCCAGTTTACAGACAGAGCATCTATCGCCCAAGCCCGGTGATCCGATACCGGTGACACAAACAGTGGAAGTTGGTTGTTCAGCCTGGTAGCAAATAGATCGACAGACGGAGACCCGAAAATCGCAAACAGAGTTGTCGCGATCCGAGGAAGTAACTTCCATTCCGAGGGGAGAAGAAATGCCTGCGAGACAGTTGGTCCACTAAGACATTTAGACGACCCGGAAGATGTCTGACTTGAATGAGTACCGAAGACACCTGACACCAATGAAGAAGGTGCCATGCTTCCATGCACAGAGAAGGCGAGTGCGTCCCCCCTTGTCTGCGGATGTAAGAGACAACAGTCGTGTTGTCTGTAGATACTAGAACAGATTTGTCTCGAATGAGAGGAGAAAACTGTCGTAAGGCTAGTAGAACCGCTTTGAGTTCTAGGTTGTTGATATGAAGAGAACCGTCCCGAGGGGACCAAAGACCCGAGGTTGTGAGACCCAGAGGTTCCAGATGGACACCCCAGCCTGACAGACTGGCATCCGAGAAGAGGAACAGTTCCGGTTGAGGAGGAGAAAGAGGAACACCCTCTCGGAGAAACGAGGGGGAATTCCACCAACTGAGATGATGAATCACTTCCGGAGAAACCGGAAGAATGGTCTGCAAATGGTCTCGACTGGGACGCCAGATCGAGAGTAGGATAAATTGAAGAGGCCGCATGTGAAGGCGGCCCAGCGGAACAAGATCCGCTGCTGCATTGAGTACACCGAGAAGCGATAGGAATTCGCGGGCTGAGATCGATTGCCGACGCGAAAACCCCCGAACCAGAGTTAGAAGAGACATAATTCTGGGTTCCGGAATTCTGATCCTGTTTAGGTCTGTCAGAAACTGCATCCCAACAAACGTGAAGTTCTGGGATGGGATCAACTCCGATTTCTCGGAGTTGAGGATGAAGCCTAGCCGGAGAGCTAGGTCTGTCACCCATCGAAGTTTGTCGAGAAGAGCGACTGGGTCCATGTGAAGAAGAAGCCAGTCGTCGAAATACGCCAGGAGGCGTGAGCCGCGAAAATGAACCCTGGCGACCAGAACCGAAACTATTTTGGTGAAGATTCTGGGGGCCGAAGACAGGCCGAACGGAAGGGCCTTTAACTGGTAGACAGTTTGACCATCCGTAAAACGAAGGTATTTTCTGGAATGAGGATGGATAGATACATGGAAGTAGGCATCCGATAAATCCAGGGAAACAGCCCAGTGACCGGGGAGGACGGCTGCCCTGATCGACGAAGTTGTTTCTATTTTGAAGTGTTCCTTCGGAATGAAGGAGTTTAGATGAGATAGGTCTATGACCGGTCGAAACCCGCCGTCCTTCTTGGGAACCAGAAAGAGACGGCTGTAAAACCCCGGAGAGGTTGGAATCGAGACCCTTTCTACCGCTCCTTTTTTCAGAAGATCTGAAATGGCGAGTCCCAGACGAGGATGATTGGAGGAGAGATGAATGGGAGAGCGTGACAGTGGAGGGGGACGACTGAACGGAACCCGATACCCGTGTCTCACGATAGACAGGACCCATTGGTCGTCGGTGATTGTCTCCCATTGATGAATGAAATGAGTGAGTCTGCCGCCTACTGGAAGGGGTAGAAACACTCTTCCTCCTAATCGAACGTCTGGAAGAGGAAGCGGAAGAAAGGACGTACCCCTAGGGCTTACTCCTACCCCTTTGACTGGTAGAGGTAGAAGAAGGGGTGGGGGGCGATGAAGGAGGAAATCGTGGTCGCTGAGGACCAGATTGGCGAGCGCCCCTGGAAGAGGGATTACCTCTGAAAGGAGATTGAGGTTTACCCTTTTCCGAGTCCTTCGGGGATTTACCGGTAGAAGCCGAAGGCTTCTTCGGTATCCGGAATTTAGGGGGAGCCGAAGTAGGAGTGCGGGGTTGGAAGGCCACCGCTCCGTGCATTTGCTCCTCCCTGGAGGCATCCGCTACTTCCTTGATTCGGCCCCCAAAAAGGGACGAAGAAGAAAGAGGCTTTTCTCGAGAAGAAGAGAGAAGTAGCTTGTTGGGGCCGTCCAGGATGGCATCCCGCCTGCAGCGAGTCATCTCTGAAGAGAGAGAGAGAGATAGCAAAATCGAATGTTTTGCCGTCGCTGCTAAGGCCTCTAAAAGAAACCGACGGAAGAAGATAAGGCATCCTTTTGCTGTAGTTTGACCGAAAGAGCGGCCACGAAGGAGTCAGTATGAGACGAGATGCCGGAAAGAAAGCGGGAGCGTTGCTCCCAGCGATCCAGGACCTTCTGCTGAAGCGGTAAAGAGGAGGGGACCTTGAGCCGGAGCCGACTCGCATCTAGGTCCAGTTTCGAAGGGTGGATAGAAAAATCACCCTCCGGAAACTTGTAGGTCTTGGGGTTAAAACCCAAAGGCCGAAGGTCTGAAGTTGGAATAAACCAGCCCGGTCCTGGCTTGGAGGAGGATGAAGATTCGAAATCCTCCAGAGCCGAACGGACGACCGGAGAGAAAGGGAGCAACTCCGGTTCGACTGATTTGGATTCCTTAGGCTTACCGACAAGGTCGAGGTAACCTTCGCACCTCTTCCGGGAGGGAGGAGGGGCCGGTTTGCATACTGATGCAGGTAAGGTAGCAAAGATCTCCTGAACAGCCCTGTCCATGGAAAAACGACTGTCGTCTGACTCCTCGTCCTCGTCAGAGAGAGGATTGTCAGTACGAGGTTCGGAATGAGCGCTGGATCGGCGCGAGGTGGACGAAAGAGGCACGTCCTCGGCAAATAAGGAGTCCTCCTCCGGAGCATGAAGGGAGATTTCATCCTCCAAGTGTCCGCTCAGAGCAGTCCCGCTAGTAGGGGGATTGCGAGTAGAGGGAGGAGACCCAGCCTCAGGGCGAGATGGGGGAGCATCCTGAGGGGGAAAGCCCATAAAGGGAAATGGAGGGAAAAAGGGCCACATAGGGGGCTGTGCAGAAGAAGCGCCCTGTGGACCCGAGGAGGGAGGAGACTGAAGGAACAGTCTATGATCTAAGGTCTCTGGTGGAAGAGAAACCCGATCCCTCCTAGAAGATGAAGGCTCGCCCGGTATGACAGGGGGGAGGCAGAACTGAAATGCCTGGCGTATTCCCCCATCATGTGGGACCACCACGTGGAAGGATCGAAGGTCTGAGGTTGCGCTGAAAAATCCGCACCTTGAACCTTCGAAGACGTGGTGGAGCGTAAAGGGGACCGGTCCCTAGGAGCAGAGCTAGGGGACCGGTGACCGGAAATGCCCGGGGAACGGTTGTGGGGCTGTTTCTTGGGCACCCTTGAACACGAGGGAGCAGGTGGCCGAAGCGGAGAAACCGCAGGGCTACCTGAGGAAAAACTCGAGTCCGAACTTTTTTCAGTTAGAATCGGCGAAGACCGGTGACCCACACGCCTAGAGTGGTGAGCCGACCTGGCCGTTGATCGGTGACGATCTCTTGCCGATGACCGGTGATGACCGGTCTTGGGTCTCTGAGACCGATCACGAACAATAGATGTTCGACAATGACCGGTGACCGGTGATTGATGACCGGTGCCCGGTGATTGATGACAGGTGACCGGTGACCGGTGCCTGGTGACCGGTGGCTAGTGGTCGGTGACCGGTGACCGGTCCTGACCGGTCCCTGGTAGATATACCCGGTGACCGGTCCCGTATCATAGACTATGGTCGGTGACCGGTCTTGACCGGTGACCGGTGGCTAGACCTGACCGGTGACCGGTCGTGAGCTTTGCTATGAAGCAATTGACCGGTCATGCCCGGTGACCGGTCGGAGTAGTCTCCTTGACTGCTCCCCTGGGGCTGACACAAGGAGAGCCGGGCAGGGAGCCAGGAGATGAAGGCAGCCTCTCCGGAGAGGGGCGGGAAGCCTTCTTCCTGGGAGGGGGAGAGGGACTCCGACCCCCAGCAGCACTGAACCCAGAGAAGGAGGAGGAAGATGAGGCCTTCCTTTTCCGGGATGAGTAGGATCGACGTGAAGAGGCTTTCTTCCAGATCTCGTCTGTCCACGAAACACAAACGGTGCAGGTGTCGACCCTGGAGCACCCCGAACATGAAAGGCAGGACTGATGGGAGTCCCAGGACGCCTTGACATGTCCGCAGGAGCCCCAAGACTGCGACATTGTAAAAATCAATACAAGAAAGAACAATGTATGCAAAATAAAAACGGGAAGACCGAAGAAAACCCGTACAAAGAAATTCTCGAAACGAGACAACAGTATATATATACAAAATCAAAATAATACCAGTGCCACGGGAGCCGAAGCACGGAAACCCGTGACACAAGGCAAAAAGTCCCGATACGGGACGGGGATTGGAAATTCTACACGATATAGAATAAAAACCAATAAAGAACAATATAAACAACACAGCCGAGGCTATGAAAAGATAAGAAAGGAGAGCTGTAGCGCACAGAAGCTATCAAGAAAGGGACACGCTAGGTTACCCACTGAAACTCGATGGCTTCCAAAACACAATTGGAGAACGGGGGTTACACTTCCGGTAACTAGGGGGTTTAGGGAATGGTTTATTTTGCGGACTCTGTTTTGGAAGCTGTGCACAAATAGACACATACCTGAAGTAATAACAGGTAACGTATTTATGCTATTAAAATTAATGATTTCACAGTACTTACCTTACTCATATAATCATCTCCAAAGATTATTAGTACAGACTGTAACTAATAGTGATTTAAATAAAATTTAAATTTAATTTTCCAAAATATGCTAATTACCAAAAGTTGAATCTGCTCACGCAAAACTGCCTTCAATATTGCTTTATATCCAGGTAACTCCTTTAATACTTCAAGACCCATCATATTGGATATGTATATCTTTAAAAGAAAATCAAAAGCATTAAATGTTCAACATGTAAGAACAATGTCAAATATAAAAGTCAAATGACAAGTAATGAGAATGATTTGATGATTGTTGTTACGAAAATGTCATCACTCATGCCAACTATATAACGTTGGCTGTGCATGTACAGTCCAGACATAATTATAGAAGCAATACATTGTGCATGCATCATGTCCAGCATGGTTACATGCACTGGCATTTTGATTGTTCGATTGGTTGAGGGACTCAAAAATGTATGGGCCAAATATGTATTGGCAGCTTTTTATAACCCATCGAGTGGAGTGAGTGGTAAATGGCATGGAGATAAGTTCTTGGAGAGTCATTACTCAAATCTTTGATTATCATTTATCAATTACCTATTTAGACAAGTAAGTGTTAGATATATGTATGTCAATTGCTAATAGTATGACATTCACAAGAAACACAATAAAATATCAATTCATGTCAGAATTTAGCACCTTGTTTTATCATGTCATTGATATTCTCTGTCTTCACAAGTTTCATTTACTTCACCAATACAAAAAGGGCTTTGAAAATGGAGGTCGAGGAGGGGTTATTTTCTTTTGTTTCATAACATTTCAGATTGTTTTATCTTATTTCAACCATAAAAATTCTAAGATTGTTTTTGCTCTTCCCCCAACATCACAATCATACACTTAAAACATAGTGGGACTCAATGCCAGGGGTGTAAAAACTATTCAAATGCTACTCGCCCTGTAGGACTTGTGATTTGAAAAATGCACTCGCCCTTAGAAAACTTTCACTTGCTCACACAGCCATGCTTCCTTCTTTATTTTTCATAATTTAATGCCGTGATTTCTGTTTATCTAATCCTCTTCATTGTCTCACCACCTCCACACCACATACCTTCGAAAAAGGAACTGAATATGCTGGTTTGTTCACTTTTACATGACATTTTCCAGGAGAATTAATAATATTTACTCTTCAAGTTTAGTGAACCATAAATAGATTTAAAAAATGAATAAAGTGTTGTATATATTTCTTAGTAATGTAAAAGTGTCCACATTTATTTTATATCAGAAATGGAGAGAAATGTTTGTTGATTATTTACACAATCAATTAATTAAACTAATTAAACTTTTTTTTTTAAACCTTTATTATTAAAAATCTGACTTGAAAATGCACTCATCCGACATTCCACTCGCCAATACGAGCGGACCAGTGGATTTTTACACCCCTGCTTGCTAATCATGACAATGGTTAAACCCTCCCTCTAAATGCTGAATGATTTTGATAAATTTGAGAAAAACATTTGAGAATGCAGTTAATCTTTTCTTACAGATGCAAATTTTGTTATTTAATTATTTTTTAATACAATATCTTACTTGTACCAATTCATAGATATGTTACCTCATGAGACTTTTAAACCAGGTAAACATATGTCAAGGCCCAAGGGTGTATTGGACATGATTTAATTTTGTTTTCCTTTTAAGGAATTAATAATAAAGTCTAATAAAGAAATTTCCTCCCAGAAAGCAGGTGTTTGGCATATTGTCTGGTCACTAAAATACCTCCTCCCCAGATCACTACAACCTAAGTACATGTAATACATTTCAGGTGGTTTCTAAAAAGTCTGGTGATGTCATACATAATAGAAAGGTAGACATGAATTGTCTCAGAAAATACCCCTTGACAGCTTACAAACTCAGTAGCATAACTAAATGTTGAGCAGTTTCTATACTTAAGGGCTCTTTCTTTGCAGGAAGGATGTCTCTACAAAGGTAAGAAACAATGAAAACCATCAGCAAGCTGAAATAGCCACTTAACATTCACAAACACATGGATCAATCTCAGTAAGGCATTTTGCTGAGGTGGATGGAAGTTGATAAAGAGGAAAGTCTCTGAAAGTTTGCTTTGTGAAAATGTTCCATTATGGTAGTAATACATCAATTTTTTAAATTATTTAGTGTTATATCTCATGTCATAAAACAAATTTTATTCGGGAAAAAAATGAACCATGTGGCATTTGTGCAGTTTTTCTAGTGTAAACTTGGTATACCTGGTAATCTCAAACAAATTTGACCTTTTCTGACCAACCATTTTACTGTGATTGTGTACTTGTGGCTCTTTCAGCATGTTAATGGTTTTCAATATTTCTTAACTTTATAAAGACATATTTCCTTTCTGTAAAGAAAGAGACCTTTGGTATAGAGATTGCTTAACAATAGTTATACTACTAGTCTACTAACTTCATAAGCTGTCAAGGAGTTGTTTCCGGGGATGTTTTATGTCTACCTTTCTCTTAAACATGTAAATGTATGACATTACTAGATTTTTAGACACCACTTGAAATGTTTTTTGGGGTTATAGTGACAAGATAACATGCCAACTCGTCCTGTGCTGCAAAACACTGTAAACCTGTACAATCTAATCTCTACTGAGATCCGCTCCGGTTACTTTTTTCGTATTGGCCTCCACTGGATCTCTACTCAGGCCTTATATAAAAGCTTCGGGAAATTAACATCGATACCCCTACCTCGTTTCAGCCGTTCTGATCAATTGTTTTAGGATGCACACCTAAAAATCCACGCAGATATGGTAAGAAGACATATTTTTCTTTCCATTTCATACAATACGAAAAAAATAACTGGAGCGGATCTCAGTAGAGATTACTGTACAATCTTCTTCCTATGAATGCCATTATGAAAAAGATTAGTAAAAATATTCTCAAACAAGGGAACATGCATATAACAAAAGCCTGATATACACAAAAAAAAACAGAACTATAGATGTCAAAGATATTTTAAGTGGGTCACAAAATTATGTTGTTGTATAAACCAGGTATACGGACTTATGTCGTTGCTGAAATACGCGAAGGATATATATATATATGAAAAATTAAGGTCAGTGAAAATAAACCAGTGATGGGAAATACACATCATGTAAGTTTATTTTATACCCCACCCACTTAGAGCGAAACGGTCATTAAAAACTCATTAATCACATTTCAGTCTTACCTGCTCTCGAGAAGTAGGACAATATAATCAGAGCAGTTTCTAGATTAATTGCATCATTTCCATGAATGACAATTGCCAAATGCTGTTAACTTTCAAAGGAAAAGTCTAATAATAATAATAATTCACAACAACTGCACAAATTTATTTTGGTCTGCGAAAATTTCTCCTTTGTAAAGAGTATCATTAACATGACTTCCGGTGTGATACCTATTGTACTCCACTGTGCTATACATCGTGTCTCTTTCATGGCCCTGATAGATCAGGGTCTCTCTTATTATTAGTCAGGACCTTTATATTTACAGAATATCTCCTGTACTAATGTATATTTCATTGACCTGGTTATGTGAGTGCTCCCTTTTGAGTCCTCTGAGATAGTGATTTGAATTTGTTTAAAAAACTTTTTATATTTCATAAACTTTAATTTAACTTAGACAGTCCTATATTTCCCCCAGAAGTTGATAAGTGCGAAGTTATCGCGTTTAAAAATTGAGCTAAAAAATGCTGGTTTAAAGACATAGGGCATATAAGCTCATAACTTGACAAAGCACACACATATTATCTTTAAGGGTTATCGGAAACAAACAACTTTTTACGCCTTCCCAGCAAGCATGGGTATATCGTGCCGATATCAGTACACTGATATCAGTTTGCGACATCGGGCCGATATACAGCCGATATCCCAAAAAAAAATTTAAAAAAAAATGAAACGGTCGCGATCATCTTTAAGCGTTCTTATACTGACATTGTGATAACTTATTATCCAAAAAATTTGGGGTGCCCGAAATATGTTTACATGTCCGAAACATTGCGATTATAAACTATAGTATACGTCCCGGGATTGAAATTGAACCTTTCTAGCGTTTGCTTCAATACTGAATCATTTAGTTAAAAAAAACAACTTTGAATGAGATATGAATCTTGAATAATAGCTCAATAGATTAACTGTAGGTCCTTTTCAAAACGATAAAAATAGAAGCCAATAATTCAAATGCAGAAATGATTATGGTATTAAGTTTTAAAGTCAATAAAATTATTAGTCTGGTATTATAATCTAGCACTAAATTTTACACCTCCGAGCTACGAACCCACGTGGAGTGATACTGAGAGGAGTTGTAGACAGAGTCGTTACCACTGGGCCAACTTTGGAGCCTTATTGTAAACCGATTTAAAACACCTATAACACTGTCCTTTGTCTAGTTAATAAAACGACTCCCTTTCTTTAGAAAAAATATAAATACTAAAATAAGCTCTGTTTTGAAAACACTGAGTTAGTTATTTGTATTTTGTTGAGCTTCTGGAAGGTAAAATAACTTAGTATGTAACATATTTCAGTGAAATAATTAATGTTCAAAGAAATACAGTCATTTTCAGAAAAGACTAATAAATCTAAATATAGAACCAATTTAAAACCCGTTCGAAAAATATTACAAGTAGGGTATATAAAGTGTGGATTATGTGAGACGGTAGTCAGACCCAAGTAAGTTTCTGCACAATGCAGACATACCCTAACGTTTGCCCGGTGCGAACTCGATCGGCCTTTACCGTGGTACGGTTTAGGTTTCAATTACAGCATGATCCTGGTCGTGGGCTCTCATGCACAGATTTTACCTTAATTCTTTCTTTTTACTATTCCATCTTAAATACCCTTGCTCTATGGTCTCCTCTTTCACATCTCCGGCTATCTCTATCTCTTCAACTAAAAGCTACATTCACTGTATCCAGCTCTTAAGCTACTCCCCTTTTCAAAGTCTCTTCCTCTTTATAGCTCTTGCATTTCTAGTAAAACCTTCATTTTATTCTTTCACTATAGTCTACCTTTATTCGTGTGTCGAAAAAAAACGTGTAATGAGAGAAGACAATGGACAAAAATGTCTCTAGTTACTTTGAAAGCGGGTAAGGAATCGCGGATGAGATAGAGTGACTGAGATAAGAAAAGAAGAAGGATTTGGAGACAGAAATATTTATAAAAAGAGACACTATATAAAAAGAAAAATAAGAATACTGGAGACGAAAAAAAAACGGAAAAAAAACGTTGAAACCTAAATGCATGAGAGCCCACGACCAGGACCATGCTTTAATTTGAGACACACACAACTCCAGTGCCTTCAGCGCTATGATTTGTTGGAACCAATGGATGAGCCAAATTTGAAAAATTGGAGCCATGTTGTTGTTTTTTTCTTTTCATGAGCCATTTAATTAGTCAATAATATAATAGTTATATCTTAACACTGTTCATGCTTACATACATGTTGTTTCATACCTAGCTACGTTTACTTTCTTCATGAATCATGGCAGAAATGAAATAATTAATATCTAAGCCTTCATGCAGATGTTACAGAACATTGCCCTAGTCCGATCTCAGCTATGTGTAACCATTGAGTTAACAGGTTGGCATATTGAATGTATTTTTAATTACTATTAGAACACATGAAAAAGGCGGGGAAAGATGAGCTGATCAAGAAAGTATCGTACCGTAAAATATATACCTTAATGTTAAATTAGCCTGTTTGTGCTTATAGATATGATTTTTGTAATATCGTTCTAGGCAAATCCGTTCAAAATAAATTTCTCTGTACATATCTAATTACGAGGGCAAATATATGCCTTACCCTGGTAAGGCGATGTTTTTTATAGTGTTTTTGGCGTTTTTAAACTTTCGATTTTTCAAATCAATTGTACGCACGTGCGTCAGTGCGTAAGCCCAGGCACGCCCTTGATATAGGTCAGATTGGATTATAAGCCGGATGCCAGTGTTTGTATATTCACGAATTGATGTTTACTTTTCCTTTCACCTTGCAGGCTGTGTGGACATAACTTCAAAACTGCATTGAAACGCCTGCCGAAAGAAAACATCTCAAGCAAAGTGCTAGAGAGATATGCCTTCACGGGAAAGAAGAGGAAACTTGATGCTGAATAACGTTCGATACAGTAAGTTGATTTTTTTTTTCAAACCAATACTAAGAAATTGTCAATTCAAAGAAAGTATCACATGTCAGCAAACATGTATTTGAAATAAACCATTGTCATTGTTAAGAGAGTGTCTGAGCTATTACAACTCCTATAGCTTTGCAATTATAAAATATAAAGCAAATTAAAGCTGCTAAACCAATCATTCTATACCAATTTACTATCTCGTTAAATGAAAAAGATAATAAAAATGTCTTCTTCCTTTGAAATAAATTATTAAAAGTGTTATATAGTCAGTTTGATGCAGCTAATAAGATGTTTATATCAACCTCTTTTGTTTGTGTCCTGAACAGAATGTGGACAGAAAAAAAGTATCGACAAAAACCGCCAGCACTGAAGGTGAGGATGTCTTGAAGGACTGGCTTAAGAGGGGCCAAATACCGGAAGGAGTCACATAAAAGAAGCAACATTCACTTTTAACTCAAGAACCCCAAAGTTTTCCAGAGATGGTGGAAACAGTGGATACACCATTATTATCTGAAAGACGACTTTGATAATTTTTAGTGTGTTTTGTGCATCCACAAAATATCAACAAAGAGACACTAGCTCTATAGTGGAATAGTGAGTTTAATTCCAACATTCGTATGTGATATGTGCAAACTGAGGCCATACTGCAAACAAGGCCCATTTGAAAGACTATTTATTCACTAAATGGATTATTACTGTTTGTATATTAAATATATTATTGATTACAGATGTGTGTATATATTTTGTTCTCATCATTTACTCTTAAACTTTCCTCACACAAGTGCATGATTGATTTTTTTCAATTTTTTTTTTTTTTTTTTGCTTTAAAAGTCACTGGAGTCTTATTTTATTAAAGATTTAATTTAACTTATAAACCCTGTTGCCAATGATTTGAATCAATGTTCCAACTTATTTTCAGCAAGAAATTGTCTGGTAATTTGTCAACCACTTCACAATTTCATTATGTAAGGCCATTTGTTGGGAAATGTATGTAGGTCCAATCAAGGCACACATATATCGGTCAGATATAGGTATATTGATATCCACCCAATATATGCAAACTGATATTGGTCCTAGGCCAAGCAAAAACGATGTTGCCCTGATATTGAAAACCGATATTGGTCCGATATACAAAACAATATTGGTCCGATATCGGTCCGATATTCGATGCTTGCTGGGTTATTACAAAATACGAAACATTAATTTTACTTTTCGCATGCTTACTTCTGTCAAGAATGTCAGCACCATGCCAACCTAAACAGACCAATATACTGATTGTTGTTGTTGTTGTTGGTTTTGTTTATTATTATTATTAATAATAATAATATGAATATTAATCAGATACTTGTTGACTACTGAAAAAAGTTATTCGCGAAGTTTTATTTGGTCAAATTACCAGTACTGTCTCCCACACGGATCAAGTGAAATGCCTGATTAATTTTTCACGAGTGCGAAGTTTTTCTTACCAAATAACCCACGGTCGATTAAGAAGCAAAGGCTCGCGCGTATTGAACGAATGTGAGTTCAGACGATGGGCTGGCAATAGATGGTCAAGGTCGAATCTTTTATCAGCTGCTGAGGTTCATCCGCTCACAATACATTACAATCCTTTCACCCTAGCCGCTATACGGACTTTATAAACGTACACCTTCTATTGGAAATTACATTCTGCGAACCCTCCGCAAAATGTGATTGATTGTCATCATCTGAGAGTTTAGCGCAAATTTTGCTACTAAAGGGCAGAACAGCTGATTAGTTTGTTTAAAACTAGTGCCTTTGACATCGATCGGTTCTTTTAACTTATGGCCACGTGTTCTCGAAAATAGAAATGGTACTTCATACTTATGCCATGCTGATTAGTTTCAATAGGGATTTGAGTATGAGACTCAGATTTAAGCCTGAGATCGTACTTGAGTATTTTCGAGAACACGGGGCCTGGGTGGTCTTCAATTGTCATTATCGCGATATTTGATTTAATTATGAAAATGAAAAGTCTGAACTCAACTGTACACATATTCTCTTCTATATTCAATGAAACACATACGTTTCTGTGGGATACGTTTTGAATGTTTGGGGTATGAAAACATGCTTGCTATTTCCGGTGGTACATCAAACTTGTTGAAATAGTCCAATGAAGTTTGTATATGAGTCGAGATTGAACTTAATAACAACATTTAAAGAAACAACACGATTATGTGCAAGGTTAATGAATCATTAATAAGTGATAATATCATAAGGAAGGTCACCGTTTGAAAACAAGTAAAAATAATATCAAATTATAATTTTATTTTAACCATCTGGACATACATGCATGTACAGTGTGTTTGTGTGTGTGCTCTTTGGTTTTTTTACGGAGATTTACGTATCGACGAATGTTTGTTAAACGTATCTAAATACAAGAACACAGTTGACTACGGAAACTTAGAAGGACCTTCATTTCATGATATGTTCTGCGCTGCGCTAAATCCATTCTTTTTCATTCATCTAAAGGATCATTTTCTCAATGTAGGTAGTTATTCCGGAAGTTCCTTGAACTTCCTTTACGGTCTTGTAATGCATAGCACGGAAACGTTGAATGATCTAGTGTCAACTTAGGGCAAAACATATCATAAAATGAAGGCCCTCTTACGTTTCCGTAACATGGATCTCGAATAAGACCTATTATTATCATTATTATATTGACGATCACTTAGGTCAAAAGTAGTATGGAGTTGAAGATTTGATAATTTGCTGCAACTGTCAGTCATCAGCAATAGGTTTTACATTGATATAACTGCACATTAGCATCATCGTCTAACCACGATTGACTGATTTCATCATATTCGCCATTTGCTACTAGGCTTGCAAGGGATAATGCCATTGGTTTAAATCCCGCATTTGATTATACAGCGACCAATGAGGTGGCCTTATTGGATACAAACTTATGACAACAAATTTATATTGTATCTCAATAACTTAGCATGGCATACAATACTATGGCAATAGTAATGTTTACATTTGAAGCAAACCGTATTCGTAACGATATTTTGGTAATCTAACTGCTCCGTAATAATCTATATGTGTTCTACATTGTATATGTTTTCTTTATTCGATTATATATTTTGTACAATTGTACTTTATGAATACATTCACACTTGTCATTTTTGTTATATATCTTTGTGTTTGATCAAAGGCAGAATGATACCGACCGATTTTCATGATATAAACTTTAATAACATACAGACGTAGGTCAATGACTCTGTAAACTCGAGGTTTTCTCTCACCTGGAATGTGCGACGCTATATGTATGACTGAAATAATGTCACAGCGACGGTACATGGAACTCCACACCAATAAAATACCGTTGTGTAATGGACTGTTTTGTTGGCGATGGTGCCTAAGGATGGTGCAACAGTATTTTCTAATAATAATTATGTTGATTATTGCCTCATCGCTTTGTTCGTCCCAAACGAAATAATAAAATAGTTTTGTCTGTAATAGTTGCTTTCGAGTTTAGAAGTCACCCTGAGTAGACCCGATTTCTCCAGAGGATCGACAACTCCCGGATTTAAATTGACTAATCAGTGACTGGGGAAACT
This sequence comes from Solen grandis, assembly GCA_021229015.1. Taxonomy (NCBI): domain Eukaryota; kingdom Metazoa; phylum Mollusca; class Bivalvia; order Adapedonta; family Solenidae; genus Solen; species Solen grandis. Next base: position 35,118,631 of record CM037784.1, read on the forward strand.
TCTCAAATATATATTTATTTCCCACTGAACAATGTGTGGAATTGTACACCAGCATGTAGATTTTATGTTCGGGAAATGTTCGTTGATTTACGTAGGTTTACGTCTCACTTTGGAGTGAATCGGTTTATTTGTGACTAATCAGAAGCTCAATAAATTCAAAATTTAATAGAACATATATCTATTGTTTTATTTTATCATGTACAAAAAAGATCGATCTATTTGACAATTCAAGTGTTTCACAAGTTTTGGGGTGATTTCTGAGTTTAATAGAAACTCTTAAGACATTACTCCAGACAATAGAAGACTACACTCGCTTCTGTAGAAATGTTAGTTTAGATTGTATCCTTTACATAGTGTTGGCACGTTTTATACTTGTTGATGCATAATATAAATTCCAATGCATAACCGAAAACACATAAGCAACTAGGTCAGACATAATGTATGATACACATAGAAAAAGTAGAATAATGGACATAATAAATCAGTATATGTCAGTTCACAAGTAATGTGTGTAATTTATATGTTTGATATTTCAGGAATGCTTAGCCCAAGGGAACATCTTAGCGCAATATATCACGGTTCCGCGTGAGTAATTATCAAGTAAGATATACATGCTATCTCGCAAGAAAAGAAAAAAAAGTGAGTTCCAATCAACCCTCTACAGGAAGATATCGAAATTTACAGGCAATACTCTCAAGATAAATAAAGTTAAGTCGGGTAAATACAATTACGGGCGCTCGTAATGTACGCTTTACAGCACAATGTCTCCTTTTTGTGGACTGTAATCAGATTACAAGTTCGAGTGATGACAGGATTTGAATATAATGGGGTGCTATGTTGGGGCCATTGCACAAGCATTGCCTTCCTGGTATTGCCGACAGGGACAGCCGAGTAGAAATATGGATGTTTGTGTGGGAAACACGAGTTTTGCCCCAGGCACAAGATTTGTTTACTATATCTTATAAAACAAATAAATGTACACGCTTTCCGTTCAGTTATACCATAAAAACATATCTAATTGGTATTTATAGGATCATTGACTTGCAAACTTTCACGATAGCATGGGAAAATCATAGAGGAAATGTAACCATATTATATAGTTATTTCGCTAAGGCAAGGACGTATTAGGTATCATTTTGATTTATTAAAAAAATTAAATTATGATTTAAATTCAACAAATGTAGCAATATATATATATATATATATATATATATATATATAGCTACATTTGTTGAATTTAAATTTTTAGTGAAGTGCTCAAGGTGAGCTATAGTGGTCGGTCATTGTCCTTCATTTCTTTAACAATCTTCTTCAAATTTAATGACAATGTTTATAAACATAATCTCCCGGCTGAGTTCAATTATGGCTGATAAGGTCTTAAGTTATATATGTCCTTGTGACCTTGTCCGAGTCCCAGCGACCTACTTTTGAATTGTTTAGCTATGTCCTTCAAATATGACCCAAAGGTACTGTTGGATGTGTGGAAATGATTTGACCTTGCTTCATTTCTATATGGATAATGTATATATTCGGTATGACTATGCTACAATATAGTAACTTTTATCATACACGAAAGTTTTCTACTTGCCAGATACTAACTGACTATGTGACAATTTTTCAGAAAAGTTTCGACATAGCTAAGTGGATAAGTGGCTGGCAGAAATATGTCACCATAGCATATATAAAGACATCGTTTGATTCTCTCCCTTTACCCACAATTTATAAAACGACGGGAACCAGACTAATTGGCACGTGCAATTTCTTGAAAAAGAGTAGCGCTTTTGTGACAGCAAATATACAATGATACCGAAGAAATTCTGTGGTAAGTAAACAAAAATCATTCAAATTGCTATGGAAAAAAATCGCACACTGTTAGCGGCTAGTGACATGGGATTCTGGAAGACGGCGGGAAAGGTAGACTGCTCCCAATGGCCTGAACGTGTTAAATAAGTCGAACCGTTGCAAATGTACAGCGAAACTGTCATGTCTTAAACCACAATGCTCACGTATACTGCGACTGTAAGCGACTGACTGCTTACAGTTTGGCAACCTGAATGCACGCCAGATTTAATAACTCATGAAAGCAGTGATTAGTAAAAAAAAAATCATTTTTCACTACAGTATGAATAAAACCAAACTTTTCCAAACAATATATAGCAATATGTTTGATGAATCACGGATACTACTCGTTCGAGGATACTTCTCAGTAGACCCAAAGTAGCAGCAGGCAAAGTCCATGTAAGTTTGGAAGGTAAAACACAATATTTCAATCCTTGTTATTTGTTAAGTTGGCAAAAATATAAGGTTTATCTCCATCATAGCAAAATATTGTACATTTGGAACTTCTTCATTGTCAGTTGGGGCTCCAGATAATTAGGAAGGATAACTCTTATTTAACTTAGTGCAAATTATGGCCCTTTTTAACACAACATATCGTCATAATATTTAAAACTTCACATGCAGGTTTTTGTGTAACCTGCTAGCAGAGGTGACACATAGGGATCACATCTTTGCACCCATCCGTTTGTGACACTTTTTATTCTGCAATGTTACTCCTGTTGTAACCATGCTATTGAAATGAATATTCATTGATGGGCAGAGCTTGACAAAAGAATTTGTCATGCTTTAAAGGCCTTCATTCATTTTCTTTAAAACCTGTATTCCTGTCTGTCTGTCTTCTTGCCTTTAAATATGTTTTCCAGCAGGTGACACATGTGTTCTAAGGAACACCAGTATCCTTGGATTCAGGAATAGCAGACAATCAAGTTTTATAACTCCTGCCAGAATAGAGTACTTGCATATAGTTTCTTCCCTTTGATACTTTCATTTACATCTTGAGGTAGGGTTGTTCTGTGGCCCTCTTTGATTTTGCTCATTGTTCATGAATCTAAATATAAAAATTGTTAAATATCTTTAAACAAAACTGTTTCATCATACAACTATATCCAACCTCTTTTTATGGTATTTTAAACTCAAAAGTCTTCAATTAACACATTACAGTGCCATTTTATTATCAAAAAATATTTTGATTGATATATTTTTCACAAAATAAAGACTTAACACAAAAAATATGTCAAGAAATGTATGATTTGACTTTTTTTTTCTCTTTAGTGTATGAAAATGTAAAAATGGTGTGCTTCATATTTTGCTACGTGCTGTAAAAGAGCTATCGGTCACAGTCAAAGTAAAAACACCTTTTAATGGAAAAGAATGAAATGTTTAAAATAAATTGACTAAAGTAACATGCAAACAGAAGATTCTTCAATCACTTTTATTTTGTTTTTTTCACATGAAAACTGTGCAAAATAAATTGCTGGTATTTCAAACAAAATGGATATTACAAGAAATATTTAATATTGATTTAAAGTTAGAACAGATGATTTTATGATGATTTTTAGCTCACCTGAGCACAACCGCATTTGAAATCTGTTGTCAGCAGACTTAGAAGAACCAAAACCTTGTATGAATCTTAATTGGTATGAATTATCTTTGGGAGTAGTTCATCACAAAAGTTGCTAAAATTTACCTGGTTGTTTTCATGGCAACATTTTTTTTATTATAATAACTTAAATATATTTTTCTCTTGAACAAGTATTCAGAATTTTGTTTTCTGTGACATTTAAATGCATGCATGATTACCTTATGACCCTCTTCCAAAATGCTATTTTTGGAATGGCCTATATTTAAGTTGTGAGAACTTGTGGTCAGACCCTTTTGTCATTTGTATATTTGCAGTATATTGATATTGTTTTTGTTTATTTTGTAAATATTCTGACAATAAAATATGTTTAAACTAAATGCTATAACATTGTTGATCCTTTTACATGTACAATGAGACTCCCATGATATAAAATGAAATCATTTTAGATACATTGTATATGCATCTCACCTGCATCTCTTAACTAGAAATGTTTGGAATCAGATTGATTAAAGATTGAATTTGAATGTTAACAACATCTTTATTATCTTTGAAAAAGTACTTGCAAGTGCTAATTGATGGCAGACCAGGAAGTAAATTGTCATATGATAATTTGTATCATGGTAGAAAAAAATGTATCATATGCTATTTAAAATTAAATTCATGTCCATCAAGTCATAGATTTGTGCATGAATATTCATGAGGTAAGGGGTAAATTTCGATTAGTATTATCTCCAATGATGTTATAACAAGAATATATCTGCTTTCTTCTGTTTTTTTTTTTTTTAATACTGATTCATAGTTAATTCAATTAATTTTATGAACAGAAATTTCTCCTAGATCTTAGTCAAATAAGTTGGATTTCTGACCTTTAACCCCATGCAGTTAGATACAGAATTTTTCCAGCATGGATCACTTGAAAATTAGGATTATTATTTTTACACAGTGGATTAGTGTTTTTCTTTTATTTGTTTTGTAAATACTCAATGATGCAGAAAACCCGTTTGTAATGACATTTAAACCCTGGCTGCTTTGCATTACTTGAATTTTTGAAGTAAATCCATTAACTTTAAAGCATTTTCTGATGGATTAGTTTTGAGCTAGATTGCATGAAACTCACGTGCCTCATGGCTTTTGAATCGGATAAAAATCCATTTCAGCCGAATGCATTGCCCTACATGTTGACATCATGTTACTGGATTTTTTAAAATTCTAACAGATTTTGCTTCAGCTCTCTGAATCCAACCCATTCCCATACTAGGGTTACCCTCTGCAACTAACATGACCCTAAATCCAAATGAAAGTCATTCAGTTTCCCTTTGCTTGGCACTCAGCATATAAGGGTAGTTCAAGGGCTGGTTGGCTCAGTGTCAGGATAAAGTGACTGGGTGTGGTATCATGTCACATGTCAGTAGCGTGATACTGCAGTATGGCAGCACTATATCTGTCTCAAATAGATATCAAGATAATGCTCATTTTAGTATAGTCCATTTATGATAATTCTTAATGTAATTTTTCTGACGGTATAATTCGAAAAAATAATCATTGTTTGTACAGTCTTACCTTTGTTTTCTTATATAAAATATATACAGTTACTTGTATTCACTTGTAAAATGTGGCAATTCTTGGGTCTCATCAAACCTAAAACTCGGATTTTATAACACAGTGTCTCTGAACATACATAATTTTTATACTTCTTTATAGAAAAGCTCATTGATCGGCACTGTCAATCACAGCATTGCAAAAGTATAATTAGGATATGACATGTGTCACTTAACTGTCATGAGTTAAAACAAACAATATAATCAAATTTTTACTTCCCATTAAATACCTGTCTGACTGATTCAACCTTTGTTCAGTTTCTACATTTGTAATGTCAGGATAATTAAACAGAGCTTAAAAAGGTAATAGGGATTGTGTTGATTATCATGAATTATTCCGAGCAGTTCAGCAAAGGACATTGGGAGGATACCTGAATCTGAATAGACAATTTATCCTTTCTGAATAATCCATTCTAATATATGGATATACATTTATTTCATGCAAATTGCTTTTCAAATGGCAGAGTTATTTTGAATTAAAATATACATGTAGTCATATACATTGACCTATTTATTTGTCACATTGTAAAATGGACAAACAGACTAAAATCTGTAGCTATATTTCTTCAGTTTCTAGCTGGCCAGTTGTTTATCCATCTGCATGGTCATACTTAGCTTCATGATTCTGAAGAAAGTTAAAGTTTTATGATAAGAATCATCCAAGCAAAGGATGGTCAGGAGTCCTTATTATCGTAAGTGGTTGGTTGTTTAGTCTATAATGGCTTCTCAGGGTTTATTCTGCCTTTTTAGTCCCCTACTGGCCGTGTTAACACCGGAGGGGACTATATTTTAGTTTGCCCTCTGTCTGTCTGGATGTCGGGAAGTCTGGATCCTGTGATAACTTAAAAACCATTTAAGATAATATTATGAAACTTGGTATATGAATAGATGGCAGTATGAAGATTCTGCATGTCACTTTTTTTTGTTATAATACTGACCTTTATAAATATTTATTGTCAAAACCCAATTATTGTATTCAAATTCATTGGTCTATAATCCGAAATTATCACTCTATTGTGTACTGGCTAAAGCTTAGAAAATGTGTCACTTTCATGTGTGACAAGCGAAATTAGCAGGAGTTGACCTCCCAGCTGCAAGTACAAGCTGAATCAAGCGTGGCAGGATGTGAATCTGTTTGATCTGAGGTCACCAAGTCTAGCAGTGTAGTTTGCGAGATATCATGGGGGGGACTGCATGCCATTCGAAACTAGCCAGTTCACAAGATCATTAGGGGGAATTGACAGTTTGCGGATGATTTGGGGTTATGCTAATTAGCCAATATAGTGATGCCAATGATATGAATGTAGCTTAACGACCTGTAAATAATAATTTCTCTGCATTTGAGATTTGATTGGCTGATTGAGTATGATAATTGAAATGGGCAGAGTTAAACATATATTAAAAGTTAACACTCTTTTATTGTTTACACATTAAATCGTCTTAATTGCTATCAGAGACAAAGTTACTATCTTGCTGTCAAAATGTCAAAAAGAAAACATATTTCTTATGACAATAGCTTCAAGCTCAGAGTTGTAGAGTTTGCTGAAATACAATGTACAGTAGAACCTCATTAAATCAAAGTCCTTGGGACCAAGCTGAAAACTTCGAAATAAAGATTATTCGGATTAAAAATCCGATGGAAATTTCAGTTTGTCTGCGTTTTCATTACCGTTGTATATTGTGGAAATCGTTATGCCGTGAAAACCACCTATTAGGTGTACATATATACTATTTGCAAGTTATGAAAAGTAATGAAAATATATCATGATCTACTTAGAACATAATCATTCTACCATGTCAAGCAATGATACATATTTTACAGTCGTTCTGCTGCATCAGATAGCGTCACATGCTGGTGACGAACGCGATGATATGGCTTGTACTAAAGATCTGACACTTGGGTTTATCTGCTGGCACGTGCATATTATGCAACCTGTCAGACACCAATTAGCAGTAATCAACATTTCCAGTGGGACACACATTGCCCAACCCAATTTCGAAAAAAGGTGTGAAAAACTTGAATGAGCCATCATTCTAGGTGCCTCCGCAGAATAAACTTGGTAACTGACCTGGATAGATTGATAATAAGGACGATAATTAGTTCACAAAAATTTATGAAATTTGACTTCGAAATAAAAATTGAAAAATGTACATGAATTGCGACCTCGGGATCAGGATTTTTACTTCGAAATAGTTAAAAAATTGAAATAGCGAAATTCGGATTAAACGTTTTATTTTTGGTTAAAATAAGACGGGAAGAAATAGGGATCGAAAATAAACTTCGAAATGGCAGGGAATTCGGTTTAATGATGTTCGGTTTAGCGAGGTTCTACTGTATTTAAACTGTGTATGACTTGCATTGGAATGCTCTTTATTTTTGATTTTCGTGTCATGTTTGCTTTTCATGAAAAAATAAAAATAAAAAACAAAATGAAAACAAAATAAAAGAAACAAATACCGTTACTTGGTTTTGAGTTGATTTATTTTATTTTTTCCTATCTATTTGATGTGAGAGAAAGACATTGAGAGCAGAGACACAGAGAGAGAGAGAGAGAGGGAGAAAAATCAACTTCATGTTATCTTTATATTTGTCTGTCTGTCTGTCAACATATCAAACACATTCATGCAGTTCACGAAAATATCAGCGAAACAGCAAGGCCCATCTCATTGAATACAAGCACCATCACTTCATCTGAAAAAAATAATAATATTCGGAAATTAAAAGCAGAAAAAAAAATTAAGTGAGACATTTAACTATATATTTCATATACACAAAATATAGATCTACACAAGAATGCTGGTTATAAAATTCTTGTTAAATATAAAAGGTCCCGGAGAATAGCAAACCGGATGTTAATCATATCATTCTTACCAAATGTGTTTCAGTGATGAATTCCCCATGATATCTCATTACATAAAAGACCACCTTGACTTATGGCCGGATTGAAGTAAAATTTGGCCATTTTAACCCATAAAATCCACCTCGACTTATGAGTGAAGTAGACTTATTGATGAGATAATACGGTACCACATGGTGTGTTGAATTGAACTTTGACCCATACTGACCCTGACCATGATCTACTTTGTTATATATTAAACTATTGCCTTTAAATGTTATATATTAAGCTATGGCCTTTAAATTACAGTTTTTGTGTGTAGCATTACAAACCTTTACAAAATTTGCTAAAATAAACTTGATCCATGTAGAACTTTGGTTGCCATGGCAACGGAAAGAAATTTTTTTATGAAAACTTTAAAAATCATCTTCTTCAGAACTACTGGCCAGATTTCAAAATGTTTTGGTACAGATGTTCCTTTGGTAACCCTATACTCAGATGAGCGATTTAGGGCCTCCATGGCCCTCTTGTTATATTTAGTGTGTAACATGGCCTAGTGGTGCTTTACCAAGTTTGTTCATATCATGACCCTGGGGATACTCACTTTGTTTTTACATAAATTTATATAGGGAGCTATGAACTTCAGTTTTGGATCACAGGGTGAAATTGAATTTTGACCTTGGATGACCTTGATCATACCCAGTGACCTCCTTTTGAATATGCCCTGGCCTTCAAATTTGGACCACAGGTACAGCTTGGTTTGTGGAATTGAACTCTGACCCATAATGACTTTGACCTGAATCAATTTTAAGTGACCTACTTTGTGATAAATTAAGCTATGACCTTTTAATTTGGACTAAGGTTACAGTTTTGTGTCTGGCATTAAACTTTAACCTTGGATGACCTTGACCATGACCCAGTGACCTTCTTTTGAATTTTTAAGCTACAACCACAAGTCCTGTTTGCTTTGTATGAATGAAAATGATCTTGCTATATTTCTGCATGGATTTTATATTCAGTCAGAACAAAATTGTGTGTCATGACCTTGTCCAGTGGTCATTTGCTTTAGCTCAAGGTCACAAACTGAGTCATGTAAAAGTTCTTAATCCATGTCTTGGGCCATCATCTTGTATTCCCTTGGTATTAAAAGCTTAAGGTTTGCTCACAAAGATTATACTTGACAGCAGGGTGTGTTGGAATCTTGACTAAAGTATTTTTGCTTAACCCTTTCCCTCATAGAGGAAACCATGAAAAGACCTAAGTAACTCGCAGGCTGATCAGGTTTTATGCTGTTCGCTGCTCCTCAGTGGTCTGGAAATGAGGATTTTGTAATTAAATTTGGTAAGGTTTAACTGTGGTTTTCTGCAGATCAGGCTTTATGTGGTACCTATTGAGTGCGTCAAAATGAGTCTATATGAGGGAAAGGGTTAAGGTTCAGGTCAAATGCATTGAAACGATTCCCTATGAATATGTAACATTTTTGAAATTAGAAGCTTAATATTGAAATATTGCTCATAGCTTTAACCCTTTCCCTCATATAGACTCATCTTGACGCCCTCAATAGGTATCACATAAAGCCTGATCTGCAGAAAACCACAGTTAAACCTTACCAAATTTAATTACAAAATCCTCATTTCCAGACCACTGAGGAGCAGCGAACAGCATAAAACCTGATCAGCCTGCGAGTATCTGGTTTTATGCTGTTCGCATAGGTCTTTTATGGTGTCCTCTATGAGGGAAAGGGTTAAGGTCCAAAGTCAAATCACAGACTCTGTATATGGTTAAAATGAATGTGTCCAAGTGCTACAAAGAATTTCTTTTATTTATATTTTCTGTCATTTGGACAATACGTACAAGACAGCTGTTGTTGTTGGTTTGTCTATGATAGCGTTTATTTGCTGTGCTTCTTGGCTAATGATGACATAAAAAGTTACTGTTCTTACCTCTCGACAGGACATATCACTGGTATTATATATCTTTATAAAATGATCCATCTTAAATTGTAGAAACTAGATACTGTTAACAGATTTTGATGAACAAATGTACTTTAAGTAAGTAATGCTAAGTACTCTTATTAACCTATCCAAGTAACATGTTGCTGCAAGAGTTACTTCTCCTTCACCATAGATGTGACTGCTTCTGTTGTAAGTATAGACTGGTTTTTGATGCATTGGCAAACAGACCAGGCTTAGATCAGACAGCTCCTCTGTTTGCTTATACAATATTGTAGCTCAGATTCTACACGGTCTGCATGGCAAACAAAAATACTTGTTTCATCACTTTTTAAAGAAATATCACTGTGATAGCAGGGCATACACAAGAGAACCTCATGTATTTGAATTAATTTTTTTTTTAAAAATCTTAATTATTTTGATTGTGGTGAGGCCTGTTGAATAGGAACTTATTTTTTTTTTTGCGTAATGATACAGTGCCTGCCTTAGAACATATCAATCAAAATGATATGCTAAATATAAGAAAATAAAGTTGATTTTGATAATTTAACGAATTTACCCTCTTAAAGGGCATAATGGTCCAGTGGTAACATACATATATGTGGATCCAAAGGTTGTGGGTTCAAATTCAGTTGGTGGCAAGGATTTTTCATGAACTTAGTACTGGTCCAACCAAGGAATTGTTGAGAGGGATAAGGTGTAAGAACTTCATCCCTTATCCACGTAAGAAGAAAAAGTTTAAACTAAGTAATATATGTATGTATAACTGTTTTTATTATCATCTTAATATGAAGGTAATAATTACCCCCAAAAGGTGAATGTTCATCCTTCCTTCCTCCCTTCTGGTATAATTCTTGTCCATGCCATCAGGGTTTGAATTTTGACAGATTTTGCACTTGCTATTTTTAGCAAGTGTAAATTTTTTTACTTGCTAAATGAAAAATCAACTTGCAACTTTAAGGTTTCAAATTCTTTACTTGTAAAGAGTCAAGTGTCAGTTTTAACAACACAGTGCAAAACTATGGTGACAACAAGTTGAGTATGTAATTTTAATTTCAGGCCCCATATGGCAGAGTGGTGGGTCTTATTTGTCCACCATCTTGTAACTGTAGGTTTTGGATGATAGTTCTTAAACTCAACATTAGCCACTCTATTTCCACTCGCAAAAAATAGCAAATACATGAAATTTCCACTGACATTTAGCAAGTATGCGAGCTTAAATTCGAACCCTGGCCATAACTTCGTCATGGATATCAAAATAACTTGAACCAAATGTTCACCATTACGAGAATATGTGTAGCACCTAAGATCAAATTCCATAGCTCCAAGGATAAGATAAAAAAAAAATGGGGTATTTTTGTCCGACCATAACTTTTTTTATTTCTTTTTTTTATATGGATTTTAAAATTACTTGGCTCAAATGTTCACCATCATGAGATAATGTGCAGTCCAGGTCCTTATAATCTAAACTCAGAAGTCGATGTCAAAGAAAAAAGAAAAAGAAATGATCATGTCCGGTCCACAACTTCCTCATTTATCAGTGGATTTTGAAATTACTTGGCACAAATGCTCACCATCATGAGTGAGACATTGTGAGTCACAAGAGACCCAGGACCTTAGCTTTGAGGTCAAAGTCACACTTAATAGTGATAAACAAACATTCTGGGAGAATCACTCTTTTTCTAATTGTTAACAAGGCTAAATCAGAATATAATTAACTGTTAACTTTTTTTATATTTACGTTGATTTGGAAAGAATTCTTGCAACTTATGCTTATCCTGTTAAGGTTTCTGGGTCGGACCTGCACTTTGCAACTGGGAAGGCCAAAAAAAATTCTTGCCTCCTTAGTAACAGGGTTTGAACCAATAATACTCCTATCTGAAGTCCTGTATATTACCACTGAACCATGTTGCTGAATGTTAGAATTAAGAATGTTGTTGCTAAATACACAGATTATCCCTTTTGGGAGTCTTTCTTTGAAAAATTGAATTTGATGGAAATGAACTCCTGGGTTTTATTTATTCAAAGATAAAGGATTGCTAAACATTGGTTAAGCTGTGTTCTGTAACATTTGAATGAGAGATTGATGTGGCCTGGATGAGAAAGCAGTATATAGGAGAGTGCTTAAAGCTGTCATGTAGTCTCTTGGGACAACATTAAGGGTGAAAAATGGTGATCACGCTTTGTTGTGAGCCCCCTGGAACACTTTGTGAAGCTCTTGGAAATGTCTTGTGGATCCCAGTTTTACATAGGACTACCTCCCACTTGTCAAGATAACCTTAGAAGTTGAATAAAACTCACTTCAAAAAACTATTACTCTTGTTAAGATATTGGTTCTGATAAATGATTTGTATTAACAAATGTGTTACAGAGGAGAGAGATTCTCTGTTCTATGAATAAGTTTTATATTAAATCAGACAGAGCTGTGAATGATTTTATTTCCTTTGATATATAGTTCATAATATAGAATATGTTGAGAGTTGAGAGCAGCACTGAAGGAAAGCCAGTTTTATGCTGTAGATGCAATCCAATTTCTTTGTTCTAATCAGTATGAGAATAGGGACTCATATAATTAACAATTAATGTTTTTAATTTGAAACATTGAACTGAAGATTCTGGGACTCTAATGCAATACCTCCAATTGAAGATCACTCAAGAACAGGCAAAAATTACTGTCAACTGCTTTGAAACTTGGGTTGTATGTTAAAATCTCAGTAGGGTCAAATTGCTTTCTGTCTTTTTTCTCTCTTATTGTTATATCTGTATCACTCAGATCAGATAGAGAAAAAAGTGTAAAGTTTTAATTTTATACATTTTATAGGAATTTAAATATTTTAGGCCATGTACCAAGGTAAAATGATGTTTATTTGCTTCACTTACAAATTCTAAAGGCAGTGGTAAAGGTTTATCAATCAAATACTGTAAATTTTGAAGCAAATCCAATAATTGTACTTATGTTACAATTTCCCTATTGTTTATTTTAGCATATGTTACCTAAACTCTTTATTTACCGTAATTAACCCTTATCTATACAAGAAACACTGTAATTTTTATTATATTGCTTACATTGCTAGATAATGGATACCAAATTACAAGGCCACTTTTTGAGCATGTTTTGTGGTTTCCCAATGGAGTTTGGAGGTATCAGTCTATACAGTGATGGGTTCAGACACGGCAGTAAGTCACAGATACAGTGACTGGGCCTGATAAATATTTGATGGTAAAACGTGCAAACAATTGTACCTTTGCCCACACTAGCATCAGCTGTTTCAGTTGTGTGGTTTACTTGCCAGGATCTGAACCTCACTATCTCAGCTCTGGGAAGAAATTTTGAACAAGTGTTCTGTAATGAATTAATGTGGTGCAAGATAGCCCAACAAAGCTTCCTTATATGGTGTTCCTAAAATCTTTGAAAATTTAGCTCCAAACATGTGATTTTCAGATGGCATAAGGCAAATGTTGCATGGCTTTTTTCCCTTTTCTAACAGAGCTGTTCAAACGAAAATTTCTTAA
>CM037784.1:35132051-35182051 GCA_021229015.1 Solen grandis
GTATGTTTTACCTTAAAACACATCACTTCATATTCTTTGATGTTTTCTTTTAAGTTTTGCATGCAATAGAAAATTTGGTTGAAGTTTTGCATGCAACCTACTATCAAGCTTATATCTCAATAACCATTTATAGTCTTGAATAGGTTAAGGGGCATTATACAAACAAGGTAGATAACTCTTAGACTGAATTTAAATAAAGTATGGCCCTTATTTAACTTAGAAAAAAATTGGTTAAAGTTTTGCAGGCTGATTTCTTTAATGCTTATATCTCAGAGTCAAGGCATGGGATTGATTTGAAACTTCATTTAACATGTTCAAGGTAGATAACTCTTAGTAGAATATGTTAAAAATTATGGACTCAATTTAACCTATGAGTTTGGTTAAAGTTTTGCATGCAAGGTACTTTCATGCTTACATCACAGTAACTAGGCATTGGATTGGATCGAAACTTCATTAATATGTTCAGTGGTATCATACTATAGAGATAGATTAAAATGCAGATTATGGCCACTTTATATGCCCCCACCAAAACTGGTCCTTTGTCCGTCCGTCCCTCCGTATGTATGTACTTTTATCCCGAAACTTTGTGACACACCTAACTCCGAAAGTATTTGTACTACAGACTTGATACTTCATGGATTTATGATTCAGGACATGATCTTGCACACCTAGGTATTTTCATTGAACCCCCGTTGAAGTTGACAGAGTTATGGACCTTTTGTTTTTGAAAAATATGGACTTTTATGCTTGTGACGCATGTAACTTTAGAAGTATTTGTAATACAGACTTTAAACTTAATGGATATATTACTCAGGACATGACTTGTGCTCCTAGGTGTTGGCCTTTGTTTTGGAACATATGACAGGTGGAGGCATCTGTGTTCTCTGGACACATTTCTAGTTGTCTTTGACTTTTTGGTTAAAATTTTGCATGCAATAGAAAATTTGGTTTAAGTTTTGCATGCAAGCTGCTGTCTAGCTTATATCTCAGAAAACAATTATGGTTAAAGACTTGAAAGTTTAAAAAGGTGTTCAGGAGCATTGATCAGAAAACCAAGGAGGATAATCTTGTCTAAATTTAATAAAAAAAAGTATGTCACTGTTCTTATTTAGATATTGTGGTTATTTTTGTATGCACAATGTTATGATGCTTATGTCTCAGTAAATTAATTGGCATGGATTGGTTTTAGCCTTCATAAACATATTCAAGAGTATCAGACAATCAAAGTAAAACATTTTTGACTATTTTTATATACAGGGTATGTGAAGGGCAAGAATTAAAATAAATTTCATTTGATTTACCAACAAACGTGTCGAATAGTCGAACCAGCTCTTTGAATTAATAATTGCTCCATTCCATTTCTAGTGTACATCATGTTGATATACATAATTCTGTATGTTTTTAGCTCTGGTTTTATGTATGTTCTTAGCTCACCAAAGCACAATGTGCTCAAGGTCAGATATTAGGATCACCCATCATCATTCTGTCTGTTGTCAACAATCTGCTTTAAATGACATCTCCTCTGAAACTGCTGAGTAGAAATTGATGAAACTTGGCATGGATCATCCATGGGTGAACCTCCACAAAAGTTGCTAAAATAAACTTGATCCATGCAGAAATTTGGTTGTCATGGCAACCATCAGAATTTTGCTACAGAATCTTCTCCTCTGAAACCAATGTTTAGAATTTAAACTTCCTTTGACACAAATGGTCATCTCACAATGTTCTACCATAATTACAGAAATGAAGTTGATCCTTTGAAAAATGGGCCCCTAGGGGGTTGCCTAATTTTCTTTTATACATTATACAGAAAACTTCAAAAATTCTTTTTCTATGAAGCCAATGGTCAGAATTTAATTACATTTAGCACACATGGTCACTTAATGTGTTTATACCATAATTGCTAAAATAAAATTGATCCCTTAAACAATGAGGCCCCTAGGGGGTTAGCTAGTTTCATTATTCATTCATTTAGGTTTTATACCATAATTGCGTAAGCATTTCGATCCCTTTAAAATTAAGGCCTCCAGATGATTGACTAAATGAAGAATTTTTTGTATCTGAAACTTGAATCTGGTTATTGCTAGAAAAAACCAGGTAAAATCAATGACTTGAATCATTTTAAATAAGCTGATATACTCTGATAACCTAAGGCTATATGGCCCTCTTATTTTACAGCTTGAACATGAGAAAATTTATCACCTTCCATAATCAAAATTAAACATCAAATGATATTGTTTATTTAAAAAAAAAAATTTTACATTTAAAATTAAAGTCTGAATAACTATGCTGCTATATCACTTCATTAATGTCATTCTTGTTATATCCCCACCACACTGTGGTGGGGGCTATATAGGAATCACCTTGTACATCCATCTGTCCATCCGTCCGTCCGTCCTTATTTCTGCGAAATCGGGACAAATTGATTTTCCTTAATAACCCTTAAACTGCTTAATAGACTGACATGAAATCTTCCATAGTTATTCCTTGTAAAGTTCTCTGGCAGTGTATAAAAAAGAATTGCATTATATGGAGAAGTATGGTTACCATGGAAACCAAATGGCCTCCATTGCACACATTTTTCTTCAAAACCACAATGTGCCTTACAACTTCTGCATCTCTTCATTGATTGATTTCAAATGATACATGTGAAATTTCACAAGAGTTGTCTCAAGGATTACAGAGTTATTGCCCCTGATTGGATTAATTTTACATTTTAACATGTTTATATTAGCTATATAGGCTAGACATTTCAGTGAAATGTTGCAGCAAAATGGCTTTCATTGCACACATTTTTCTTTAAAACCAAATAAATCCAGTTACAAAAAAGACACATGTCAGTCTCACAGTATCCCATTTCCTCAGCAATGCTTATCCTTCATGCAAACAGTGTTTAACTAAATATTGGGAATCCTTTAGAATCTTCAAATCAAGGTTTTCACTGTTAGCAGTATATCCTGAACAAAGACTACTGACCCTGATCAGATAGCTCTTATAGGAGTCCTCTGATATGGCTCTGAATTGCTTGCAACATTCACCAAAATCTGTACTGTAACTGGATAAGGGTGTTTGCCAGAGATATCCCTAATGTTACTTAAAATGAACAAAAAACCTCACAATCATTTTCCTTTCTCTGAACTAAAAGCTACCTGGTGGGGATATCAGTCACATTCAGTGATATCTAAAGTTATATTGGGGAGGCCTATTTTTTTTTTTTCTTTTTTTTTAGTAGAGTTGTCTGCCTCGCACATTTTGTCCAGACAATAACTTCTCTTCTTGTGCTGTTGAAGTGAAATTTAATTTACAGAAAGAACTTGATGAGAGGAAGTGTCATGCACAAGGGACCATAACTCTGTCCTCAGTATTTTTGGAGTGATTTTCCTATTTCCAGTGTTTTTGTCAGGAAAATATTTTCTCTTCTACTCTGATACTTGCTTCATTCATGTGTACATAATGTCGAGATTTTTTTTGTACATGATTTCATATTGTCTTGATTTTTATTTTTAAAATGAGGATCTCAGTTGTAATTGCAGCCTTAACATGCTACTTTGTCATTTCAAATAATTTCTTCTGATGTTTCGATTTCTCCATTACATTTTGTTTTTTCGTCCACAATTAGTTTGTTTGCACTCTAACATCTTTTTATATTCACCGAAGGTGACGCATATAGTCGCCGCTTCATCCGTCCATCCGTCCTTCCGTCCGTCCGTCACACTTAACTTGTCCGGACTATTTCTCAGGAACTAACGGCTTGAATTCAACGAAACTTTATGGGAAACTTTATTACCAAGAGGAGATGCGCATATAATCAGCATGACCCGGTTCCTAAATTTTTGAAAGAGTTATGGCCCTTTGACTTTTCGGCCTATAGTACATATTCATGAATC
This sequence comes from Solen grandis, assembly GCA_021229015.1. Lineage (NCBI taxonomy): Eukaryota > Metazoa > Mollusca > Bivalvia > Adapedonta > Solenidae > Solen > Solen grandis. Next base: position 35,135,939 of record CM037784.1, read on the forward strand.
TTGTCTGGGCTATTTCTCAGAAAATAATGGCTTGAATTCAACAAAACTTTATGTGAAGCTTTATTACAAAGAGGAGATGCGCATATCTTCGGCTTGACCCAGTTCCTACATCCTCCCACCCATTGACCAAGGTCTTGTTTGTAACAATGACGTTCTTCGGGGAGCATCTGTCAGTTCTACTGACTTTCTTGTATTTCTTAGCAATCATCTTTAAACTTTATGAAAATGTTAATACACTTATCTCTCGGACAAGTTTGATTATGGCTGATATTGGCCATTTAGGTCAGGAGTTACGGTAAGCCTCTTTTGATATTAAAATATACCAGATTTCGCTTTGTTTACATTCTAGCATCTTCACTTCTTAAGCAATCATTTCCAAGACTTACAATAATGTTAATAGGTTAATTCTTGGTCAGATTTGATTTTGGTTGATATTGGATAAATAGGTCAGTTTGGCCAATGCATTATTTCACTGTTTACACTCTAGCATCTTTATTTCCTGAGCAATTATTTTGAAGTTTCATGACAATGTTTATAGCTATTATCTATCAGTCAAGTTTGACTTCAAATTTTGAGCACAGGTACTCTTTAGTTTGTGGAATTTAACTGATCCCATGGATTATCTATTCAGTACATTTTTGCTTATTATATAACTATTAATGGCAATGAAGGCAGTTTTTTGGGTCTTCACGGCCACCTTGGCCCTCTTGTGATAAGTTGTTGTTTTTGCTCACTTGTTCACAAGTACATCAAATGTCATTCATCAAAAGTTGATATTATTTTACTGTTAAATTTTTTTTTTTTTTAATAGATTTTGTCACTTTATAGATGTTATTCTCAAATGTCTATTGCTCCATTTCATTCCTATGTATATAATTCATGCTTTTATAGTTTTCGTTATCTAATATGTCTGCTGCATTTTATATCTGGGGAAAAAAACTTTTTTCTACATGATTTTTGTTAATATTCATCTGGAGTCTTCTGCATGCTAACTTTTTTAATATCTTTTCAAGACCCTATGTAGTGAGGTATCATATGATTAGTTTCAATAATCGATTCACATGGATTACTTAATATAGGATTAAAGTAAAATTTAAGGTAATCCATCCATCATTTATATGTCTTTCAATATGGGACTTTCAATAGTAAATGCAAGCCTCGATAGACTTCAAGCAAAAATAGCCTATAACTCCAAGTGAGTGAATGCTTGCTTTTGCACTTGAGCATTTTTAAACATTTGAAGTAATCTAATAATGGATGGATTACTTTAAGCATTAATATTGGATTATTCATTTTATCAGAAGCCATGAATTTCTTTTTGTGAACTGCCTTAGCTTCATCTGTTATTTAAAAAAAAGTATCTCATATCTCATTATTTTATGCCTCTCTGAATTAACATAATGCTTTGCTTAACTTTTTATGGCTATTGTTGAGATGATTACATACTGGTTTCTTTTTCTTTCTTTCTTTTTTTTTTGGGGGGGGGGCACTTGCATTTAATTCAGCTATATTGTCCATATAATTCAATTAAAACTATCACAAGCTCAATCATTCATTTTCATAAATGTCATATGACACATTTTTTTAAGATTTTTTTTTCTCAATAGATATTTACGATTTTATGACAGGTTAATTCCTCAGTTTACACATGGTCTATGTGCAGCGACTCCATAATACTCACATGTTAATGTTTTGTTGACAGCAACAAATTACTTATTTATGTGCGAGCAGGTTGTTTAATCTACTGATTCGATACCATTACACTTTTCCAAAGAATTTGTCTTTCAGTATGTTAAGGAGGATTGCGTCATAATGACATTTTATTTTACTGATTATTTTAGATAAACCTTAAATATATGTGATTAACTGATGAAGACTCCTGAAAAGAAAAGTAACTGTATGTATTAACGAGTCTGTCCATTAACGTTTAAAGTTCAACTTACTCATTTCAAAACTACTAATATCCTGTTCCATAGAATGCCACAAAATAATATCTCATTATGATACTGCCCTCTTCAAATGTTTTTCATTTTCACATCTTCGGATGACATTTGTGCCTTAGATTTTATACCTGATATTTATTTACAAATTAAACATTTCAAAAATGACAATTTTGTTGTCCATCATTTTCCATTGACCATTAAGATGTTTTAGCGTCGCTTTCTTCCTAGTTAATTAAGATGATATACTAAAACTCTTTTATATAAGGATAGTTCCAGGGCTGGTTGACACGGTGTCAGGATAATGTGGTATTGTATCATAACGAACTGGTTACGAATCGACCAGATACAACAATAACAAAAACAGGTTCCGAATCAGGGTCTCCATATATATAATGAGACCCTGCGAATTGACAAAAACAACAACAAACAAAAACACACACACACAAAACGAATCGTCTGGATACCATCAAGATATACATGTATGTCTACGTCGTGATACTGCAGTGTGGTAGCATTATATTTGTCTCATCCAGACACAGTTTCCAAATGTTTGAAATGCTGTTAGCAAGATGTTTAACACTCAGAAACGTTAATTTATTGTTCCCATACATGATCTCTCAGATTCTATTCCCAAATATTAGTAGCCCTCGCCACGCAGTCTTTCAGCGCTTTCAGCGCTTTGATTTAGTTTACCATCGCTGCGATGAAATTTTACATAGCGACAAACTAATTATAGGTGGAGGAAGACCCCGAATGCACTGAAGCACCCGGGTAGAACCATCTACCTACCGCAAGTCAGCTTGAAGGCTTCCTCAGATGATGAATCTGAGTGACCCTATCGGGTCTAGAACAATTTCAGTGAAGGGCTTAAACTTTATTTATATAAACTTTGTGATATGAAAAATAAAAGCTTTTAAAGTCGTATCAACTGAAGTTTGAATACCAATATCGCAAGAGTGAAAACAATAAAAAAATCTTTTTACTAAAATTTACCTTAAATTTCCAATAACTAGATTAAACAATATTGTAAAAATACCTGTGTATAGAAATCTGTAAAGGTTGTCGCAAGGTTCTTCATTAACCAGCAGATTGGACTTGGTGTCTTTACTCACCGTTACACACAGTGGGTAGTCCTCATCTGTGAATACATCATGGTATCACAACGTTATGCTGCGAACGGTAACCGGAACATGTCCACATTAAACAAATTGCAATTAAATCAAATATGACAACATGTAGAGCTTTACCTGTGTTACCAGTCACCTGGTCTGATCAGCAACCCCGTTTTCATCAGCCAGCTTTGTAGCTACCTAGATTAATCAGTTGCCTTTTGAAGCCGCTTCACGTAGCATTTACTTTATATAAATTTATCGATAAAAACAGAAACATATTGATAGGGACTTAAACAAGGGACATAATCCCCCCTCAATCGCGTATTTGCCAAATCCTTTATCATGTCAATAAGATATTCAAAATATTTCCGACATAAGAAAGGAAATACCATGTCACATGCTGCATTTTCAGTCTTTCACAAACCTGCTTTATTCGTCCACTTTAGTATTGAGCTTCTTCGCCAAGATGTCCAAATCAAGGCTTTCGGGTGGGTTGGCGCTATACTTGTTAGATTTCTAGGCAATGACAAATTGCTGCATATTTGTAGTGCTTCTTTCCAGGATAAACTTTCCGTGAACTTTGACTTTTGATAAAGGGCCTTTCCGTCTTGAAAACAAAGAATAATAATACTAATAATAACATTTTGGTAGAAAATTTATTCAATACAGCTATAAGTAATTAACACTTGCTACATACTATGTGGATAAACTTAAAAACATCAACAAAAGCTTCTCAAAGAGAGCTTAACAAAGAGACATTGGAAACATGAAACGCACATCTACATATTTATGTGATATCACTGAAGTTTCTTTTAAATGTTTTCAAGACTGTGGAAGACGAAATCCAACCGCCATGCAGAAACCCCACATACTGAAAATGTGACAGCAGCGATTTTGTCTTAAGTTAAGGGCACTTAACCCTGAAAAGGCTTACTGGACTGACACTTCATGGCGACCATACCTACGAGGTATTGATGAAGAAGTTGCAAGAACGAATGTTTAATCATAGATGGACGGACAGCTGGCGCAAAGCATCCAACATATTGTCACCCATCAAACTATATTATTTTTTGATGGGTTTTACGTCTCGCCGACAGTATGTCAACTTCAGACAGATGTACTGCTGCCACACTGCAGTATCACGCCGTAGACATGAGGCATGATACCACACCCAGTCACATTATCCTTACAACTGACATATCAGTCCTGGAACTATACTAATAGGCTGAGCGGAAAGGAAGGGAACTATTTTAGTGACATTTTTAGGGTCTATAAAATGTTGATTTTAAAAGAAATTTAATAATATATAGCATATTATGTATTTTGATGGATTCTTAACAGAACCAGTATATAAGTGTTGAGAATGAATGTTTTCCCAATACGATTTAAAATATCAGTAGCATAAATTAAAACCAATTCAAATTGTAAAATGTGTTAGAATACATGGCGTTCTCGTATACGACGATAGTAACAATATATTTTTACGTTTTGATGAATTATTCCTATATGATTAAAACACTGTAAATTGTTGATAATATCATGCGATTAACATACCGAAACAAAACAAATACACTGGGTGTTGGTCACAGTTCACTAATTTTCTCTTGTCACGGTAGGCTATTACACAGCTGGGGGCGGTGTCATCGTGAGATTGCCACTTACCTGAAATTTTATATCAACAGGTCCAAATTTAGGAAAACAATCAAAATGCCAAACTCCGCCGCAGTATTTACTTCCCCTTACAGTTATCGATAACCACTGCCACCACAGGTAGATTCGGCTGATTTAGGCCGGATTTATTTTTTTCCATTTTGATTTTAGTTTTGAATATATCATATCAATTTTGTTTTATTTCACGAAAATAACATTCATGAGTATAAAAAAAAGTATAAAATAAAATCAAATAACATTAATTCCTAAAATTATGAGTGTATTAATTTTTACTGCTACATCAGTAACTAGACAATATTGCAGATGTATCATCATGTGACTTTTGTGGTGGCAGTGGTTAAAGTAGTGTAGCGTGACGTAACCTGCGCGCGGAGTATGTCAAAAAATAAATTGATATTTTAGAAATGAGAAAAAAACCAAAAAAAACATGAAAAATATCCGTTATTGTATTTCGCCAAATGATGACTTAATCAGTTCTATGGAATTACAATTATATAATATACATTATATAATCGTACGATGAGTGAAATAAATTGAATACCCGTGTAATAGGCTGACATGACTCCATATTTTCCGCCACACCAGTCATTCGGATTTTCTTGGCAAGGATCCGTACATTGAAAGAAATACTTCTGCAAACACTGGTCTTCTAATTTCTCCGAAATGCAGACGCATTTGTTTCCCTTGTAAAGAATATAGTCTCTGCTTATTAGAACGTTGGGTGAGATATAAATACTTTACATAAGAAAGAATCCACATTTCGTCATAAAGCAAGGAACAAAAATGCACATTTATTCCATATCATTTAACATTTATTCGAAATATGAGCATATCAAATAGTAGTAGCATATCAACACCGTAATTGATTTCTCCTCTTTCCGACCAATAACATCATTCTTACGATAACGGACACCTGGGCATTAGAGTCGAGCAGCTCATACGGCTCTCAAATCGCTTACCATGTGTAATTCACTTCCTTCAATGACATTCCAAAGGTCGCTAAGTTCCTTTTTTGGGGGCAAGTCTATGTTAAACACGGCACATAGACTTTTAAGTTATTTACTTAAGACGTATAGTCTGAATCCGTGTTTTCTCTGTTTATCTGAGCGTAAAGGTAATACATGCAGCAAACTTTAAATAAACGGCTTACGTTCTACTGATTTTTGATTGATATGTTGCCATTATCCTGAAATTTCAGTGGTGTATATTTTCATCAAACATGGAAATGCATGTATTTAAGTATTGAAATTATACAAACTTGATTTCATATCCATTATATTTATCTATTCGTTATATTAATACCCTAAGTATCAGAAAAGCGGATACTTTGATCATAGTTCAAAATAATTTCCATGCAATTTCCATTTTCTGTTCAGAGGAAAAATAACGAAAACGCTATTTTAGCAAAACAATATATTTAATTTATAAGTATAAAAATAAACATTTTATTTAAACATTCATTACATGTATTTTCTATTACATTCATAAATTATCTGAACATTTATATCATTTGACAAGGATACATATCACAGTGGTATTCTTTGGTTAATATAAGACTTCCATACCAGCAAAAGGAAGTACTGGTTTTCTCCGCACTGTATAAGACATTCAGCTGTAGATCCTGCGGTGAAAGTTCTCTTGTGACAATCTTCACGAGGCCTCAGTTTTGCACACCCTGGAGTTTGTCATTACAGGTTTGGTTTAATCTTTTATTACTTCTTCCTTTGATACAGACAAATGGATGAAGCGTTTGAATGATGATAAGTACACTGCCTCGGAATGTAGGATGGAAGAATGAAGATACATTTAATGTTATGTACAGTAAAACCTCATATGTAGACCAACTCCCCAGACCACCCCACTATCGAGACACCCATTTCTGTCATTTTTAAATAGAGGAAATCACTTAATATCAATTAAATAATCAGACCCCTTTGTAACGTAGATCAGGGTTTTGCTGTCCCAGTGCTGGGCAGCTTACTACGATTTCATTGTACGTTTAAAATATAATATACATTCAACCTTTTTTATTTTTATTTATTTATTCTTAAGCGACTTGTAAATTTTGTTGTACAGTATTTATTTTTCAATTTCATGTTTGGAAAAGTTATTGCTAACTATTGAAAAAAATGTATGCCTATCAGACCAGTGCCTTGATAAATATTAACTGAAAGATACACATACCTTCCCATGACACAAGGTTACTTCGTTTCGCTCGAGCACCAATCCATAGTTTCGTCTTTTGGGACAAAAGCGGCAGTAAGACATTCCAACCACGATGTAAGATCAAGTCCTGACTGACAAGTTTGTTCCTAGACATGGCGGCCCCTAGCCAGGTAAGGGGAGCTTCTGATAGCTGCACCGCATCTCATGGAGCAAGAGAATAGTTGGATTTATCAATCAGGTGTTAAACAAAAAAAACAACAACAAAAAACACTTTCCAGTTGGCATCCATTGACACGATATACATGTTTATAAAACACCATTCATATTATATTGGTATTATATGCACTTACTGTGGCATTTACATGTATGTATGGATGCCTGTTTTCTGATGAATATGTGCGCGCATTCATGTATGTACGTCAGTATGTATGTATGTATGTATGTATGCATGTGTGTGTGTATATGTGCGTGTATGTATTCGTATGGAGACATGTACGCGTGTGTATGTGTGCGTGTGTTTGATATAAAACTACCTGTCGCAAGAATAACACTGATGCACCAAATTCCACATACAAACATCAGTATAAGACGGTAACCTATCCTAGGCATGTTACAGCCTTACTTCGTAATTTGCATGATGCTTAAAGTGAAAGCCTTTTGCTCAAGTTGGATAAATTTAAAATTATTTTTATATCTTAAAATTTCGGTCAATTACAGTTAAACAAAAGCAATTGTTGCATTTCCGTATCAACCACAATGAGCTCTTGACTTTGAGTTATGATTGATGAGATCATGAGGAAGAAAAACTATCTTTTGTTAATTTATTTTGACATGTTTTCATTTCCCGTATATCACATGTCTTTATTTATAAGTTTAACATAATGTTATTGTTAATAATGAAAGATATCATACAACTTCCATTTGGATATAATTAATAAGACAGTTTCGAGAATGAATCGTTAAACCGATTCTTTAATGTCGTTGAATGTTGGCATGTAAAGTTGTGTATCTACAGTCACATATGGAAGGGAATCGCCGCCAATATTCTGTCTAACAACTTCTAATTTCTATGTTCTAACTTCGTTCTTACAACTTCTAATTTCTTTCTTCTAACTTCTATATTTACAATTACAATTTCCAAATGCTTTGTTCGAATATCTGAATTCAAACTTATAGATAAATTCCATCCTCTAACTCTTAGGTTTCAATTTTCAAATTCCAACCTCTTATCTCAATCATCTGAGTCATTACTTCTAATTTCCAACTCTCAACATCTTTATTCCAACTGATATATTCTAGTTTCTATGTTTAGAAATTGCAGTTTATTTTGCGACAATCGAATGAAAATGCTATAAATAGAACATAAAAATCGGGATTCCAAGCAAAAGTACCTGTACTTTTTTCTCTAGTTAGGTCGTATTTTTGATGTTTTATTGAGCTACTCCGTTATTTGTGTAAGTCATAATTTGAAGATAGCATCAGCACTATAAAACTTTTTTATGCCCCGCCAACTTTGTTGAGGGCCATATAGTGTTTCGGTCTAGTATATCCGCCCGTCCGTGCTTACAAACTTGGTTTAAAGGGTGAGGGAACAATGGGTTAGGATCATGTGGCATTTCTATGAGAACATTAGACTTAACAGACAATTGATAATAGGAGAGTCACTTTTTTTTAGTTTTCAAAATTCTGAACAATATAAAACTTGGCAAAGAAAACAAAGGGCATTATTAGAAATAAACTACAGGTGTAACCCGTGTAAATTAAAGCTGCATTTAATGAAATGATGATGTATATGTGTACAGAATGCAAATGCTCTATATGCATTTTGGAATAACTAGGAGAGTTGCCAGATTGAAGCCTACATGTGCCTTATTAGTATACCCATATTCACACAGTATTTAGAAGAAATAAAAGTGACTTTTTTGCTGAATTTTACTGCCCTCTAAGGGCAGTTTCTCCTCGGCATAAAATGTCCATTTTTCTTCCAACTGGCACTGAATTTTCCCCTCAAAAACGATTTTTCCCTCTCATTATTTACTTTTCAATGCAAAAGGATGGTTTCTAAATTGTCTTTTTGCCTTCATTTTATAATAATAGCGATGAACAAATTTTCCTTATAGGTTGAAAATCATAACAATTCTTAAATTCCCCCCTTCTGATGGTTCGTTGCGCTCTCCCCCCCCCCACCCCCCACCCCTGTAAAGGGGTATGGGTAGTGGGGGGATGCTTAATGTAATCTAGAGCTATCACTAAAGGTGATGAATACACCCCCCACACACAGCCTTTGTTTACAATCAAGTGCCCAGCTATAGGAGATAAGTCACATTTACTGAATTGATGAATTCAAGTGACAAATTATAAAAGACTAATAAAAAAAGGAATATCTTATTATGTTCAGTGGTTGTCTTTAACAAAAAATTCCAACGTTCATCAATTCAGTAAGGGCACCGAAAAATGATTAAAATTAATAAAAAAATAAATAAAAAAAAAAAATAAATAATAATAATTAAAGAAAAATTAAATGACCAGCTAATTTAAAATTGTATATGTAATAAAATTCTAAGTTCATCAACAGATAAATGAGATGAGGAAAACTGAAGCTAAAGAAAGTAAATTAGTTATTAGGAAATAATGCAAAGAAAATCAGCAAAGGGCAAATACACAAAAGAAAATCAGTGTACTGTAACAATTTCGCAATATGCACATCTAGTCTTGCTAGTGAAGCTTCCTATGAAATTTGATTGAAATCCATCCAGTAGTTATTGAGAAATAGTGTGGACAAAAAAAAAAGGGATTTCATAATATGCACATCTGTGCTTGATATTGAAGCTTCCTATGAAGTTTGATTGAAATCCATCCAGTAGTTATATAGTTACTACGTTTGTGGGGGGTATAATAATGGATTCGATCATGATGTACATGGGATTTGGAACATCGGCATATGAGCTTTTGTAGTCCGAAGTTTGGCGAAAGAAGATCTTTAGGATTTATCGATAGAAATTGCCGACAATTGAAAATGTATTCATACAAACATGATTATGCTGCAACTAGTTAGTGGCATGCATTCTTACAGTGTTATCCAAAGGACTTCTGTTGCTATTTATAAGTTTGGAAAACCCCGTGTGCCGTAAAGTAGTCTAGACTCGAGGGAAGTCAACTTTGCGCTGTTTGCGCTAGAAGGGTACCAGTAATACTGGTTCCATCTTCAATACAATTTACGTTGAGCCGAGAATCAATGATTTCTGATGCCCTTCTAACCTTCAAATTCTATGTCCTAAGTTCTAACTTTCAAATCCTATACGCTAGCTTCTAACTTCTAATTTATGAGTCTCTGTTTCTAAATGTTATCTTTCCGAATGAACATTATGTAACTTTTAATTGCTTGGTCATTATAAGTAAGCGAATAAAAAAAAGATAAAATTTAAATTAACGAAAGTTTACAAGAAGTTGGAAGTAAGAGGTATGAAATAATAACCTCAAGATGTTGGAAAATGTACTATGAGGTATAGAAATTAGAAGTTAGAACATAGAAATTAGAAGTTGTAAGATAGAATATTCGGTGATTCCCTTCCATAGTCACACATGTCACAAGCGGCCAGTCAAGTTTTTCATTTAATGTCATACCTGCCACACGCGGTCATTTAGGTAGTGTATCTGTAGTCAGGTTTGTCATAGGAGGCCATTAAGAAGACAAGAAATATTGCTGTTTAGCCCAGGGGTGCGAAATTCGGGTTAGATGTATACTATTAAACGGTTTTCCAGAATCATAATAAGGCTAATTCTATATTGCTTTTCTGGTTATTGGGATTTTCGTCCAGACGACGGTACATGTAATTAAATCGTTATGTCATTTATGTAAACATGAGACAAATATAATTCAGCCACAACGCAGTATCGATCCGTAGACATGTGGCATATCACATCAGTCACAATACATCCAGATTATAGCAAGTGAGATATACTAGAATCACCGAATCACCGAGTTCTAAGCAAGAGAGCTATAACCCAGTGCCATTTCACAGATTTGATATTTTGCAACCTAGGCTATCGAACCTACAACCTCATACTATGGGACGGAAACTTTAATCAGCTGGCAATCTTTTGGAGTACACATTGAGAATGTCTTGTCTCAAATTTCCGGTTGCCCGTTTCAATGTTGCTGACTTCACAGGCATAAAATGATATTGATAATAATACCCGTAATTATAGTTCTATAACTCCACTAGCCAATTTGATTAATCATTGACTGTTCTTTCTTCATACTTAACTCCCCTTTGGTACATTATTTGATTCTCCCATTCTTAACACCAGTTCTGTCCTAACCAGCGGTACTGGTCTTGAGCATTCACCAGAAAATCTTTATCTCAGATACGCCAGTCATCAAATATCTATTATTCGAACTTTTTGTGAAATGCACAGAAACCATAGTTCTTTCTAAGAAATTGCATATCGTAAATTGTCAGACCCTGAGTTACAATTGATTGTTTTACAGTAATTTTTAGAAAACAATATTTCGAGGGGCGAGAGCGAAACTATGCTAAGATCTTATATTTATATATGCACATAACCTAGTTGTTTCGTCCTCACCCCTCGACTTGCAGTATTCAAATTGTCAGCAATATTGTCTCACACGTTGGAGTTTAAAAACATTTTTATTTTACGAATTCGTTACTATTTGTTTGAAAAGACCCATGCGAATGTAGATGTACGAGAAAAGACCCATGCGAATGTAGATGTACGAGTATTTGTTACGCATTAGGGATACGTCATTATACATGTACCATGCAGTGTTTTTAGTGCTGTTGAAAAATAATCACCATGTGCATTAGGTGTATGACTGTGCGTATATGTGATTGCGTATGTGTATGCGCGCGCATGTTAAATACTGTTTATTTTTGAATATTCAAAGGAATGTTTGTACTATTGTTTTTCACAATGTAATAGTATATATATTCTTCCACTAGTTAACATTTCAAAATTAATGGCAATAAATATATACATATTATATGCAAGAAACTTCCACGCCAATCAGTAGCTTTGTCGTGAGATAGAAACAATGTTACACCTGGGAATTGCAAAGCTTAAATTTATATTGAAGTTGAGTAATACGATGTAAAATGGCGAACCTGAGGTATCTAAAACTCCTGCTAGAGGTTGGAAGTTGGGTTGCTAGCAGGCCCACGTATAGAACTGTTTTTGTGAAATTTATTACAATATGTAATCATGCATGATGTTTTATTATCTCTACATACATAGGATAGTTGTGATATTCATAGTACAAAGCAGCGATGCTGATGACGGTAACACAATTATTGGATCAACATGTAGCACGCACAGTTAATTGGCTATAAGATGGTATAAAAAGTTAAGGTATCTTGAAGTATCCACCATACAAGATATGCCAATTTTGAAAATGCATTCCCTATAATAAAATGAATTAACATGATCTGTATATTTCATTGCAAGAAAATTGTTTTATATAAAAATATTTTACTTTTATAAATTTGATTATATAAAATATAAGAAACTTTAATACTATAAAAATTAAAGAAATAGAAAGATACGAGTAACATAGACACATATTATTTGAAATACTCCCCTCTTCATAGCCTTTGGATGTCATTAACAGTAAATTATATGTCAGATACTATCGAATCCATAATACAGAAGGGTAGGTAGAGTTGATACAGGTATTGGGTGTTTCTCTAGAAATGTAGTTTCATGTTTTCATTCACGTAAAAACTCGGTGTTGTCCTTAATATCAATGTATTAGCAAAATTGTCTAGCAACTGAAAAAAAGTGTAATTAGCTAAACAGAACAGCTCATGCTGAACATTCCTGTAAAGTTTTGAGACTCTGGCTCATACACTTTTGAAGATGTTCTGGACACAGCTATTTGAAGTTTTTCAAGGGTCATAACTCTGCATAATTAAGGCGAAGCAGCAAAACAAATGTCTAATTATGCATGCTGGTGAACATTATGCCAAATGCATTTTTGTAGTTGTGCGATATAGCTATTTAATGATCATTACCCTGAACATATTGTGTGGACAACAATGCACTTCTAATACGGATATTTAGAATGATGGTCGAGGATGTATTTAATGCCAGGTAGGTTTCATGTATATCACACATTGAAAGATATAATGAATATCCTTGGTAAACAATGTGTTTTGCCTTAAGTGCAAATGTATTGTCACACTTTCTTTCGTTTATGTAAAATTACGATCTGTTATAAATTGATACATTTTATAAGTATGAATAAATTTCAAATGAATTATTGAGAAAATCTCAGTTTAAATCATTATATTTAAGATCTAAGCTAAATCATTATATTTTAGATCAAATGTTTGTGTGCCTGGATTAAACTTCCTACAAACAATATTTCAGTCATATGGTAACACACACACAGATATAAATATAGCTGTTTCACTGCGATAATGCACATTTAAAATGTTATCACACTTTGTAAATTGTAAAATATCAATGTTGGACACAAGTAGCTTTGCAAAGATTTTTTTTTTACATTTCCTCTTTCGTGGACTCCATATATTCTAGGTGAAAATTAAACTAATAAGTTTCAGCTATTGTTCATTGCAAATCTTTAGATACAGATACTGCTATTTTTGTTGCTGTTTATTTAATAATTCATAAAATCTAAAAAATGTAACTAAAATAGAAACAAGTTTATTTTGTATAGACAAAACAACGTTTAAGTAACAGACTTTGTGCGTTTCTAATACAATCTGATCGAAAGAACTAATTACTTTTATTTCACTGAGACATTTCCAAAGATAAAGAAGTTACTAAAATTTCAGTGTCGGCTATGTAAACTAGCCTGCATTTATACTAGCAGTAATTTTGGGTATACATCTGTCTTACATAAATTGCTGAATTTTGATAAATTGCTGAAATATTTTGCTTGGAATTCATATAATGGTTCAGTATACAATGTACATCGGTTTTAGACACCTTTTGAAAAAAGTTGTACTAAATAGGACTAAGACCACAGTAACTTGCTTTTGGTTACCCTGCATCCTGATGTTTTGCACAGTTTAAATTACCCTATTTGACGCTAAATTATGGTGAAATTTTGACTGAAAGACATGAGAAAAAAGGATTAAATTCTTAGAACACAGTTAAAATAGTCATAAAAATCCCATTTTTGAAGCCTTATTGCGAGACAACCTTTAACGTTGAGATTTATGAATATTCATATTAATTACAAAAAGTAAAATTAACCGCCGTGTATGTCCTTATTTTACCTGTGTATGTGCGTGTGTGTGTGTGCGTTCGTGTGTCACGTTCTTGTATGTCAGTCATATTATGTTTTAATAAGATACGATATCACACAGAGACTAACTTGTCTCAGACTTTTATTTCTCAATACTTAACATGTTACTGTTGAATTACTCAAGGTATAAGATCCACCAATAGGATGTATGGTAAACCCGTATTGCCATATCATTATGATGTTTTATTTTTAATCATTTTATGAGCTGGGACAGACTTTGTTAAAAAAATAACAAAATTAACATTACAAGCTATAATTCTTATAACTAAAATTTGCAAAACTGGAAGTTTTATTGTTGTTTTAAATTGAACTATATGAAAAATATAGAAAGACAAATAAGACATGCTTTACAAAAGTATCACTTTTAATTCTTGTTTTAAATAAGTAAACACATTATTCATATACTGAATGAGGAAACAAGACAGACATTAATATTTCAATATTTAACACTGCAGTCAATAGGAAGATTTAATGGTGCCTGTATACCTTAAGTACAATTGGTTGATGGTTGAAGATAATCATATAATACAAAGCAGTTCCTCCTTCAACACTATTTCATATGTTGAGCTATATGTATGTCAGCTTCTTTTGTATGTGAATTCAAAGAGGGAATCATGAAATAACAACGGCAAAACATGGAGCCACTTCACTGAAAAAAATGACATTGTAACGCTAGTTTTAAAGATCTGAACTGTTAAGTAAAACTAGCACATATCTTTTATATTCATTTGATCGACACAACCACCTTATTCACGGACTTTGCTGAGCTTACGTAGTGTTACATTGTCACTGTTAGCTTTTGTTACAAGAAGTTGGCATCTGGCCTCATCAAAGCACAGTGCCCTGGGGTTTCTGATGCCATCATTAGGACTGACCACCTCACAGACTTTCTCAGCTGACTGCCCGGACCATCTTATCTGTATGACGTTGTTTGATTGATAGCCACTGACAAAAGTGAGTCCGGTCCCAGTTGTACATACACCATAGGCATGCTGTAACTCTAAACCACGGTACTGTGCCAGTCTCCTCCCTGTCTTGTCCACACATACCACACCATTATGAGAATCAGCAACAATCATCACACCACTGTTCTCATTTGAAGTAAATGTAATATGACTTTTTGCACTAAACACATCACTGTTTAGATCCATGCCCAGTTTCCTCAAAAGTTTCCCTCCATTGTATGAACATACATAACCTTGCAACCGTCAGAGACGAACAGTTCTCCAGCACTAAAGGCCAGTCCGTAACAGAAATGGTCCAGTTTGATGGATCTGGTTGTCTGTAATTTTGGTGATGTAGACACAATGCTTACAGTATTGTTGTCAAGACTTACTGCTACCTCATTGCCCCCAATCCTACATACAGCTATGGGTCGTCCTGCTGGAAAATCATAATGATCCTGTACAGTGCAGCTTGGAATATCTAATCGTTTGAGTTTGTTGTTACCATAGTCAGTAAGTAAAAATGAACGGCAATCAAGTTGACACATATGTGGAATACTACAAGGCTGCGTGTCCGCTTCCATCCTCACATTCACTTCTGTCATTGACGATGCCATCCTGTACAGGGTGTTACTGTTGTCCAATATATGTCCAATACTGTTGCAGTTGGCAAGAAATTCTTCTATCGAAGTGTCAATTTTAAACAACATACTGGACATACTAGACGCAGAAATGTCATCAATATTGGATCTATGGTCGGTAACTTGCCTCTGACTTTTTTTCATGCATACAAAGAGCTGAGAAGGGTTCTCTGTGGAAGCATTAATCTGTTTCAAACTTTTGTCGATTTCTCTGACGGCTGTTTCAAGTGTCTCAATGTGTTTTTGGATCATAGTGTTGGCGTCTTGAAATTGTGCTTTAATCGTTTCATTGGCTTCTTTATCAAGTTTGTCCAGAATTTTGTTAATTTTCTCCCTATGGCCTATCACAGCCTGTAAGGACACATTAAGGTCCTTTTCAAGTTTCTTACGGCGGATTTCATTCTTTTCCTTAATTTCTTCAAGTTCTCCCCTTACATTTACCAGGTCTTTCTTGACTTGATCCACATCAGCTTGTTTCAGAATAGAGTCAATATCAGATGGTATGAACACGATCCCATCACAAGACCTGAAATGAATAGGCAAACAAAAATATTCTAGTAATAAATGTTTCCTGAGTCTAAAGGTTATCCGAGCATTATAATTTCATTTTTTTTTCTGATAGGTCCTGGTATTATCGCATTTTAACTGTAAAAAAAAAATTAAAAACAAAAACAAAACAAGAGCGCCGACTAATGCAAAATAAGCCAGTCCTACTTTACTGTTACTTTGTTTTTTGGTTTAACGTCCCACGGACACTATTTCAGCCATTAGAACTCTATGTCTACTTGAGACACTTAAGTATCATGCCGTAGACATGTGGCATAATACACATTATCCTGACACCTGGCTTACCGGTCCTGTAACTAACCTCACATGCTCAGGGCCAGGCAAGGGAGCTATACCAGTACTTTGTACGTCTTAAAATGTCAAGAATCGTAATTCAAAAGTGACAGATAGGAGATGGAGGTCGATCAGGATTTTGTAAAACAGGACTCTCCTTATTCAATCTTTCGGTCATTATTAACCAAAGTGAAAAAGCTCAGATTGTTGATAAAGTCATTTTAAATATGATATTGAGTATATAATGCTCAAAATGTTGAGGTCAGCAATGGTTTTCTTCTTAACTTTACAGTTTTTCGGGTCATCATATAGCCGTTTAATTTTTTGGTTATATTATCTAACATACTCTGAAGCAAATGATTTACATTTCAAATATATTTCACAGGACATCGGGCCAACCAGTTCTGCAACTACCCTTATATGCTGAGCGCCAAGCAAGGGAGCTATAACAGTACCATTTTTTACGTCTTTGGTATGTCGCGGTCGGGGATCTAACCCGAGGCGGATGCTAAATTGGTTAATCTTATATGGTTTATCTTGAATGAACAAATATTAACTAGTTTTAAGACTGAATATATGTAAACGCGATTTTCGTTCTTTTCTTATAGGGTTCCTCATCTCAAAATAAACGCGAATTTCGAAAATAGTGATTTGTAAAATAAAATTGATTGTATAAAAAGAAATGATATTTCTTAAAATAATGAAGTCTAATTTGCCGTATAATTTTATAATACAGCCACAGATAACATAGTGCCAATTGGCTGGATGAAATTATGTTTTTCTATGCATTGATCATCAGAATAGTTTTAAGTGCATGAAACCGTTTATTTAAGGCTATTCTGTTCTTTTCCCTGACGGAATGGAGCATCACTTACTTTCGCTGCCTACTGAAAATATAATTAAATCTAAATGCCGTCAAATCTGTCTTAAGCAGCAATCAAGGGAACAATAGAAAAGATCGCTTACATAGATGGCCTAAATAAAAGTTAAACATATACCAAAATGTTAGTTTGGTAATATAAAAAAAACTGACCGCTAACTGCAGGTAAGCCTCTTAATACAGGTGACCGCTAACAGATTAAACTGTACTATTAAACGTACCAACAACTCATCTTTTTTTCTTCTTCTATTGAAATGGCTAGCTATCATATTACATTATGGCCATACTTTTAGACCAAGTTGTCAAGGATAACCCAAGAATGGGGTCCTTACTTTTTTTTCTTAAAGAGAAGCATCGGAAGAGAGAGTGGTTTGATACAAAGGGGTCCTGATGCGATACCCTAGCTCATTTTGCAAATACATGTAGACCTCTTAATTTTTTTACGCGCCCGGTGTAAAGCTCCGATACACGGGAAACACGCTCCTGGTTAGAACTAGTGCTGAGTACTCCTACTTTCCTCAGCAACTCAATTTTGCCGAGTTCAAGGCAAAGGTGAATCTGGAACCAATTTTATACGACTTTGGTTTGACGCGGTCACTAGAGGAAAGTGTTCCGGCCGGCTGGGATTCAAACCCCAGACTTCCTGAACGCAAGCCGACTCTCTACCACTAAGTTATTGTGCCAGTAAGTCTCAAGTATGCCATTAGAACTTGTAAAGCATAAAATGATATCGTGGATCATGATAGTGTCTTATGAAGGGACAGATTGTAAATTTATAGCTTACTTTTTCGTTTTGAAACGAGTCTTTAAACATTCCTCGGGTTTCGAAAACTCATCATACCGTAAGCTTAAGTATCATCTGCAACATTTGAATCTGATCCCTGTTTTTTTTTTCACTTTGCTTTTTATGGTACTAGTTTTGGAGATGTAGATATTAATAGATTTTTATATAAATAACAGTATTAGAGGTTAAATATCTTCCAAAATTATATACTTGCTGGCTTGCATTGAATCTAAATTTGCGCTTATGTTACATAGTATTGTAATAAATAAGCAATCTAAATTTTAACTGTTTTTCTTCAATTTAAAAGAATAAAATGGTTCATTCTTGTAGGTTTAGATTTAGTTGTTTACGGACCAGAAAATAGTAATTAATGCTCAGACACATCATTAACAGTTTTTAGCGAACCTGAGCACCTGTGCTCAGGGTGGGCTATTAGGAACGATTAATGTCGTCCGTTTGTCATCCAGGATTAATTTGTTTGCTTGCTAGCATTTTTATCTTTTATATTATTATTTTCTTCAAACTTCATGACAATATGTTAATAGTCATAACTTCTAGGGCAACTTCGAATATGGCTGATATCGCCCAATTAAGTCTGGACTCCTGGCCCTTTTAATAAAAAAAATGACAGGTTTCGTTTCGTTTGCATTCTAGCAACGTCATTTCTAAAGCAATCATCTTAAAACTTAATGACAATGTTGACTGTCATAATCTCTTGGCCAAGTTCCCTTATGGCTGATAATGCAAATTTAAACATTAAAAAATCCTAGGTTGTATTTTGTTTGCAATCTAGCATCTTCGTTCCTAAGCAAGTATTTCAAACTTTATGACAATGTTAATAGTCATTTCTCGGGCAGGTTCTATTATGGCTGGGCCTCCGTGGCCGAGAGGGTAAAGTCGCTGACTTTAACACTCACCCAGTCCCTCACCGCGTGGGTTCGAATCCCGGCAGGGTTATTCGGATTTTCATGTGAGGAAGCATTCAAGCTGGCTTGCGGTAGCTTGGTGGTTCTACCCTGATGTCTCCGTGCATTCGGGAGACCTGTACTCAGCTGGACGTCGCTATATGACTGAAATACTGTTGAGGCGACGGTAAACTCAAATAGTCAAGTCAAGTCTATTATGGCTTATATCAGTCAACAAAGTAATATTAAAAAAAAAATTGATTTCGTTTGCATTTCTTAAGCAATCACTTTCAAAGATTATGACAATGTTTAAAGCCATAATCTTCATTGGTTGACTGGTATCAATGATTCTTCAGAGTCATCGTCCTTGAATTGTCATATACTTTGTATAAGCAATCCTCATTAAATTGAGGCACGCTGTTAATGGCAACAATATCTTAGCTGAGTTCGATTATGACTAATATTGGACTGAAAGATCTACAGTTTACTCCTTTGTAATTTCAGAAAATTTACAGGTTTGCCGTTTTTACACTCTTGTTTTAAAAATCTTGCCAGAAACCATATGGTCTGGAGTTTAGATAGTATGTGTGTGTCACTGCATAGTAGTCATTTTTAGGTTGGTTCCAATCTACTTACAAATTTTAAGCTACACACATCACATTGGATCAAATATACTGGGTGGTTTGTGGAATTGAAATGACCATGATGTATTTCTGTATGGACTCAATACAATTGTATAATATAGTAGCTTGTGTAGGCAAAGAAGACACTATTTCGCATGTGAGCGTCATCAAGACCATATTGGCCCTCTTCTTCTAACTATTGTCGTTTATGGAAAGTTATTGTTTACACATATTCAGGGTTCATAGTCCAAATTATAGGTATTTTTTACAGTTCATGTTAAATAAAGTCAATTTACATGAAACGTAAAATGTTTTCTTTTGTACTTAAGTGTGTTAAAATGTCTAAGACATTCGTGTTTGTTTAAGTTAATATTCTTTAATTAATTTATTTTAATTTTACTTCAATGATGACATTTTGCACACGTTTTCAATATAAAACAGTCTGTTAATTGGACATCTACTGTCTGAGAACGAATGAACTGTATGCAGCTATAAAAAACACAAAACAAAAACAACAACAAAAAAAAAAAAAAAAAAAAAAAAAAAACAACGAAAACGAATTTTGTCTCCGTTTGGATAAAAGGGACAGGAAAAAAGTTGATTTTCGTAAAAGATACTGCGTGCGTCCCTGTTTTATTGATGTTTTAAGCATCAATACCGCAATTTAAAAAGTATAAAAAGAATGAAAAATGTTTGCGCTCGCCTACCCATTTATTTCAGAGCCATTACCGGAAGAAGTTCTTTTTGCTTTATGACAAAACTTTTAAATTTTCAAAGATGATATTTGCTGGCATGAAGGTTAACAGAAAACCAAATACACACACTTTAAATACAGAAAAGCATCTGATTCATAGATATGACCTTAATACAACACCCAACAAAGTGATCCAAAAATTAAATACTAATACATCTGTACAACGAAACAATTAAAAGGGACAGGAAAAAAGTTGATTTTCGTAAAAGATACTGCGTGCGTTCTCCAATGCCCCCTTTATGTCACCATACAAAATCCATATTGAGTAAGTTCCTTAAAGGGTTATAAAATACTTGTTGCTTGTAATAGGTCGATTATAATTTTGCCTAAACCCTAGAACGTTTTATTGCCTTGGAAAAAGAAAATATTAGTTTTTTTTCTTTATTCCAAAAATGGTCCCTGTTTTATTGATGTTTTAAGCATCAATACCGCAATTTAAAAAATATAAAAAGAATGAAAAATGTTTGCGCTCGCCTACCCAATTTATTTCAGAGCCATTACCGGAAGAAGTTCTTTTTGCTTTATGACAAAACTTTTAAATTTTCAAAGATATATTAATGTAGTCAAAAATAAATTTAAAACAAACCGTTATGTCTATGCAATTTAAAATACATATGTCACTCAATTTCACAGAGTTTGAAAACCGCGAAAGTAAATTATTTTATCAAAATGAATAAGAAAAGCGCGTATATTTGTGTTTCAAAAATCGCGTATGTTAAATTTGTTGGAAAAACAAATGAGAAAACAGCGTAAGTGCCCGTATGGCTCAACTACTTAAGTCACAGAAAATACCCAAATCACATGTTAAAGATACACAAAACACTTATAATGCGTCTAACCTGACGTTTAAAAACAGAAAAATTTAGTTTTTTTTCTTCTCCTGAAAAGTTGCCAAAACTGACGCAGTTTTCGTAGAGCAGCGACGACATGTACATGACAACCCGGTCGAGTGTACATGAAGCGATAATCTATCCGCATGTAAGAAAGTCAGTAATCATCAGAGGCCATTGTCGTTGTCGACATTTATTAAATCTTAAGGTAAACGAAAAATGTAATATTTAACTATATTTAATTCATAATCTATAAAATTTATAAGGAAAAATATATGCTATTTTTTTTTTAATTTGAGAAACTCCCCTTAGTTACAAGCAGTTATTTAAACCTTTTATCCTAACATTCTAATTTCTACTGAGAAACGTTCCGTTTTTTATTTATTTATTTATTTATTTTATTTTTTTTATTTTTTTTTTTTTGTACTGGCCTCCAGAGAGCAGATATCAGTAGAGATTACCTAACCTTCTAGCTGTTTTTTATACCTTCTTTCATTATTTCACATTCTTTTTATCTTGGGGTCACTTAAAATCGTTACACCGGTGACAGGAAAATATGACTGAGATTAGCAAGCGAAGACCAAAACGAAATAGACAAGACTTAAAAGGCGAATGAGGGTTACAGGTCTTGGGCACTGCACTTTCCTTCAAATATAAGGTTTCAGCTTGATACTTTTTGAGTTGTAGTCTGGAAAAAATTAAGTAATAAAAATTACAAGGGACAAAAACTTTAAAATTATGCAACAGAGAGTTGTGGGTCTTGGTCACAGCAATCCCCCTCAATGATATCTATACACATATGATGTTTCATCTTGATACCTTTTACACTTTTGAATTACGGCCCGGACAAAAATTTAGAATGAAAATTTACAAGGGGAATAAACCAAAATTTTGTTTATGAAGTTTCATCTTGATACCTTTTTATACTTTTTTGAATTATGGTCCGGACAAAAATAAGTATGAACATTTTCAAAGGGTAATAACTCCAAAATTACGCTAAAAAAATGTTTTTTCGTTACTGCAATTCCACTCAATGAGATCTATCCACATATGAAGTTTCATCATATCTTTCTTTTATACTTTTTGAGTTATGATCCGGATAAAAAAAACGACAGACGGCAGGACGGACTGACAGACAAGCTGAATCCAGTAAATATCCCCGTTACAACTTCGTTGTGCTTTGTGGGGTATAATAATCGGGGCGGATTTCAATGGAGATCGAAGAGAGAGTGAGAGAAAGAGAGAGAGAGGTAGGGGTGTATACTCACCGGTGATCAATTGAAATGCATACTGTACAAACAACTTGATCATGTGATTTACACCACATCTTAATCGTCCCTCCGTGCTTCAGACATCGGTCTGTTGGTTGATTCCTGAGAATGGAACACTGAGTGACATCATCCAGAAGAGTGTGATCGTCTATCAAACTGTTGTGTTGGGATAAACAACCCTCACAGTAAAGTTTTCTGCATTCCACACAGAACTTCACGGCCTCTCGTTGTTTGTTCTTCTTTTTACACGGATGACACAATGAATCAAGTATTTGGTCAGAAAGTTTCTCTTTTGTTTCTTCTCCACCTCCTCCGGACGCCATATTTGTCAAGTTATTACACGCCCAATCTATTTTACCCACTGCACACGTATGTAGGTTAAACTACACAAGATATTCGTACAGATAAACACATCAAGTAGAGTGTGTGTCGATTATAGGACATACAGGATCCATTCTTTAAAGGGGAAAAAACAAGTACTTGAAAATATCCAGCTGGATTTAGGCTTAATTTATTACTTCTTTTTTTTCATAATTAGACACCATGTTTTTATACAGAGAAGATACTAAATGACATATTCTATTGATATTGGATAAATTTATCAGGAGAAAACAAAACAATTTGTATTTGTATTTGGGTTTACCGTCGCTGCGATAGTATTTCAATCATATAGCGACGTTCAGCTAATTACAGGTGGGGGAAGACCCCGAGAACTCAGAGGTACCCGGGTAGAACCACCGACCTATCGCTAGCCAGCTGGAAGGCTTCCTCACATGAAAAATCCGAAGTCCCTATCGGGATTCGAACCACAGCGAGAGATTTGTAGTCCACGACTGTAACCGCTCGGCCACGGCGGCCCCACAAAACAATTGCACCTAGTAGACTAGTAGCAATATGTATAAACCCCATTCCAATTTTTAAGGCATTTCTTATTTAAGGTGACTATGTTCTGGTTTAAGGTTGGAGCTACCCGCTGTAGAGAGAGAATTTCAATAGTAGGTCTACAGGCCTGTAAATATTTACATGAATGAATATTTACTAAGTAAATTCCCCACCCACAAACTTAAAATGTCTATTCTTAAAAAATAAACCTGGTGACCTTTTTTTTTTCCTTAAAAAAAAAATTAAAAAAAAAAAATGTTGTTTTGTACTTAACTTTATTCGAAATTAGCCATATGTAAGGGTATTTAATATTAGATGTATACATAGTAAGCCAAAAATATTTTGTTTCATCACATTCGACGTTTCACCAATAAAGTGACATATACTTTACTAATAATTGTAATCAATATGAAGCAAAATATAGACTTAGTTTTCATAGGTGAAATTCCATCCTTAGGGGAAAAAAATAAAGGTTAGTTTCTCAGGCACCGCTGCAATCGTTTTTAATGGTCCGCTTCGTTTTTGAAAAGTCCAAATATTTTTCCCTTCAAAGAAATCGTCGAATCCGCGGTAAACCTTTGTGGAAACAGCCACCAACCACTGTTTCCCTGTGCATGCTATACCGCATGTGTGGCGATGCCGAGTACCAGACACACATATCAAGAACGTCTCTGCCACCAAGATTTCGATCGTTTTCGCTGATTTTTCAAATGCATTTTAACAATGTAGATTATGGCAAAGGAAACAGAGAAACAACATGTGTGGGTGATGGCAAATGCTGTATTCTTTCCTTTGAAACATGGCAGAGGAATCACATTTTTGATATCTACAAGATAGAGGTTGTATAGCGTGAAACTTCTGCCTGTCTGAATATCTATCCTGCTTTTTTGACTTTTCAAAAGTACCGCCCACTCTGTTAAACTTTCCCACTTGTTTTAAATGATACACTCATTGAAAATGAGGAAAAAAATATAATGACACATATCTTTATAAAATACTGTGTTTTTTTTAAGTATGTTACTTTTTACAACGCACATTAAGCTACAAGCAACTAATAACCGTTATACAATAATTGGTTAAAATTTTGCATCAGATTTAACAAATATAAAATATTAAAATTTGGATATTTAATCAGTAAATAAAGAACAAATGACTACAACTGAAATAGTCCTGCTATATGAGTATTTCGTTGCTTGTATTAGTGTTAGGTAAACATTCCACTGGTGGTACTTCGGACATTTTGTGATTACGTGTGTCTGCTTGAGGCCACATTTCATCTTCACGTTGTAGATAATCGACATGATGTATCATACAGCCACGCCATTCATGGAACTACTCCATATATATGCTGAATCTCAAAAATGGACAATTTTAACGGATTTGGTATGTTGCGGCGGGGGATTATTGAGGTGTACATATCGAAGGATGAGAGCGAAACTAGGCTAAGTCCTTATATATTTTTATGTACTTAGCATAGTTTCGCTCTCATCCCTCGATATGCAGGGTATACATATTATTTAGTAACAAGGGTCCTAAAAATAATTGTTTTAAGACATCCCATACACTTTATGAATAACTTTCAATGAAATCTTCATATATCGTCTCAGATCATTGACAAAGTCAAATAGGATTTCAACTTCCTTGACATATACAATTGTTTTGATTTCAAGATAATCTGATTCAATAAGTCAAGCGTTCGCAATGATAAGTCAGGTTTACATTAGAAGTGTTCTTGTCCAATTCAGACTTCAGTGAAATGTGCAATTTACTGGCTACGTCGGATATGTTTTAAGTTTGTCATTCAATCATCTAAAATATTTTCGTAACGCAAATGATTTTCTTGTAGTAATCTCTGCAGATCCTACTGGTGAAACTGAAGCATAACTTGCTGAACATGGATCTTAATGATTCAGTTACAATTGAACAGTTAAACGATGAGGCGGCATCAGAACGCTATGCTGCAGTGATTTTCATCGCCGTTCTAATGCCGTTTGGAATAATCGGGAACATTCATGTCTTGCTTGTATACAGCCTCAGGATCAAACCGTCCAACCATAGGATATATATAATGACTCTAGCGGGCCTCGACTTTATCATGTGTGCTGTGTTGATGCCCTTTTCTATTTTTGTATATAGCTACCCTATAATGTATACAAATGATGCAGCCTGTCGGATATTCCAATTTATTAACTTCACAATTTGCACAGTTTCTTCACTTCTTTTATGCGTAATTTCGATCGACAGGTGAGTGAAGCATTTATTTTATTTCCCTTTTTTCTTTCACCCTAAACGAATGCAGTCGGACGTCGGTAATGTGAAAACGGTATGAGTATACTGAAAGCTTCGACTGAGCGAGAATTCGAGTTATGAATCATATACATATACTATCAAATCGACGATTCGGGACAGAAGAAGTGAATTCAAAATAAGCAATATGATAAATCGAACCAGTGATGCTCCAGTCGTTTCAATGAAATGTCTGAATAGATAAAATATTTTTTTTTTTATAGTAATTATTTTTTAAAAGCTTATTTGGTAAAATGTTCCTCTCAAGATTTAAGGTGTACATTTAGTATGAAAAATCCTGATTTTGGTAAATGCTTTGTTAATATTTAGTTAATGAAAGAAATGTTATTAAAAAATACATAAAAAATTAATAATTTTTTTTTCTAGATTCTACCTTCGATTCAAAATGCATGAACAAGTATATGTAGCATTTATTTGTGACTTTTCGTTTAGGAAATACATTCAAAATAGAGTGTCTGTGACGGAACTTCCAAAATGATAATGAGTGACTTGATACAAACTCATTTACATTCTTAGTGCTAATACTTATAATTTCAAAGTGAATAAAAAACATTGGTCTTAAACCCACATTTACGTTTTATCACTACTTAATATATCAGTAATATTTTTAAATGGCTATGTCAATTCAAATTTTTGAATAAAAAACAAAAACAACAACAACAACAACAACAACAAAAAAACCGTCATTATACTATCAGTATGTATTATTTTTGCAGGTATCGTAAGGCATGCACTCCACTCAGCAGACAATTCACTCGACGAAATGCGGGACAATTTACAGTTCTGTCAATTGGGTTAGGTGTCCTTGTCACGTGGCCAGTCCTGGTTTTAAAAGGTCACCAAACAGTGATAACGAGGCACACCAATATCACCGGGGCAACTTGCGGCATTAGTGACGAGTGGAAAAACACACCCTACCCTCTTTCCTTCTTTGGATTTCTGCTATTAGGATTGTTAGTCATATTCATTGTTATGACTGTTTTATATTATAGAATTTTGAAAGTAATTAAAACGTTAAGGCCTAGAAAAGCTGGTGCAAATAACCTTGTTTGGAGTTCTGAAAAGAACGATACGACAGCACAAGTAAAGACTTCAAACGTAACGATGGAGTCAGTTTGCACTTCAGATGGAAACCAGCTTGATGAAACCGCCCTTCATACAAGGCCGGAAGTCGTAATCGACAGCACTTGTAGAAACACAGCGGGTTCAAACAACAGTTCAACATCACCTGATCATGTCACCTATGTGTTCAGTCTCATCACAGCTGTATTCATCTGTAGTTATGCCCCTAATATCACACTTCGTATAATTTCATCTCTCGATAAGACATTTGTGACGAGTTTGTCACATGGCGGAAAAATGACTTATTATTTGTTTATTGTATGCTATCACGTAAATAACATTGCTAACATCCTGATGTACGGGATGTTTGACAAGCGATTCAGGGACGAAGTTAAAGAATTTTACAAAGACATATATCAAAGAATACCTTTTGTTCCTGCCAAATAATGTACAGCATGTACAGATTTTTAAAATTAACAGTGCGTTTATTTTTTCATTCGGAATGCTAGAAAGAGTGAATCGTTTTGGAAACAAAGGCCCTACATGCTGTGGTTAATTCAGCACTTTAGTGAATAATAAAATATGGAGAGAAAGAAAATTCAAAAACAGGATAAAATGAGTATATGGTTTATTCCGAGGCGGAGAAAGTTAATGCTCGAAAACGGAAACGAGCTTGCTTAAGCCCATCATTTTAAGATATCTTGGCCTCACTGGCTTAACTTTTTCCATCTCGGAACAAACCATATATTCTCTATTCTCTATATTATCTGTTAATGGCTAACGTTATCGCTCATTCAGCGCATAATAAAAAGCAACTATGCCTCAAAGGGTTTTCGTGTTTTCTGAATTTATTTTCACGTACATTTATATTGCTCATTGTTTCATTATATACCTAATCATATAATCACATGGCAGTCAAATTTTGCCAAACACAAGCTCCAAAAATAGGGTTTACTCTTAGATCATATTAAGAAAAGATATATAAATTTGTATTGTGATATGAGACATGCATTAACAAGGAATACACTAAATAACTGTTTTGATATATCCTAGTAAGAATCAGTTGATCATTTTTTTCTTGCTGGCAAGCTTATATATCCTTATAAAGGTCACGAACAAATAAGGATGTTATATAAACGTGATGCAGCATTCTTGAATGGCTAGATACTGTTGAATGCCTCCTAGTGTAAGAAGGGTTGAGTTCTGTAGATTACAGTACTTGTTTGGTGCTGTGTTGATACCAAATATACCAAAATCCAACTATGTAAATATCACCCCTCTTAACCATTTCCCTCGTATAGACTCATTTTGACGCACTCAATAGGTATCACCTAAAGCCTGATCTGCAGAAATCCACAGTTAAACCTTACCAAATTTAATTACAAAATCCACATTTCCAGACCACTGAGGAGCAGCGAACAGCATAAAACCTGATCAGCCTGCGAGTTACTTGCAGGCTGATCTGGTTTTATGCTGTTCGCATAGGTCTTTTCATAGTGTCCTCTATGAGGGAAAGGGTTAAGTGAAGATAATGATATCAACAATCTATGATTGAATGATGATTATTATTGTTCACTTATACTTGAGAATCAGAATACTTGAGATGATCTTATAGATTTATATTAATTTCCTTGAATATATTAGATCACGTAAGTAGGCATATCCGTTGTTTGTCCAAATGTTATCAGGAAAGTTTCTAATAGCATTCGTATTATAAGTCGGGTGTTTGATATTCCTTAATTGAAGCATATGCTTTCAGTAATTGGAGCATTTATTTATTAAATGGCAGAATTGTACAGATACAGTAAAGCCCCGCCTATATTTGGCTCAAAGATTAATCTATCAAAAAAAGAAAAAAACTTAAATGCTCTATCAACACATCAAGCGTGTTGTAAACATTTGATGAATATTTAGGTTTCCGTGTACTTAAAATGTTTTTCTTTTCATAGCGTGTTAAGCAAGGATTTCAATTTGTATGTGTCTAAATAAGAATGTATACTTTCTGATCATTCAAAATTAACCTATCATTACAAATAAAATAACAGTGTGTGTGACACCATTAAAAGAATATACTCGTTCTTATTTATTACCTAATTACATTAGTAAACAGATTGATTAAAACTAATAGAATATATATAAGATCATAGGCTATTCACGTAGAAAGTAATGAGAAAAATACTGAGTTCTTTGAAAATATAAGAAAAGAAGTTTGCAAAAAAGAAAAAAAAACAACAACATAGATATTTTGAAAATTGGAAATATAATATACAAACAATTACACGATATATCATTATAAAGACTGTATTCAAATCAAAGAAGATATAGACTGCTTTAACTTCTGGAGATAACCGTCGCTACGACAGCATCTCAGTCACACAGCGACACCAAGCGGATACCTTTGCTACGACAGCAGCGACGCCCAGCGGATTACATGTGAAGACAGACACAGAGTGCATAGAGCTACCACCGATCTTTTCCCAACATGTGTTAGTTTGTTTCGTATTCTTTCTTTTTCGTGTACTGTGCTTCAGCTCTGCTCTTATATTCATCCCTATCGAAAGGTGAAGAAATATATTTGCTTTCTATTCAATTATTTTATTACATATATTTTCTTGTATATAAAATATTGCTTTCCCAGATTTTTATGTGTCGGTTTTTTTTTCAATATAGATTGATTTATTTTGGTACGTCGGGAAGTTATGCATGAAAAACTGCTGGAAACAATGAATTACCACATATAGTTGTTCAAGGGATTGCGCGTTTGTTATACCCTTGTCTCGTTTCGACAACTGTTCTGTTCACAAATTCTACTTGATAAATGATAACCCCTGTCATATGCAATGTTTTTGTTCTCAAGTGGTCTTTAATTTTTTGTCAGGTCAATGCGTTGAGATAAATACTTTTACAGATAAAGGAAAGTGTATGTTAGTAAAAGAAATGAAAAAATGGATATTTTAATCAGCTAAAGAGGTAGGATTGGGAAAGAAATAGTTATGAATAATTAAGATTTTGAAATTACGTGAAAGCTGAATGGATAAGTAATCAAGAAAGGATACCATATCAGTATGTGCATAAAGACGGAGCTGTGCATCACGTAAAACAGTCATATATACTCTGTACTGACAGTTTCTTGTGTTCAAGTAAGCTTAGATTATTAAAGAAAACGTAATCATGCTGCCAAAGGTACAATCTGTAATGTCAAATAAAAATACATCACAATACACTAATTAGACGTGACATGAAATAAATAATGAAGACATTTACCACGTTTTGGTGTAGAATTTGTACCAAACCTATTTAACAACAAAGAGGCCAGAAATAATTGTATCATGGAAATATACGTAAGGATTTCCGGTTATTAAATATTTTGATAAAACAAGTTTTTCCCCATTAGGAGGTAGTCAAATCTTCACTTACACTTCACGTCTGAATTGAACCTCTATATCTTTTAAATCAAACGGTATTGGCCCGTTGGGCTTAGCCGGTGCTATGTGACAGCTGCATAATGACTGCGAAACACCGTGCATGCATTAACATAATACAATTCCAAACATAAGCTATCGGAATGTTAGCTCTCTCATCAACAAACCTGTTTTGTGAATCTCTTAACGTTATGGATACCAAAATTAGGAAGTTGGATAAAATAATCAGAAAAATATTGATTTTAGATAAATTAATTGTTGTGAAGATTTATCATTTGCTCACTATATGAAAATTAATTAATGATATACATTGTGTAATTATCCGGTGTAAAAATTATCTTTCAATATTTATATATATACACCGTGATATAGAAATAATTTTATTCATAATTTCCTAAATAAATTGGAGGCCCAATAGACCTAGATATGTATTGTTTACACTATATAGTGAATATAAACAACATGTACGTAGACATAAATTTCGTGCCTTGTTGGTCCCGAAGGATATCTTTTTGTCAGGTGAAAAGGCAAATTATGTGATCAGTAGGAGTTTCACGGAAACCTTCACGTGCATACACCTCATCACCTTTGCACGAATCTACCTCCGATTTTCAGGAAATAGGCCGTTACTAATTCTACTTCCGGTTTAGTGCCTAATTTTAATAACCTCAATAAAATGGATACCCCTTTTCATTATGTTTTTGTACTGAAATATACTGAAATTTATAAGGAATAGATTTTTTTCAATTTCAGCAAACATTTATTTTGACTGACATCCATTTGTTTCAAAGAAATAGTACTTTTATTGCAGAAAAATCAGTTATATTTTTTAGTGAAATACGCGCTTTTCTCTTTCAAAAAGTTAAAATCTGTAATACAAATTTCCTTTATATTTTGTTTATTAGTACGATATTTACTTAACTACTAAGTATCAGGGTAAAAAGAGAAATTGTATTACAGATTTTAGAAAATCGTATTTAAATAAACTCACCGTATTTTGTAGGTCAAACCGGAAGTTGATTTCTTATTTATTTTTTTTCATTTCATAACCAAAAAATAAAATACCTGTCATTTGTTGTTCATTGCGTAAAAACAAAAAACAATATGTGCAGAAATCAAACATGTGTATTGGGCTGTTTCTACATAAATTTCCCGAAAGTCAGCACCTTTTCGGTAATTACGGTACGTTTTACTCTTACGTGTAACAACTCGGAAGCGGTGCTACAATAAAGGGTTTTCCAGGCTGTGATGAAAGCCAAAAATGCTTATGAATAGTAGAAAAAAATTTTTTTCATGTAAACTGAAAATATCTACAAAAACAAATCTATTTATTATCTGCAGTGTTAAGCCTTCTTTGTCATTGAAAGAGAAAATACCACAAATCAAATTAAATGTACTGTATTAAGTGTATTTTACTTATTATGTGAAATTGTAGTCTGTGCTTGACAGATACAGTAATTCAGATCAACACACAGCACACATGAAACAAGCAGTATGATTTACAGTGACAGTTGTGGTGAAGAAAAAAATAAGAAGAAAGAAAAACTGTCAGTGAACGATAATGTTTGAAAAAGAATAAATGAGAATATTACAATATTTTGGTGGTATTTCACCTCATGTTTGAATTTGGAATTAAGTTTGGGTTTATTATATTTCTGTTAAATATTTGACGAAGATGTGCGCATGTTATAACTTCATATAAGATCATTATAATTCTTTTCAGATTGCAGAAAGCAGACAAAGGTGTGTGCTCTCATTTCAGAGACAGACGTTGCTGAATGTTGAAATTATTTGTGATATCATAAATGTAATCTTAGAATATCAATTAACAACTAAAAATATATTGTATCATTATTTAATGTGTGAGTGTATATGTGAGAGTGTCAGAGAGAGAAGCCTTATATACCCTTATATACTTCAAGATCAATACATTAAAATTTCCAAGAAAAAAAATAAATTCAAACAATCAAATACTCCAAAAAGAAAAATCAAGTTCAACAATTAAATGCTCTTAAAAGTTAGCTGGCAATCACTCATCTAAGCTTAAGAAATAAATATTTTTGCTGTATATGAAATCTATAATATACAGAAAACTAGATAAACAAATTCATAGGTTTACTTTAATATTATTAGTTCTACTCCAACTTGGAAACAATATTTTACATATTACATGTTCATTGGCTGGACCAGTACTTTGTGGCTGCACTTGGGAAGGTGTATAGGTTTAAAGCTATACTGTAGATGAAAATGATATATATAATTAAAGGCATCGTTAAAAAAAGGTTTACTGATGAGAAACTGAACCACAATCAGGTCCCTACTCATTTAAATCAAGAAGGTGGGGGGACTTTTTTCCCCTTTTGTCTGATGATGAATAAGTTTTAATGTCCTAATAACATAGGAATGGAAGTGGTGTGTGTGTGTGTGTGTGTGTGTGTGTGTTAATAAAGATTGATGCATAGATAAGTTTAGAAAATGGCTCTCAAAGTCAATGTAAATTTACATTTAAACACCAACTTAAATTTAAAAAATGATTTCTCTTTATATATAAATATTGAGTTCATATGCATTTGCATTTTTTCTTGCCGAATCTCACCGCCTTTAAAACCTTTAATGACACATTATGACTATACTAAACTCGCATACAAAGAAGAATTGTATACACCAGTGAACTATGTCACACCCATACGACGATAGTGAAAGGACCGGAACTGAATTTCCTCTTTCCAACTCTCTCTAACTTTTTTTTGCAATTACATTATCAGATTATTGATTGGTAAAATAATTAAAAAAGTTTAAAGTGGAATCCGTAGTAACTTTACTCCGATGTACTTCTGTAAGTTTGTATAAACATGTCTCTTTGTTACTTAACGGATACCTCTACTCATAAGAAGATAACAGAAAATGTTGTACACCGTGTAACAGCATATAATGCAAAAATAAGTTCTGTTTCTGGTCTCCAGCAAATAAAAAAGAGGGTAGGCAGGTCGGGATTTTATTTTTTATTTATTTATTTTTTACATGAAAAGAAAGGTAAAAAGGTAATATTTTTTAAAGGCGGAAAGGTAAAAAAAAACTTTAGTGTCGGTCGTTAAAAACAAGAGGGTCGGCTTTGACCTAAGTTAGGATATCTGATTTATTCTAAACTTTGAACAATATACGATATGCGTTAAATCTAAATTAAAGATTGTCTTGTAAATTCTCATGATTTTGAAACTGAATTTATTTTTCAAGAATTAGATGAACTAATAACTACTTCTAAATTGTTAAATGTTGTTAATGTTTAATAAGTACTGTTATAAGGCCCTTGGTAACGATTATTTGATAAATGAATATTTTATATCTTGTATATACAAATGTACTACTATTTTCGCATCAAGTTGACATGTTTACTATTATATTAAATACGGGACATTTTCCTTCCAAATGGTCAGAAGGAAAATAATACCAATATTTAAAAGAATGATAGAATGATGAACACAGTTATAGAGGAATAACTTCAGTGAGTTACGAGTATTTATCAAAGATTTTCACACGTATTCTAAATAGACACATAACTTAAGTGAGTTACGAGTATTTATCAAAGATTTTCACACGTATTCTAAATAGACACATAACTTAAGCTATAGAAAAAAATGATTTATTAAGTGACGCGCAATTTGGTTTCAGAAGTGATAGTTCTTCAAAAGACGCGACATTTTTACTAAATGGTATCATACAGAAGTTTTTTTTTTATATAGAACGCTTAAATTATTGTTTGATTGATTTAAAGCATGCTTTTGACAGTGCTTATTTGAAAGGTTTATTTTATAAGCTATATATAAATTGGCATAGGTGGGAATTTTTTTTAAGATTATAAAAACTATGCATTCAACAGTAAAAAGTCGCGTTTAGGTATGTAATACATTTTCTGTTTTTTTTTTATTGCACTGTACGCTTGAAACAAGGGAAAATAATTTCCCCAGTTATGTTTGCTATATTTCAAGATGATTTGGAACTTTTACCCAGGATAGCATGTCTAGTGGTTAAACTTTTGACGATATAACGTTTATATTTTTATTAATTGCTGATGATATGGTTTTATTAGGAAAGAATCCAATGGAGCTTCAACATAGTTTAGATATACTAGAATATTGCAATAAATGGGGTTAAGAGGTGAACACAAAGAAAACAAAAATATAATTTTTAGATAACGAGGACCAATAAAACAGAATGTTTTTTTTATAATAATGTATAATAAAACAGTGAGTGATTTTAATTATTAAGGTACAGTTTTCAATTATAATGGTGGTTTTAATCTTAATCAAAAGACTATAGCTTGTAAAGGTTTAATAACCCTAAATGTTTTATTATATAAAACATACCAATTCAATCATCTGAAACAATCTGCGATATGCGAACGGTTTTAAGCTTTTGTCGGATCAATTTTGCATTAATCTTGTGAGGTGTGGACATTGTGTCCACCTTCCCTTATCTGTATTGTGACATATAAGTAATATATTCTTTCTATATTTTTCCTCTTCTTCTTCAAATCTATTTTATGTGAATGTTGTATTTTCAAAACTATAGTTACCAATTTAATTTAGTAACATTAAATATCTGTATTAATAAATTTGTTACAAGAAACTGTAAGTTCACATAATAAACTATCTATCTATCGAAATAATAACTTGTTCCACTGATAGTTTTTTTCTACATTTGAAGATAACGTGTGTCCCTTTTAATGCTATAGAATACGGCCACACCAACCGTTGCAGGAACTACCCTTTATTTATGCTGAACCTCAAGCAAGGTTGTACGAGGCAGTTCATTCTTAACGACTTTGGTATATTGCAGTTGGAGATCGAATATTGAGGTATACATATATACACATATTTCCTTGTTGAATGCCGGATCTGTTCTTACAACATCATTTAGTGACTCATGCATTATATGAATTCGTTTAATGAAATCAACAGATATCATCTAATTATATCATTGACAAAATCAAATTTCCACTCCCTTGACATGTATGATTGGTTCGATATTTGGATGAATCAGTCAAGCGTTCACCATGGGGAATTCGGTTCACAGTACAAATTTTCTTTTCAAATTTTAACTTCAGTGAAAATGGACTATTTACTGGCTGCTTCGGATATGTTTGAATGTTATTTTTATCGTTTATAATATACATTCATTAATACTGATCTAATGAATCTCGATAAAAGAATTCTAATGATTTGACGTTAACTAGTACAATTTTGAAACCCTTTATGGTGTAATGTACAAAAACAACAACAACAAAAACAAACTGAAACCAAAAAATTAAGCTTTCATTTCAACTATGTTATACAATTAATTTCTTATTGTAATTTCTACAAGTCCTACTAGTGAAACTGAAGCATAATTTGTTGAACATGGATCTTAATAGTTCAACTACAATTGAACAGTTAAACGACGAGGCGGCATCAGAACGCTATGCTGCAGTGATTTTCATCGCCGTTCTAATGCCGTTTGGATTAATCGGGAACCTTCATGTCCTGTTCATCTTCGGCCTCAGGATTAAACCGTCCAACCACAAGATATATATAATGACTCTGGCGGGCCTCGACTTTTTCACGTGTGCAGTGTTGATGCCATATACTATTTCTGTATATAGGAACCCCTATAATTTATACAAATGTTGCAGCCTGTCGGATATTCCAATTTATGAACTATTACATTTGCACTGTTTCTTCCTTTATTTTATGCGTAATTTCGATCGACAGGTGAGTGAAGCATTTTTTTATTTCCTTTTTATCTTTCACTCAATTAATGAAGTCGGTAATGCGTAAACTGCATGGGTATGCTGAAAGCTTCGTTTGGGAGAGATTTCGTGTTAAGAATCCTATACATTATTATACTATCAAATCGCCAATTCGGGACAGAAGTCAATTCAAATTACCCAGGAATACGATAAGTCTGTGTTCGAATCAGTTTCACTAAAATGGCTGAATATATAAAATTATATTCTTCAGTAATGAATTTGCTAAGAATCACATTATATATCGTATGCTACTTTCATTGAGTTGTGACGACATAAAAAATGATTCATTTTTATAAAAGTAATGATCATGGAGGTGTTCAGTATCGATGCGTGAATATGGCCAAAAGAACGTAGGGGTTGAAAAGCAACATTTTTGAGATGGCAGCCTGATATCTGAAAATGGCAAAAATAACAAGATTGAGAGTTTTAGCTACAGAAAAAAGTACTTTTCTAGCGTGTATTGTGTCCGCGGGCTTTAATTACGGCCTGATATCCCGGCTCTTGCTGCTGATAAGCCTTCGGACCTTACCTTATGATGAAGAAACTGAGCCAATTCCTCAATGAGAGTTTGTCTAAGCTTCCGGACATTTGCTGAATGGGCTTGGCAGTAAAAAATGGCTTTCTGTAGCATATCCCATGCGTGTTCTATTGATTAAAATCCGGGGATCTCGCTGGCCAATCCAATTGTACAATTGTAGGTCGCTCGAGATACTGATTGTTGATGCGGGGCTCTATATATGTGCATTAGAATAAAATCAGTACCTATAGCTCCTGCATACGGGAGTACATCAACATCCAAAATTTCAATGACTAATCTCTCTGTCGTAAGCGTGCCGTTTTCAATGACGTGTAGGTCCGTTTTCACCTGAGCGATAATTCCTGCCCACACCATGACTGAACACCTGGCATAACGATCATGCTCTGCAATACAAACTGAAGGGAAATGTTTATTTGGCCTTCTCCAAACCCTAGCCCGCCTGTCCGTGACGTCCACACAGAACCTTGACTCATCTGAGAATAGTACTGAGGTCCAGTCATTATGGGTCCACGTAATATGATCTCGTGCCCATTCCAAACGCTCTTGAACAAAGTGTCAAAGGGATGCGCATTGGAGGCCGACATGACCTCAATCAAGCTTCATGCAACCGCTTCTAATGAAATGTGTACGCACACCGGTAGTATTCTGTAGGTCGCTACGTTGTTGTGTCGCTGAACCGGTGGCGTCGAGCTTAAAGAATGATAAATTGATCTTAAGCTTGAGTCGTTAAACGTTCTCGACCTACGGCATGAAGAGGCAATATATTTCCAGTTGTTTAGAATTGAGTCCACATTCTTGAGACAACGCTTTGGGACAACCCTAGTACTTGCGCAACCTGCCGCTGTGAAAATCCCAGCCTCAAGCATTCCATTGTTCCTATTCACTTTTTTTTGTTGCTTAGATGACATTTAACTTATCGATCTGCCATATCTTATGTAAAATTTAAATAAAGTTTGACGATCGTATAAGCAAAGCATTGCTACAATGAAGGCAAATGGCCATAAATGAACAAATATTCTCGTGCTTCACCTGCGAAGTGTACATGTCAAATTAATAACTGCACTTCTTGTTTATAAGGCCCAAATATCGGTCTATCTTTGGTAGCAATATTATTTTATATAGTGATGATATGAACGATATGAATTCAAAAAGTGATTTAAAGCAAACTTTAAGTAATATATATATATAGTAAAGGAAAAAATATAGCCATATTGACCCTATCATAATTAAGATAAAGGAACAAATGACATAAATAATAATATAAATTAATTCATATAACCTTATTCATATTCTTAGTATTATTTCAAATTAAATAAAGAAATATTGGTCTTAACCGCATAATAAAGTGGAAAGTTTGCTCAATATACTAAGTTTTACTTTTCATTAGTATACTTAGTATAACAAAAGCAATTATTCAAATGGCTGTGTCAGTTTAAATTCTTGATAAAAAAGCGTCATAATGCTACTAGAATTATTATAAATATTATTTTTGCAGGTATCGTAAGGCATGCACTCCACTCGGCAGACAGTTCACCCGACGAAATGCGGGACAATTTACAGTTCTGTCAATTGGATTAGGTATCCTTGTCTCGTGGCCAGGGCTGTTTTTAAATGATCAACAAACAGTGATAACGCGGTACACAAATATCACCGGAACAACTTGCGGCATTAGTGACGAGTGGAAAAACACACCCTACCCTCTTTCTTTCTTCGGATCTCTGTTAATAGGAATGTTAGTCATATTCATTATTATGACTGTTTTGTATTATAAAATTCTGAAAGTAATTAGAACGTTAAAGCCTAGAAAAGTTGTTGTAAGTGATCTTGTAAGGAGATTTCAAAAGGACGATACGGCAACAGAGGTACAGACTTCAAACATTACGATTGAGTCAGTTTGCACTTCAGGTGGAAACCAGCTAGATGAAACCGCTCTTCATACAAGACCGGAAGTCGTAATCGACAGCACTTGTAGAAACACAGCGGGTTCAAACAACAGTTCAACATCACCTGATCATGTCACCTATGTGTTCAGTCTCATCACAGCTGTATTCATCTGTAGTTATGCCCCTAATATCACACTTCGTATAATTTCATCTCTCGATAAGACATTTGTGACGAATCTGTCATACGGCGGAAAAATGACTTATTATTTGTTTATTGTATTCTTTTACGTGAATAACATTGCTAATATCCTGATGTACGGGGTGTTCGACAAGCGGTTCAGAGACGAAGTTACAGGATTTTACAACGACATATATCGAAGAATGCATTTTGTTCCTGACAGATAATGAACAACATGACGTATAGTTTTTAAAATTAACAGTACTTTTATTTCTTCATTCGGAATGCTAGAAAGAAGGAATCGTTTCGGAAACTAAGGCCCTGCTTGCGGTGGTTAATTCAGCACTTTAATGAATAATAAAATGGGGGAAAAGGAAATATTATAAACAGGATAAAAAGAATGTATGGTTTGTACCGAAATGGAGAAAGTGGAGAAAGAAAGAAAGAAAGATTAGAGAAAATTATTGCTCAAAAACGGAAAAGGGCTCGCTGAAGCCTTTCATCTTAAGATCTCTTGGCCTCACTGGATTAACCCTTTTCCATCTCGGTACAAACCCTTATTATATTCTCTATATTATCTAATGGCTAACTATATAGCTCATTCAGAGCATCCGCTGTAATAAAAAAGTACAATGCCTCAAAGTCTGTTCGAGTTTTCTGAATTCATTGCTCATTGTTTCATTATATATCCTAGCATATCCTAGCATATTATCCCATGGCAGTCACATTTTGCCAAATAAAGTGGCTTCAATGATCCAATAATAGGTTATACA
Organism: Solen grandis; assembly: GCA_021229015.1. Classification (NCBI taxonomy): domain Eukaryota; kingdom Metazoa; phylum Mollusca; class Bivalvia; order Adapedonta; family Solenidae; genus Solen; species Solen grandis. The sequence continues at coordinate 35,175,427 of CM037784.1, forward strand.
CTTAGGTCATATTAAGAAAACCTTTATAAGTTTGTATTGCGATATGAAACATGCATTAACAAGGAAGACATTAAATGCACGGAGGCATCCGGGTAGAACCACCGACCTACCGCAAGTCAGCTCAAAGGCTTCCTCACATGAAAATCCTAATGACCCTGCCGGGATTCGAACCCACGCGGTGAGGGGCTGTGTAAGTGTTAAAGTCAGCGACTTTACCCTCCCGGCCACGGAGGCCCCTCAGATACTGTTGAATTCCTCATAGTGTAATAAGGTTTAGTTCTGTAGATTACAGTTCTTGTATATGTTTGGTGTTGTGATGATACCAAATATACCCAAATCTACCTATGCAAATACCCCTCTTAAGTGAAGATAATGATATCAACAATCTATGATTGAAGGATAATTATTATTGTTCACTTATACTTGAGAATCAGAATACTTGAGAAGATTTTATAGATTTATATTAATTTCCTTGAATATATTAGATCACGTAAGTAGGCATATCCGTTGTTTGTCCAAATGTTATCAGGAGAGTTTCTTATAGCATTCGTATTATAAGTCGGGTGTTTGATATTCCTTAATTGAAGCATAGGTTTTCAGTAATTGGAGCATTTATTTATTAAATGGCAGAATTGTACAGATACACTAAAGCCTCGCTCATATTTGGCTAATAGATTAATCTATCTACAAAAAGGCATAATATATCAATACAAATAGAATAACATTAAGTGTGCGTGTGACACCAATAAAAAGAATATACTCGTTCATACTTATGTCATAATTACATTTGTAAATAAATGTATATTCATAACAAATATATATATATATTTTTGCTTTTTTAAAGATGTTTTTTCTACTCTTTTTTAAATTTTTGATTAGAATATACGTACTATTGATCAGATTAAAGGCTATTCATGTAGAAGAGAGTAATACTGAGTACTCTGAAAATATGAAAATGAGTATGCAGAAAGAAAAAATAATAGATATTATGATAGTTGGAAATATAGTTGTATATAGTAAGCAATTAAATAAAGAATGTATCCAAATCAAAGCAGTTGACAGACTTTGACTCAATAATAGATTAATATTACCTCATGCTTACTCAGTATCGTAGCCAGAACGAGGCTTAGATGTGTTTGTTGTAAACAAACTCAGCTTTCACTGATAGAGACATCCGTGGAGTACATATTAAAACGTTTCCGTTAATATTCATTCGTTTAACTGCATTCGTCCTAATGCTTACTGCTAAGAGACTAGCCACAGGACATTAGATTTACAAGTGATGCATAAAATACATTGCAAACGTACACAATATCATTTACTAACTTACGTAGATGCACATTAAAGCTGTATACATAGACTTATAAGTAGTGAGAAGAAACAACTCAATAACACAAATGAAATAGTAGAAAGCATAACCTTTGCATGTATACGCAGGCACTTCTCGTTTAGATGAATGCATTTGTCAGTTACATCGATTTATCAACTTACTTTGATGCAACTTGATACTGTATACACAGACTTATATGTAGTGAGAAGAAACAACTTAATAACACAAATGAAATAGTCAATGAAAAGCATAACCTTTGCATGTATACGCAAACACTTCTCATCTAGATGAATGCATGTATAAGTTACATCAACCGATTATTTACGTAAACGCCCTTCCATATCCAAGAATGTGAATCAATGCCTAATGATGATTTAAATGTACACTTTTGTTATTGAAATATATAATGAAGAACAGAAGACCAGACAAGATGGCTTTTGTATTTTTTATTTCTATACAATCAACCAATACCCATATTCTTGAATATAGTGATATAAACTCAGTTTACAGTGTCTCTAGACAGCAATAAAGGGATATGATAAGAGGTTAAAACCGCATCATACCTTCCATTAGAATTACAAACTGGAACACTGCAATGATAATGAAAAAATTTATTTCAACAGTTTACTTGGTGATGGGCTTCTGCCAGGGGACGCCATGACTATCATAGAGATAACCAGCTGTACCTGGTGTGTACAACTGACCCATCTTAACCTCGTTCTGAGGAAAGAATCCCTGGTTTGCACAAATTTTGAGAAGGGCCTATAATAATAAAACATATTGCATAAAAATGTTTTCCCGCTTGGACGTGTGTGCTGATAAAAAAATGAATAAATAACAAACCTTAATCAGCTAAAGAGGTAAGATTTGGTAAAGAAATAATGTTAAAAATAATCAAGATTTTAAAATTATGTAAAGTTGAATGACAAGTAATCAATTGGGGATACCATATTAGTATGTACATAGAGATGGAGCTGTCCAACAAGTAAAACAGTCATATATACTCTGTACTGACATTTTGGCTCTATAGTGTTTTTTTTTTTTAAATCAGATAAACTCGCTCTTTCTAAGCAACGACTCGTTTCAGTTTGGGTGATTACATTTTTTTCCTTTTTCCACAATATTGTATTTAAACAATTATGTGACTCGTGATATGTGCATCTGTGGGTTGGTTCAAAGTACTGCCACCGACCTATCCAGAGCGAGGACACTTTCGAGGAGAACACTGCTTTGTAATGGCAGAAAAATATGCAGGACAGACTGTAGACTGAACCGTGTTATAATTGTGATCAAGTTAGCTTAAATGATTAAAGAAAACTTAATCATGCTACCAAAGGTATAATCTATAAAGTCCAAAAATATCACAATACACCAATTCGATGTGACATGAAATTGATAATGATAACAATTACCAAGTTTTTGTATAGACTTTGTACAAGCACTTATCAAACAATAAAGAAGCCAGAAATAATTATATCATGAAATATAAGTAAGTTTATCCGGTTTATTATTCACTTTGATCAAAAAAGTTTGTTTCCCCCATTAGGAGGTAGTCATATCTTCACTACAGCGTTAAACGGAACTCTTCATCACATCTAATGTGAACCTCTATATGAGTTCTTGTTTTAATTACTTTAAATCAATTGTTTAAACATGGATGTTAATGATACAATCTCGCTCGAAGATTTGAATGAAGAGGAGGCATCAAAACGACTTGGAGCACTCATTTTCATCTCGATTCTTATGCCACTGGGCGTGATAGGAAACATACATATATTGTTAATCTACGGGTTCCGGATTAAACCGTCCAACCATAGGATATATATAATAACTCTAGCGGGCTTTGACTTCATCATGTGTACTGTGTTGATGCCAACAGTCATTTCGGCATTAAGGAACCCGTTAAAAAAACCCAATGTATTTACATGTCGCATACTTTTCTTTGTCAACTTTTTTGTTTGCAATGCTTCCGCGCTGCTCCTGTGTGTTATCTCTATCGACAGGTGAGAAAGCATGTTTGTTCTTTATAAATATATATTTTATAATTCTATTGCATTGTGTGTATATGGTTAAAGCAATCCGCTATTATTACTTTATTTTTGTTACTAGATGCATTAAAGCTTGCTTATAATACAAATAAATGACCATATGTAATTTCGTTTCCAAATGTGTTCAAGGAAATACTACAGACAATCTACACATTTCTTTTTCTTTTCTTCTTTTTTTTTTTTTTGGGGGGGGGGGGGGGGGGGGGGGAGGAGAGAGAGAGAGAGAGAAGAGGATCACAGCAAACTGTCATTGATTATTATTTTTTTGATTAATCTAAATTTTGACACAGTTTGTTCTTGATAAGATTTGCATTAACTGCTGACTACTAATGTTTCGGTTTATATTTATACTCTATTTTGTTCGTGACATTCGAGTATTAATATCAGTTTAAGAGCCGGAGATAAATATCAACTCAGAATTCGAAGATAAAAAAAATAAATGCTTATTAATGCAGGGATTAAAAAGATGCCCCAAAATGAATTTTCATTTGAAATTTGCATGGCACTAGTACTTTTTCTGTAAGTAATCAATGTTAGATATTTATGAGACGACGATTTACCTTCGGCTTAACCCTTTCCCTCATATAGACTCATTTAACCCTTTCCCTCATATAGACTCATTTAACCCTTTCCCTCATATAGACTCATTTAACCCTTTCCCTCATATAGACTCATTTAACCCTTTCCCTCATATAGACTCATTTAATCCTTTCCCTCATATAGACTCACTTAACCCTTTCCCTCATATAGACTCATTTAACCCTTTCCCTCATATAGACTCATTTAATCCTTTCCCTCATATAGACTCATTTAACCCTTTCCCTCATATAGACTCATTTAACCCTTTCCCTCATATAGACTCATTTTGACGCACTCACTAGGTACCACATAAAGCCTGATCTGCAGAAAACCACAGTTAAACCTTACCAAATTTAATTACAAAATCCTCATTTCCAGACCACTGAGGAGCAGCGAACAGCATAAAACCTGATCAGCCTGCGAGTTACTCGCAGGCTGACCTGGTTTTATGCTGTTCGCATAGGTCTTTTCATGGTGTCCTCTATGAGGGAAAGGTTAATTCTCTTTAGGAAGACACTGACATCTCCCACGCAATAATTTACAATACCAAATTTAAATAAAATTTACCTGTTACAAGTTTGGTAAATGTTTAAATAAGCATGATATCACCTATTATGTCAATGTCAAACCCAACGTTCATTTAAGGAAATGTTATTTTTTTCTTAAAATGGACATTAAAATAAATTATCGATTCCTTAACGTTTCTTTCAAATACCCCGCTTTAAAAACGAAACCCTTGTATGGATTTAGGTAGTTGAAATATTCTAAAATATCCTGAAATATTAAGCAGGAGATGAAAAAAAAAGTCATTTAAACGTATTTTTGTATTTGTATAGTACTAATATATAAACCCCAGATAGTATATGGCCACTTTCACCTGTACTACAAATAAGATTTTTATTAAAATGCCCAAGATTATTGCCTGATTGTATATTACATCTTTCATCTGTGCTATAAATAAAATCAAAGCGCACAATGCGCTGAGAGACGGCGACGGGATTAACATTCTAAACCCAGAGTTTCTGAAATTATTGAAGCAGTCACATGACGACAAAAACTCCATCCGCTGTTGCTACAGAAGTTCTGTTTGTAACATAATAATCCGGAGTAAAGGTCATGAACTTTCATTCATAAAGAGCTGCATACCTAAGTAGGTCATTCTCTTTCTCTAGTGCTAGCGAATTCTATCTGTTGTTTTGTATATGTAGAAATTGACCAGGTATTTGATTATTTAAGATACTAGAATGTTTGCCTATCTATTTCAAAGTTAAGAAATGCCATGGGAGGAACCTTACTCGCCATCATGCAAAATATTCTGTGGACTACTTTAGGTCAATTACATACATACGGAGCACTACTTTTTCTTTTTACAGGAGTAGATCTCCATGTACGTAAGATGAGTTGCTGTTCTGGTTAAGAAAAGTCACGGATATTTTTTTCACGCTTAAAATTGATGCTTCCAGTGAAAAATAATGGCAAAAGAAAACATGTTAACAAACAGTAACACACTAAAAGCGGTTACGGTTATGATTTAAACGCCTGTGTAACATATTCCACTCGTATTCGTTAGTGCAGAATCGCATTGCATGGATCCGCCACTAAGCGCGGAGAGGTACAGTTAAAAATGTTGTGGAAAATATGCAAATTAGCAAGGCCTGATTTCGATTTTCAGCATAAGACGGCTTATCGCCGTCTAAATATATATAAAAGGTCCAAGATTATTAGGTTTTGGTCCTTATTTTTGTAGTTTATTGCGGACAAATCAAGAGACTTTAGCCTACAAGAGAGTTCGTGAGATTATTGTCATTTCTTTCAGGTATCGTAAACTATGCATTCCACTCGGTAGACAGTTCACTCGACGTAATGCAGGACAACTTTCAGCTCTGTCGATTACTCTTGCCGCCCTTGTCACGTGGCCAGTGCTGGTTTTAAACGGTCAACGAACTATTTCCGTACGTCCTTCAAATATCACCGCAGTTGTTTGCAGCGTCAGTGATAAGTGGATAAACACGCCATACCCTGTTTTGTTTTTCAGCGTTCAGTTCATAGCACTATTTGTAGTATTTTCTATCATGACTGTGTCGTACTATCGAATTCTCAAAGTAATCAAGAAATTAAAACTAACAAAGGATTCACCTATTCTTCGAAGAAAATCTTTTAGAGCAGACACAGTAAGGGATTTACAGACAATTGACAATGCAACAGAAGTTGAAGACACTTCTTTTTCTGATCAGAGAAATGAGCAAGAATCTATCAGAAAACAAACACAACTTATCGATAGTCAGAAAAGTAACACCAGAACAGATTCAAAGAACAGTTCCAAACAAATTCACTTGACGTACGTTTTCAGTCTCATGTCTGTTGTATTCTTCTTCAGCTACGCTCCAAATATAACACTTCGCTTAATTTCCTTGCTAAATACTGACTTCGTGGGAAATCTGTCATATGCTGGTAGAATAATCTTCCATATTTTCATTTCATTTTATTTTGTAAATTACATTGCTAATATTCTTTTGTACGGAGTGTTTGACAGGCGATTCAGGGAGGAGTTTAAAGGATTCTACACAAACATTTTTCGAAAATTGATGTAAATGGTTCTCTTGAACCCATCTGAACAAAAAGCTACATTTTATAATAAAACAATATTGCAAACCCTGATACAAAATCA
>CM037784.1:35182151-35232151 GCA_021229015.1 Solen grandis
TATATATATATATATATATATATATATATATATATATATATTATTTAAACGATTTAAACGAATCCAAATAAAGAAAGAGATATAGAATTCATGTAGGACTTCATCTAAAACTCATCATATGAAATATATTTTTATCACTAGAGTCTCTTACTGCAAATGAACTGTACAGAGTATTTACAACGGACAAAGAAAACTCATTAAGTTAAATAACAATGTAAAAATACAATAGATAGATGACATTTCCTTTCATTGTTGAAATAAGTACTTGTAATTGTTTCGATATTTTTGTGCATCATTAAAATATCTTAATTGTGTTTATGTGTAACATATTTCCCTTTTGCACCAATCACAGTTGGCTTATGAGAAAATTTATGTGAACAGATTCTGTTTTACATCTGCGTGGTAGGAAAGTCCCAGAGATGTGTGTTGGTGTGTGTGTGTGTGTGTGTGGGGGGGGGGGGGGGAGGAGAGAGAGAGAGAGAAAGTGGCTAAACAGTTCTTTTTTTAATGTCGAAGAACTAGGATTGTGTTCTAATTATAATATAAGAACCCCCCCCCCCAAAAAAAAAACAACAACAACAACCTTAAGCTATCGTGGAAATGTATTTTGATATGTTAGTAATTATACAAATACTTCAAAAACTGATGGCCTCTTTGATGTCCTAATGCATTCCTACATTCCTACATTACAAACATTAATTAACTTTTATTATAACAATGCCAATAAGATAAATGATAATGATGAGTAGATGAAATTAACATTTACAAATAGATGAAGATAAGCAAGTAGTACTACCATCTGTTTAGAAAACAACAACAACAAAAAGGCGCCGTTATCCAATGGTAACATATCCGATTACGGATCCGAATGTTGTGGGTTCGAACCCCATTGGTGGCAAGAACTCTTCATGACCTTCCCGGGCGCAAAGTACTGGTCCAACCCAGGAACCGTCGAGAGGGATTAGTATAAAGTTGTAAAAACTTGTTTCCCAATCGACGTAAAATAAATAAGTTTAAACTAAACTAAAAAAAAAAATGTTGCGAAAATATAGCAATATGACGCTAACATGAAACAAGTGTAATTTGATTCACCAAATATGAGTCCTTACATGGATGCTTAATAATTAACATAATTCATATTTCGAATTAATGTCTTTATTCAATATTTGAAATATCTGCATGACTCTAACCTTTTTTTTCATTTCCTTTCAAGAGAAACGAATGCAGTCAAGTGAATTTATTCTTTATGCAGTCTGGGATAGGTTAAATATAGATATAGCTACGCGATTAATGGAGGTCCAAAATGAGTTATTCATCCATACATTCCGTGAAGATGCTGTACAGATTTTTCATACTGAGCAACTTTTTCCATTTTCCGTATTTCTGTTAGGTCATTTGCGCTGGCTGTAATATACTTTTTCTACTAGGTTCTCTAGTTTTACTAAGACCAACATATCCTTGCGATATTTGATTGACGAAGTAGCTCAGATATACAAGTTACACTTGGCTACCCGATGTTGATCATGGTTGGGGAAGTACGATCTTAACAACCCTGACTTTTGATCATGGTTGGGGAGAAGTACGATCTTAACAACCCTGACTTTGATCATGGTTGGGGAGAAGTACGATCTTAACAGACTGAAAAGGACCTCAGTATGTCCAGATTTGCCACATCTACTCAAGATCAGATCATATCAGGATATGGCGACACTTTAGATCGCGACTGTGTGTAACAATGTGAGGTACAGGGATGAGTGGTGATGTATAATAGAATATTTTGTATATAATACCCGCTAGGACAATCAAGGCTGCGAACTTGTTTATCAAATAATCAATGGCTTGGACTTAACAAAATCTTATGCATACAAGTTTTTGTTGTACTAGATTATGCAAAGTAATTTCTCTCATAAATAAATTTAGGTTAAAATCACTGGGACTTGTAAAGACTTAAATGAATATTTATTTTTATCCAGTAAAGTTTGATAAGACATGTACAAAATTGTAGTGTGCAGTGTTCGTGCAAACATGAAATATGTCACTTATGTAATTCATTTCCATTTTAATAACCTTTAAATAAGACTTCTTACTGTTACTTTAAGAACACAGTGATATCCCCTAATCACACGGGGTTCACTACTTGCACACTGTAGCCACATATATTGACTACAAGGTTGTGACCTTGAGATGGCACATGACACACAGAGTCTATTACTTATTAATGTCACACTGACTGGACGCCCAACGTTGATGTGGTCCACGTGCCAGTGCTGGTAACAGAAATTGCTCGCTTTATACATGTTGTAAATATTCTAATTGACAAACCTTGTAAAAAATAGTCTTAAAAAACAAATTTACATTTTTTTCTAATCTTTCCAAAATTAGACATGATACGACAGTCTTTTCAAAGAGTAAATAGCATATTGTTCAGAACTTCAGGCTAAATTATTTTCACAACCATAAAATATTTAGGTTAGAAGGGGTAAAGCTCATGTCTGATTTTTTATTATTTCTGATATTCAGAGGGTGTAAAATCAATCTCATTGAAATCAGATTCAGTATGCTAAATGGATCTGACCACATCGTATAGAGGGTCATTTCAGATTGACCTTTGTATAAGCCCAAAAATCGGCGGTTACAGAATCGTTCGGTATAACCAGATGAAGTAACCGCATTCATCTCACTATAGGGTAAAAAGATCTGTAAGCGGCCAGGTGGTTCATTCGGTAGAGCATTCGCTCTGTAAGCAAAAGGCCCCGGGTTCGAGTCTCGGCCAAGCTGTACATTTCACTCTGTGACAAATGTTTTACCGAAGTCAGTTAGAAACGCGTTATTTAACTGTTTTGAGCACTTGTTTATGCATATAAATTACTTTAAAGGTCAATCTGACGTAAACCCTAATGCGATGTTGCCAGATCCTAATCGCGGATAGTAGAAGAGCGCAAATTAGGATATTATTTTAATGAGATTGGTGTAAAATAAGTTGTATGCAAATTTTAGAGGGTATTATCGTTGACATTTGGAAATGTTCGATATTCAAAATCATACCCCTCTGTGATTCAGAAGGGGTTATACTTCTAAAAGAAAAAACACAGCTGAAAAGATCATTTATTTTAATTGAAACAGAGACTATAAGGTGCAAGTAAATTTTGTCTTTACATAATTTCTTCATTTATCAAAAGTCAAATTAACACGTATACAGTGGTGAATATTCTTTATATCACAAATTTGTCCAGCGTATCAACTTTCATACGATATTTTCCTCCCATTTTTTATTTTGCAAACTGATACCACATTTTCTGAAACACCATAATTTTAACTTCGAAACATTTACCTCCAAACCCAACTGTGTATAATAATCAAAACAAGGCAGTCCAAAGGACAGCTATATCCCCCGCCGCTGGCCAAATATTAGAATTTGTTTGGTCATAGGATTATGTTCACCTTAACCTGGCATGGTTGTAGTAGACATAGAAGATCAGTTTAAGACAATTTAACTTTCCGGAGTTATGTATGAATCTCAGAATTCGGAGGCACATATATTAAAAGTTTACTGACAAGTTTTACATGGGAAACAGTACAAAAAGTGAACATCAATGAAGTATAGGATGTGTTAGGTAACCACAAAGTACATGTGTAACTCAATTAAAAACTTTATATATCATGAAATAATTTGTATGATTGTGAACATGACATACTATTATTTACCGAGTACAATAAATCACTGTGGAAGTGCAATCCAGGTCAAGAAGTGGTCTGTGTAAGGCAAGGGTTACACTCCTGAATGAGATATGGAGCGGACACGAAAATAACATTTGACCTTCAAGTATGACCTTGACCTTGAGCCAGCGTGACCGCCACATGCCTTCTGCACATCAGCTCAATGAGGTTAACACTTTAGCCGAGTTTGAAGAAAATGTGTCCAAGCGTTCATGAGATATGGAGCGGACACGAAAGTGTTTCGGACACACTGACGGACTGACGGACGGACGAAGGGCATTCCTATAACCCCCCTCCCGCTTCGCGGCGGGGGATTAATAATCTTTCGTGGTATGAACTATAAAGTACCATCTTATTAGCACCGATTTTGTAGTTATAATTCTTTCTCTTTGACAAGCATTGACACTCATATATACGATATCAACTCTCCTCTTTTGTAATCAGAAGTTTGAAGAAATGAAAAATAATCTAAATGTAGCACACAGTTTAATACATTATTAGACTGTTTTACATAACAGTACTATATATGATAGGTAATAAATATAGTTTACATAGTTTAGCTGCATTACGTACACATTTTAATCAAAATGCGTTTTATAAACGCTTTCAATTCTATTTTTCAAATCTATAAAAGCTACGTGCAAACGTCTGTTTCTACTTAAATACAAATGTATCATCAGATTTGTATAATTATGAATGTGCGGTGCGTACTCTATGTTTGAAAATGTCGAACAAGGAAATACGCACTTCACATTTAGACCTGTGGGTAGAGAAGTAAGAGATAAACCAATTATGACTTTATATCGTTGAAACATCGATTATCAATTAAGTGATTGGGCACGGCTCTCTATAAATGCACACTCAGTTATCTTAAGATTTTGTCTTTTCATACGGATCTTTATGCTACACTCACGTCGAAGACTTGAATGAGGAAGAAGCGCCAAATAAAGTAAACCTCTATACGACTGTTGTATTTATTATAATCACTATTAATTGTTTTAACATGGATCTTAATAATACAGTCTCGCTCGAAGATTTGAATGAAGAGGAGGCATCAAAACGACTTGGAGCACTCATTTTCATCTCGATTCTTATGCCACTGGGCGTGATAGGAAACATACATATATTGTTAATCTACGGCTTCAGGATCAAACCGTCCAACCATAGGATATATATAATGACTCTAGCGGGCCTCGACTTCATCATGTGTGCTGTGTGGATGCCAATCACCGTTTCGTCATATAGAAACCCGTTAGAAAAACCAAATGTGTTTACCTGTCGCATTCTTTTCTTTGTCAACTTTTTCGTGTGCAATGCTTCCGCGCTGCTCCTATGTGTTATCTCTATTGACAGGTGAGAAAGCATGTTTGTTCTTTATAAATATATATAAAATCATCTGTTACGTTAAGCTCTGGCTAAAATAGCCAAACAACGCCTCCTCGTGTTGTGGATAAGCTTCCTGGGAACACATAATGGAACGTTCTGCAATCCTGATGCAGCGCTCGTTCCAGATCTGTATCGTTGTTGATGTTGACACATTGATACACTCTACGTCCCGTATGTGTTTTATGGTCGATAACTCCATACCCGAAGTCGTCTGCCTGCCGTCTGAACATTAACACGCGATACTTTTGTAAGAAACACCCTAGAACATTGCTGTCGTGCCCAGCTTGAGTGTTGTTGGGCCTAGTTAATACCGGCCATCAGGTGATGTCTCCTTAACGGCACTCCGACGTAGATGTCAAGTGCGTAAGCTGGTCACTCTAAGACCGCTTCCGGCGGTGCCGACAGAGTTGCGTGTCTCTGTGACATTTTTCAAAGTTTACAACTAAAATGATTACGTCGGAATGACGTCACGATGTACCTGTCTTTGTGTAAGCCTACCGGGTCGAGGTCTGTCATTCACCTTGTCTTTAACTGACCTGATAAATTGTCCGCTCCTGTACATTGAAATGCCGGGGACGACGTTGACGTTAGTACCAGTGTTGAACATGACAATGGCGATATGCCTATCATTTAACGTAGTACGTGAAATTAAAATTGCTTTCTCTCAATATGTTTTAATGTTCGAGACAAAATTCATTATAAATTGTATTGACTTACTAAACTTGTTGTATTCTGTATACTAACGCATAAATAAAAAGAAAATACTGATTGATGCATTGGTTAAAAGGTTGTTCAAAACCACTTTTTACATAGTATTGCATAACCCTAGTACTTTGTCGGTTAGTTATCCATTTGGAAAAATTATGATACTAAGGTCAGCCTTTTTCTCAAATATCAAGCAGTCCCTGTCAACTTTCAATATTCCATAATTTGATATTTGACAAAAGTGTGAATATGACCACATCCGTCATGCCAACCGAACGTTTTGTTGAGATAATGTTTATTGTAATATACACTAAATATATCCTGAAAATGTTATGCAAGAGATGCATAAAACATATATCATTTAAACGTTTTGTATTTGCATAGTCAGTGTGGTCATAACACGTGGTATGTGACATATATTAGCCTATAAGAAGGTTTGAGAGATTTCTGTAATATATCTCTTTCAGGTATCGTAAATTATGCACACCACTCGGTAGACAGTTCAGTCGACGGAATGCAGGACAACTCACAGCTCTGTCGATGATTCTTGCCGCCCTTGTCACGTGGCCAGTGCTGGTTTTAAACGGTCACCGAACTATAACCGTACGGCCTTCCAACATCACCGCAGTTGTTTGCAGCGTCAGTGACGAATGGAGAAACACACCATACCCCGTTTTGTTTTTCGGCTTTCAGTTTATAGCACTTTTTGTAGTATTTTCTGTTATGACTGTTTCATATTTTCGAATTCTCAGTGTGATAAAGAAATTAAAATTAACAAAAATTTCACCTATTCTTCGGAGGAAATCTTTGAGAGCTGACACAGTAACAGAGCTACAATCTGTTGAAAATGCAACAGAAATAGAAGACACTTCTTTTTCTGATCAGGTAAATGAACCAGAATCTATCAAAAGACAAAGACAAACAATAATGATCGGTGACCCGACAATTAACCGTACGGCAGTTTCAAAGAACAGTTCCAAACAAATTCACTTAACGTACGTTTTCTGTCTCATGTCAATGGTATTCTTTTGTAGCTACTCCCCCAATATGACACTTCGTTTAATTTCCTTGCTTAATAAGGGCTTCGTGGGAAATTTGTCATATACTGGTAGAATAATATATCATATCTTTATGGCATTTTATTTTGTGAATAATATTGCTAATATTCTTTTGTACGGTGTGTTTGATAGGCGGTTTAGGGAGGAGTGCAAAGGATTCTACCAAATCATTTTTTCGAAGGTTAATATTTTTTTTCCCCGAAATGAAACATGAGAATAGATGAAGTTTAGCAAAAGGTACTAACATCTGTTAAGAAAAACAAAGACTTAATTTTCTGCTGAAAATAATACAAAACATGATGCATCAAGTAGGTAACAACAAATTTGTAATTTTATTCACCAAAAATGAGTCCTTACAGGGATGCTTAATTCATATTCACTCATATATCGAGTTAATGTCTTTCTTTAACATTTAAAATAGCTGCATGAATGTAATATTCTATATTTTCTTTAATTTCAAGAGAAACGAAGGCAGTATTTTGCATTTGGTTCTTTACACAGTCAGAGATGGGCTTGACATAGATACGGCCTACTGCTAATTTATGAGAAGGTCCAAAATGACGCCTTTGCGTCCTTACAATCCCCGGATGATTGATGCTGATCAGGATTTCATCTCACATGAAATCTGCGACAACTCGCATCTAGAACGTTTCCAGTTCCTACATGATACGACAATCGTATCAATGTGTATATCGCAAACTGTACAGTGTTACTGCTATCAAATTTATGTTCACAACCTTATACAGGGTAATAGGCATGTCTGATTTTTTATTATTGATATCCAGAGGTTTTATAATAAGCTTCATGCAAATGTTAGCGTTTTTAACAGTTACAAGTAATGTTATATCATATTCTTCCCCGAAAATATCAGAAGGGTAGATTAAACACACACACACACACACACCCTTAAAGTTATCTTTGATATGCATTATAGGTATATTTTATTTTACAAGATTTCATTCAGTCAGAAAGTAGCAGATACGGCACTGGAAAAGTAAAGAATTTGTCAGTAAAAAAGATAAAGAAACAAATGAATGAAGAAAGAAAATGCCTGATCATTTACCTCTAGAGGTTCTCTTTCAATCTTTCTCCTTTATAAATTATCAGGGAGGAAATAAAATAATATAATAGCCTTTATCATTTTCTGTTCACTTTGTATCTGCCATCCCTTTTAATTAAGAAGAATGAAGATAAAAACTGTGTTAAAAATAAAATAACTTTTTGTCATTATTTATATAAGCTAAACCAATGATACATATTTAACAGTTTTAATCAGATATGCCGTATAGAGATATACATAACACTAACGTAACCCTTAACTATATCCTAACTCTAATCTTAACATAACCCAAATACAAATATCATTACTATATAGGGATAACATATTAATAGCTAAGTCTTATTTGTTTATTCAAATTTTGGTAAAATAGCCCATTCAATTTGCCCTACACTGCCTTAAATTTTCTTTATTTGTCTTCTTTTTGCGATTTGCTGTCCGTTTTTATACCCATAACAAAACAAGGAAATAGTATATCAATCACAATCACAATATACATGTATCTCTGCCCATTTAAGGTAAACATGCTCTAGATATGTTTCTATGTCATTCTATAAATAATATTATCGTGATTTTTTCTTACAATACGTATTGTTTGAGTTTACATTTTGTTAATATACTTAATTGATAACTACGTTTTTGTAGCAAGCCTTGTGAAAGTACGTTTCCATCGTTCAAGCATACAAGGTATGTTTGTGTTGAATATATATATATATATATATATATATATATATATATATATATATATCGCAAGCCAGCTGGAAGGCTTCCTTATATGAAAAATCCGAAAGTCTCTACCGGGATTCGAACCCACAGCGGTGAGGGGCTGAGAGATTTGTAGTCTACGACTGTAACTGCTCGGCCGCGGCGGCCCCCATTTTTTTTTTATTTCCAATTGAAGAATTCAATCTTTCCACGGTTATTTCCAAAATGAACCGACAGCGATTTTAAAACTTCATTCGTGAATGTAAAACCATGTGTATGTTCGGCTTTTATTTTGCCAATACATATTCTATTTGTTTTAAAAACATTAAGTTTAAGACCTGATGAATTTCCGAAACACTCAATCATAAACAGAATAAAGGTAAATCATTTTCACTTTTTAGCAAGAGGGTTGTGTCATCTGCAATTTGTGTTAACCCTTTCCCTCATAGAGGACACCATGAAAAGACCTATGCGAACAGCATAAAACCAGATCAGCCTGCGAGTAACTCGCAGGCTGATCAGGTTTTATGCTGTTCGCTGCTCCTCGCTGGTCTGGAAATGAGGATTTTGTAATTAAATTTGGTAAGGTTTATCTGTGGTTTTCTGCAGATCAGGCTTTATGTGATACCTATTGAGTGCGTCAAAATAAGTCTATATGAGGGAAAGGGTTAATTTGAAAAATAATTCATTGAAATAAGC
The DNA here is from genome assembly GCA_021229015.1 of Solen grandis. NCBI lineage: Eukaryota > Metazoa > Mollusca > Bivalvia > Adapedonta > Solenidae > Solen > Solen grandis. The sequence goes on from CM037784.1 coordinate 35,191,479, forward strand.
GCCTATTACATAATTGAGTAGACATTATCTCAGCAACTATGATAAACAAAGAGCAGAGAGATAACATCCTTGCTGAACTCCACTTGATATGTTAAATGGGCCTGATATTCAGTCGTTATTTGCCTTACGCACATTTTACCAAGTTTTTACCAACTTATTGGTTGATTTTTTTTTATTTACCGTCGCTGCGACAGTATTTCAGTCACATAGCGACGTGTAACTCCGAAATCCGGAAACTTCTGAAATCCGATCGATTTTCTTGGTCCCGAAATTTTCCCTTCTGTTTATATGTAAATAATACTTCTGAATTCCGGAACCTCTAAATTCTGAATTCCATACAATTATTTTGTATGTTAAGGGTTATATCAACGCTATTTTACCTCTGAAATCCGGACAGTGCTACTAGCTTGACAGGCAATCAGACCAGAAATCGTAAGCTCTGCGGCAAATTTTCCCCTCATTTTCTCCCTGATCGATTGTTTATTAATCAGCAGTGATCGTTATTTTGAAATGCGTTAGAAACACAATCTGTGTAAGAATTACAACATGTTTTCGCCTACATATTTGCGCTGGCGTAAACATTGGCAGTTAGATAGTGACACATTGTAAATTATTGAAGTGGTGATGAGTGGTGATAAGTGGATTAATTGGTACTTTTGCAACAAACATCCTTAACAGTTTAAGTGTAATTGCGGTAACGTTAGAAGCGTAATTAATTAGGCTACAATGTCTTCATTTACTTCTTGTTTGAGAGAGAAAAATTAAAGTTGAGAGAAAGAAAGAAAGAAAAAAATAATGCTTGGAATCAACATTAACATAACCCATTTTGACATAAAAATGGCAAATGGAGAAAGAGAGAGGAAATAAAAGGCAAATAGAGAGAGCGAGAGAGATAGAGAGAGAGAAGAAAGAGGGAGGGGGAGGGGAGAGAGGGAAACAGAAGTAAAATACGTGTAACTGATTATGGGAAATCACATTAACATAACCGTTTTGCAACCAAAATATATATAAGGTAAAGCTTCAAAGAATTTGATGATAATTACATTTAGCAAACATTAAACAATTTGTTACAAACACTGTTACACTATAAACAAGAATGACACTATTCACAACCATTAAGAAACATCAGTACATATGTACTGGTCAAATTCATTCCAGACTTTTGAATTCCGGAAATTTCTAAAACTTTTTGGCCGGTCCCACAGGTGTTCGGATTTCGGAGGTTACACTGTACTAACAGGTGGAGGAAGACCCCGAAAGCACTGAGGCATACGGGTAGAACCACCGACCTACCGTAAGCCAGCTGGAAGGCTTCCTCACATGAAAATCCGAATGAACCTGCCGGGACCACGCGATGAGGGGCTGAGTTACCAACTTATTATTTTTTAACCAAACTTCTTTATCACACTTATCACGAATGACCATTTAACTGTGTCAAGCTTTTCTGAAATCTAAAACGAGCACAATGCCTTCACTTTCCATATCTGTCCATCGATTTAATCTTTGAATTGCCCTTTTTATAACTTATATTTTTGTTTTCGTGACCTTGTTGATCGTGACTGATAAGTTGTGGTAAGATTACTTGTATATGTATTATTGATATATCTATTAGTATTTAATTTTCCAAAGCTGAATTTATATGAGGTTAAAATAAGGCTTTAAAACGTTTTCAAATGACCCCCTACCCTTTCTTCGTTGAGAGAGTTTATATTTTATGTTATCAGTCATACTTATATGTGACGTTAGCAAGTAAGATATACATTGTATATCAATGTCGTTAGTTGTAACGTTTTCAAGCTCCTCCCCCATTTCAAGTTCCCCTGGTAAACGTTTTATATCCACAGGTGGGGCATTTCAAAATTTGAAAATGAAGGAGTGGGGGGATCTCAAAATTTTTTCAATGTGCCCTACCTGGGAATATGACATTTTAAAATTCCCGGTGGAAATTTCAAAACGTTTTTATGTTCTCGTGTGAGTGTGGGTGGGGGATTGAATTTGGGGTCACTTGAAATCGTTACACTGGGACTTTTATTTATTTACATTATTCATACTGGGATTTACAAACGTTCACCTAGATTTTTCATGATTTCTCAGAACTTGGATTATGAATAATTCATTTGTGATAATTTGGTACAATATCTAAGATGTACATGAGTAATTGATGCTTGAAATGTTGTTTGTAGAAGAATCGCCCCCCCCCCCCCTAAAACCCTAAAAAAAGAAGAAAGGTCACACCGCGTTTGCACGTTTGGAAGAAGCTCACTTCTTGAGCAACCTGGCATTGCGCACTGTCTTGTGCGTTGTGCCTGAAGTGCAGCGCACATATGGCATATTTTGAAGCGCATAGTTCTTCTGCTAATACTTGCTCAACAGACGTTGCATGAACAGACGTCACCCTGACGTTTCATACAAAGGTACATTTAATTGATCGATGAATTTGAGATATCGGGCTGTCATTAAAACAAATACTGGTTTTACCATGCACTAAGTTTTGTACATTTTTAACGTGTGTGACTCTTATTTTTAGGGTGATTTTTCTACTACCAATATTTCAACGATCAAAGGTGTTTGTACACTTTTAATAATGTGCCACATTATAACTAAATTAAATACATTTAGTTTCAATAAAATGCATAACTCAGTCTCTTTGAAATAACGAAAAATATAGGCGGACGTTTAGTAATTCCTCTAAGTGTATATAGGTCTTCGCGAAAAATGTATCTGCTTTTGCGCCAAAAATAAGCACGTTTTAGAGACCAATATTTATACGTTAGTTTCTAACCCAATCAATATTCATAACGTAGTTTTAAGAGGTTTTATTTTTTAATCTATTTTTCATTTTTTTTTTTTTTTTTTTTTAAGTAGATACCACATTTTCCGAAACACCATAAATTTAACTCCGAGATATTTACCTCCAAACACCAATGTGTACAATGACAATGAATATGAAATTAACTAAAAGTACCATCTTATAAGTTTCAATCTGCTAAGTCTTTATCTGACGCTACATGAAAATACGCACTTCACATTAAGTCCCTTCGATTTAAAAGATAAAAACAGAAGAGAGACAAACCAGCGTTGACTTTATTTCGCTGAAACATTGACTATCACCTAAGTGATAGTCAATGTTTTTTAAATACAGCTCTATAAATACATACTCAATTATCTTAATCAATAGTACGTCTTTTAACATAGATCTTTATGCTACACTCACGTCGAAGATTTGAATGAATAGGAAGCGTCAAAACGAGGTAAACCTCTATACGACTATTTATTCTAATCACTATTAAGTGTTTTAACATACATATTTTGTTTATCTACGGCTTCAGGATCAAACCGTCCAACCACAGGATATATATATTGACTCTGGCGGGCCTCGACCTTATCATGTGTGTTGTGTTGATGCCAACCGCCCTTTCTTCATACAGAAACCCGTTACCATACTCCAATGAGTTGATGCCAACTGTCATATCGTCATTAATGAACCCGTTAACAAACCACAAGGTCTTTGCCTGTCGCCTATTTTTCTTCATAAAACGTTTTCGTGTTCAATGCTTCCGCACTGCCCTGTGTTCTATCTCCATTGACAGGTGAGAAAACATGTTTGTTCTATATTTTAACGTTCTACAACAAATAATCATCAGAAAAAAAAATCATATTGACATAATACGCTGATATTTCATTTTTTTTTCATAGTTAGAAATTAAGCTGCCACATGTTTATTTATTGGTTAACACAGGTTTTCTTGATAAAATTGACATTTACTGCTTACCTTTATTAAATGAAATGTTGAGTTCATAACAAAAAAGTTCAAAGTCAAAACAGATAATTTAAAAAGTGATCAGTTAGAACTTTCCGTCAACGTACACTGATGGTGACTAGGTTAAATACAGCGAACAAGAACTATACCTCTACCTGATCACATTTTTTTATTATCTCCTTTTTATTCTATAATGACATTTTGTCTCTAGCATTAATTCAAGACTATACAAGGTACTGACTTGAAACATAAAAAATACATAGATGGTGACAAGGAGTAATGCAGTGACCAAGGACCATAACTGTACCTGGTTTCATAAATTTCCTGATTATTTGAGGATACTAAATTAAATTGTAAATATGAATCCGTTTTCCATTTGAACATGTAGATCATGATAAGGCTTCAATAATACTGTCAAAGAACTCATATAGTCGAGCATGCTGTCCTCTTGCAGCTCTTGTTCTTCTAAATTTTTTAAATGTTATTTAATATGTTGGTGTTCGAGACAAAATGACGCATCCAGTCTCAGCGTTTTTACCTGCTCCGAACTGCACGAGCATATCTTCTTTTACTTTCATCGAAAAATCACCACGAGGTACATCAACCATACACGTGCAATTTTTAAGTTTTTAAGCCTTTTAAAACAACACATGTATACCCCATAATGAATCATATTAACTGACTAAACTTTTTGTATATATCAGTATATTAATACAAAATTAATTCAAAGATGGAAAACAAAATAAATGCGGGTTGATGCATTGTTTAAAAGGTTATTCTAAACCATTTTTTACTTATTATTTCATGACCCTGGTACTTTTTCTGTAAATAATCCATGAGACTACGGTCAGCCTCCGTCTAATATATTGCGCAGTCCCTGTCAACTTACATACTTTTTCCATCTTTGCGTAATTGGCAAAAGTTTGAGTCGTGCCACCCGAAAGTTTTGCTTGAGGTATTTTTTAATCCAGCTAGGAATAAAAGAAAAAGAAACTGAAATTGCTATGCAAGACATGCATAAAACTTACGTCTTTTAATAAACGTTTTGGACTTGTATAGTGAGTGTGATTATACCACGTGGTATCATTTTAAGCTGTCGCAAGCAGCACCTTCTGCCTCGATTCGGAGGAGACACAGTATTTTTTTTATCTATTTCAATGGGATATAGCGCATGCGAAGCGGAATTATTGTTCTGTTCATAAAGGTCTTAATGATTCTTTTGTCATATGCACGGTATTTCCACACATTCGGGAAAACATGAGTGATGTGTTGTTTTTTTTGCGATTACAAACAAACTTTCAGGAACTCTTAAAGTTTTCCAGGATGTTTGGAAATATTATACATCTGTCAAAAGAATCATTAGTACATGTGTTTAGGAATCAATATTCTGCTTCGTATACACTATATCCCATTAATATTGGTGAAAAAAATAAAGTACTTAGAGAAAGTTTCTCATCCGAATTGGGGCAAAAGATGCTGTTTGCAACAGCTTTAAATGGCATCACATTCCACTTAGTATGGCCTCACTGATAGCACTAATATATGAATATCAGACAGAAATGACATTTTCCCCTATTATGTACATTTATTTAAAGGTCCTAAAAGATTTCTTTAGGATTTAGTCTGTATTTCTGTAATTTATTTTCCATCTTTTCGGATAAAACAGGAGGAGTGTTCGAGAGATTTTTTTCTCTCAGGTATTGTAAACTATGAACCCAACTCGGTAGACATTTCAGTCGACGGAATGCAGGACAACTTTCAGCTCTGTCGATGATTCTTGCCGCCCTTGTCACGTGGCCAGTGCTGGTTTTAAACGGTCACCGAACTATAACCGTGCGGCCTTCCAACATCACCGCAGTTGTTTGCAGCGTCAGTGACGAGTGTGGAAAAGCACTCCATTTCCTATTTTGTTTTCGGTTTTCAATATATATTGCTTTTTGTAGTATTTTATGATATGGCTGTGTCGTATTATCGAATTCTCAATGTAATCAAGAAATTAAGATTAACATATATTTTACCTTTTCTTCGAGGGATAATCTTTGAGAGCTACAGAGCTACAAACTATTGACAATGCAACAGATATTAAAGACACTTCTTTTTCTGATCAGGGAAATTAGCCAGAATCTATCAGAAGACAAACAATAATGATCTGCGGTCCGACAAATGACAGCAGGGCTGATATAAAGAACAGTTCTAAACATATACACTTCACGTATGTTTTCAGTCTAATGTCAGTGGTGCCTTCTGTAGCTACGCTCCCAATAACTCATCGTTTAATTTCCTTGCTAAGCAAGGGCTTCGAGGAAAGTCTGTCATATGCTAGTAGGATACTATATCACATTTCAATTGAGTTTTATTTTGTAAATAACATTGCAAATTTTCTATTGTACGGAGAGTTTGATAGGCGGTTCCGGGAGGAATTTAAAGGATTCTACAAAAACATTTTTCGAAAGTTGACATTTGTTTTTTTTCCAAATGATACAAGAGAATAATAGTAAATTGTTAATAAGAACGATAGAAACAATTAAATCGAAAATAAATACATAAAAAACACTCACCTAGGGACAATATGATTAAGATATATATTTTGACGTAAGATGTAGGCATTCTTTATCTTACTGTTTACAATCGTTGTAATCACATATGGTCGCTGCCAGGTCTTAACCAGATCCTTACAGCATCGGAGAGAACTCCCTACAAGCCATAGACTACATAAGAGGCCTCGTGACAACATCGTACATGTCTATTTATGACACTGTAATGTACCATTTCTACGAGTTTCTTTAGTTTTCTAGGACTCTAACATGATCCTTATAGGACTCAGGTATTAACCCGATTACTCCCTGATCAGCCAAACTATTTTGATCGAAGTCGGGAAGAAGTAAGATCTCAACCGACCGAAAAGGAACCTCAGTACCATCGCACAAGACTTCAGTCGGATTGATGTCCAGATTAGCCATATAGACCCAAGATAAGCTCACATCAGAATGTGACGACACTTTAGATCGGGACAGTTTGACAAGTGGGGTTATGTACGAACGGCACAGGAATGCGAGATGATCTAAGTAGAACATTTTGTGTATAATGCCCTTCATGGACAATTTAGAATACCACGGGAATTCCCACACTTGCTTTATTAAATAATTAATTGTGTTGCCTTATAAAGTTTATTATGCTTGCTTTTAGATATTTCTTATACTTGAATATGCGAAATTTTTAAAATCCAATAAATCAAAGTTAAAATTGCCGGGTATTGTGAATGTGAAGTGAGAGCTTATTAAAGTAGAAAAAATCTCACCTCTTACCTTAACCCTAATCCAAACACAAACCATATCATCTTATAGTAATGATTTGAAAAAGTACGTAATATATTAGTATTAATTGTGTTAAGTACCCATTCTTTGTCTATTAAAGTAACATATCGTATCATTCAAATTTTGACCAAAAAAAATGCAGTAAGTCTTTCATTGCCTTAAACTTAATCCGGCATAAAATATTACATTTTAAATCAACCACTGCTATAGAAAATATAATGACACTTAGATAATTTCATGTGAATTCAAAACAAATTACAATACAAAACAAAACATTCATTTTTTTTACTTATAAAAAGTATCTTGTTGATGGTGTATTAAATACAACATATTCATATATCAGATGACACTTACATAGTTTTTTTATGATTTTTTTAAATATCATTTCATTTAAATAAAGATGGAAAGGGTGCAGGGAATTTTTGTTTTTAAATTTTTTTTATTTTATATATTAAAATAAATAAACATTATTAAATTGAAACACTTTTATATATAATGACTTAATTTTAATTTTGAGAACTCTTTGTTTTATACATAAAAAACATGGAAAGAAATTAAATTTCAAATACATCAGATACTCTTTAAATACTTAATTATTATCATTATTATTATCTATTTGGTTCTTTTTTTTCCTGTTTGTCTTGGCATTTGCAGTTGAGACCCTATTTCCATAACCCTTGTTAATCTTCTAAACTTATCATATAGTTTTTGTATGAAACTGATATCAGACAGGATTATTTTACCCAAATACCCATCGAGTTATAAATAGTGGAAAACGAGCATTTTCTCAATATATTCTAGCTGTATTTTGGCGAACATAAGATGAACGAACGTTTACAAACTTAAGATTGATTTATTCAATATTACTGGATTATGCATACGCCAGTTATGTCATATGCTAAATATTTGGCCGACAAAAATCGCATAACTGACACTGAACATTTGGTTTCGAAATATTTTTACACTTGCACCAATAATATATGTATATAACGTTTTATAGAAACCGAATGATCCGTATAAAGGTCTCTGTATAATTGAATACAGTATCATCGTGCTAAAGATTATCAATGTATCAATATTTATACGTTACTTTCCCACTAAGTATTACCCATTTTACGAAACACCATAATTTTGGCTTTGAAATATTTACCCCTATGAGTAATCAGAATATAAAATGTAAATGATTTTGGTGATTTAATTATAAATACTATGTCATTAGCAAAGAAGAAGTAGAATCAATAAATCTTTGACCTGTAGTCCAGACTTTGTCCTATTTTGAAGGTATTCTAAATCTGCATTCGAATAGACTGATCAAGATACACATACCAAATTCGTAAAATGTGGTACTGGTATAGCTCCCTTGTTTCTCACTGAGCTTATAAGGGTAGTTCCAGGACTGGTTGATCAAGTATCAGGAATATGTCACTTGGTGTGGGGTCATGCCAAATGTCTACGGCGTGATATTGCAGTGTGGCCTCTAGAGACATAATCTCCAAATAATAGAAATTCTGTCGGCGAGGCGTTAAACCCAATAAACAAACACACAATACTGTCGTTAACGTGAAGCACATTTCGCATATAAGCTTTTCTTTACAATTTGCGTATAATATAGGACCAGAAATGAGCCGAAAAGGCATTTAGTCTGATAAACTATTTGAAGGAAAGTGCAGATTTTCCACTCCCACGCAATAAACTTCTTTTTAGCAATCCAACCGCTAACACGTACTTACGACTGTTTATTTCCTTCAGACCAATTACTCAGTTGATTGTTTCACTTGTTTCGAAAATGCATTTAATTTCCCTTTCTCTTAATGTCATTATATAAATTACTTGATGAGTTTGCATGAAATTGACATATCAAAATTTGTCAAAAACTTCCTGCTCTTGACTTCTAGGTTAAAGTTAATTGTTATACATGACCATCTCTTTGGATTACTATTGCTCTCCATCTCTCTCTGTGTTAGTTTGTTTTTATTTTATCAAATGACAATTTGATAAGAACTATTGCCAAGTCCTGCCACCTAATTTTATTATGCTTTATGTGTAAAGTGTGATAACTGATCGGATTATATTTTGTATTTATGTTCATGTCTTTGACGTATTCATGTGTACATTGATTGTTTCTTTTATCTACTCAAATGTTTATTCTCATTATACAGTCCGTATTAATCAGTTGATCACAAATCTGATTTGAGGTAATAATTTGTATTAACATTTCATGAGGAGCTATTCCTTTGTCAGTTTATCATGTGAAATACTGTTCATATACGTGTATATGTGCATATATACAACGCGTTTCACTTGAAATATTATTAACCCTTTCCCTCATAGAGGAAACCATGAAAAGACCTATGCGAACAACATAAAACCAGATCAGCCTGCGAGTAACTCGCAGGCTGATCAGGTTTTATTCTGTTTGCTGCTCCTCAGTGGTCTGGAAATGAGGATTTTGTTATTGAATTTGGTAAGGTTTAACTGTGGTTTTCTGCAGATCAGGCTTTATGTGGTACCTATTGAGTGTGTCAAAATGAGTCTATATGAGGGAAAGGGTTAAATGAGTCTATATGAGGGAAAGGGTTAAATGAGTCTATATGGGGGAAAGGGTTAAATGAGTCTATATGAGGGAAAGGGTCAAAATGAGTCTATATGAGGGAAAGGGTTAAATGAGTCTATATGGGGGAAAGGGTTAAATGAGTCTATATGAGGGAAAGGGTCAAAATGAGTCTATATGAGGGAAAGGGTCAAAATGAGTCTATATGAGGGAAAGGGTTAAATGAGTCTATATGAGGGAAAGGGTCAAAATGAGTCTATATGAGGGAAAGGGTCAAAATGAGTCTATATGAGGGAAAGGGTCAAAATGAGTCTATATGAGGGAAAGGGTCAAAATGAGTCTATATGAGGGAAAGGGTTAAAATGAGTCTATATGAGGGAAAGGGTCAAAATGAGTCTATATGAGGGAAAGGTCAAAATGAGTCTATATGAGGTAAGGGTTAATGAGTCTATATGAGGGAAGGGTTAAAATAGTCTATATGAGGGAAAGGGTCAATGATCTATGTAAAGTAAAAGAGTCTACATGAGGGAAAGGGTTAAAAAGAGTCTATATGAGGTAAAGGGTTAAAATGAGTCTAATGAGGAAAGGGTTAAATGGTTTGAGAATAAATGAGTCTATATGAGGGAAAGGGTTAAAATGAGTCTATATGAGGGAAAGGGTTAATGAGTTATTGGGAAAGGTAAATGTCTATATGAGGGAAAGGGTTAAATGAGTCTATATGAGGGAAAGGGTCAAAATGAGTCTATATGAGGGAAAGGGTAAAATGAGTCTATATGAGGGAAAGGGTCAAAATGAGTCTATATGAGGGAAAGGGTAAATGAGTCTAATGAGGAAGGGTTAAATGAGTCTATATGAGGGAAAGGGTTAAATGAGTCTATATGAGGGAAAGGGTTAAAATGAGTCTATATGAGGGAAAGGGTCAAAATGAGTTATATGAGGGAAAGGGTCAAATGAGTCTAATGAGGAAAGGGTTCAAATGAGTCTATATGAGGGAAAGGGTTAAATAAATCTATATGTGGGAAAGGGTCAAATGAGTCTATATGAGGGAAAGGGTCAAAATGAGTCTATATGAGGGAAAGGGTTAAAATGAGTCTATATGAGGGAAAGGGTAAAATGAGTCTATATGAGGGAAAGGGTTAAATGAGTCTATATGAGGGAAAGGGTCAAAATGAGTCTATATGAGGTAAAGGGTTAAATGAGTCTATATGAGGGAAAGGGTTAAATGAGTCTATATGAGGGAAAGGGTTAAAATGAGTCTATATGAGGGAAAGGGTTCAAAATGAGTCTATATGAGGGAAAGGGTTAAATGAGTCTATATGAGGGAAAGGGTCAAAATGAGTCTATATGAGGGAAAGGGTCAAAAGGAGTCTATATGAGGGAAAGGGTCAAAAGAAGTCTTTATATGAGGAAAGGGTCAAAATGAGTCTATATGAGGGAAAGGGTCAAAATGAGTCTATATGAGGGAAAGGGTTAAATGAGTCTATTTGAGGGAAAGGGTTAAATGAGTCTATATGAGGGAAAGGGTTAAATGAGTCTAGATGAGGGAAAGGGTCAAAAGGAGTCTATATGAGGGAAAGGGTCAAAATGAGTCTATATGAGGGAAAGGGTTAAATAAATCTATATGAGGGAAAGGGTCAAAATGAGTCTATATGAGGGAAAGGGTCAAAATGAGTCTATATGAGGGAAAGGGTCAAAATGAGTCTATATGAGGGAAAGGGTCAAAATGAGTCTATATGAGGGAAAGGGTTAAATAAATCTATATTTGGGAAAGGGTCAAAATGAGTCTACTATGAGGGAAAGGGTCAAAATGAGTCTATATGAGGGAAAGGGTCAAAATGAGTCTATATGAGGGAAAGGGTCAACATGAGTCTATATGAGGGAAAGGGTTAAATGAGTCTATATGAGGGAAAGGGTTAAAATGAGTCTATATGAAGAAAAGGGTCAAAATGAGTCTATATGAGGGAAAGGGTTAAATAAATCTATATGAGGGAAAGGGTCAAAATGAGTCTATATGGGGGAAAGGGTCAAAATGAGTCTATATGAGGGAAAGGGTAAAAATGAGTCTATATAAGGGAAAGGGTCAAAATGAGTCTATATGAGGGAAAGGGTTAAAATAAGTCTATATGAGGGAAAGGGTTAAATGAGTCTATATGAGGGAAAGGGTCAAAATGAGTCTATATGAGGGAAAGGGTTAAAATGCGTCTATATGATGGAAAGGGTCAAAATGAGTCTATATGAGGGAAAGGGTCAAAATGAGTCTATTTGAGGGAAAGGGTTAAAATGAGTCTATATGAGGGAAAGGGTCAAAATGAGTCTATATGAGGGAAAGGTCAAAATGAGTCTATATGAGGTAAAGGGTTAAAATGAGTCTACATGAGGGAAAGGGTTAAAATGAGTCTATATGAGGGAAAGGGTCAAAATGAGTCTATATGAGGGAAAGGGTTAAATGAGTCTATATGAGGGAAAGGGTCAAAATGAGTCTATATGAGGGAAAGGGTCAAAATGAGTCTATATGAGGGAAAGGGTTAAATGAGTCTATATGAGGGAAAGGGTTAAATGAGTCTATTGAGGGAAAGGGTCAAAATGAGTCTATATTTAAATATCTATATGGGAAAGGGTCAAAATGAGTCTATATGAGGGAAAGGGTTAAATGAGTCTATATGAGGGAAAGGGTCAAAATGAGTCTATATGAGGGAAAGGGTTTAAGACGTTACATATTTTACTTGTGATCATGTAACAAGTGCAATATTGTATATGTTCTTCTTGAAAACACTGTTATAATCCATTACAATTCATAATTTAATGGCATGTTTCATAGATACTTTTGTAGTTATAAAGCCTTTATATTTATGTTGTAACCATGATGGGACTTTAATAAAACATATTTTTTCCACATCATGCGCTCAGTTTCATTGTTTACAGATACAATTATTTATTAAAAAACGATTAGTATAACGTCAATTTTGAGTTAATCTCGATAACTTTTTTACTGTAACCGTTCTTTTTCTATAAGGTTTTACTGTTATCAGTAGTAATTGTTTTAAATTTTTTCCAAATAAAACAGGGTAAAACCTGCGTTGATAGCTACGTTGATAATAATCCAGACTAAACTTCTTTTTTTCTAACTGCGACATTGCGAATGATAAATTCATATTAATTTGTAGAATGCAATATTTTCCTTTCTAAGGCTAACGTTCAGATTATCATTAGGCACTGTTATGGTTAATCTCCCTTTGACACATAATTGCTGGTGGTGATCTCCCTTTGACACGTGATCTCAATGAATAAATAAAAAAACAAAAAACAAAAAAAACATGAGGGAGGTGCTTTACTTTCTCAGTCAATGAAATACAATATAATTTGAATTTGTTTAAAAGCGAGACTTAGAGGCATTTTATTCCATATATGTTTTCTAGTTTTAAACAAAATTTAGTCATTATATTGGCCGAGACAGCAGAACAAACCGTAACAAATGTTAAAATCTTTGATGAACATTTTAAATTTGGTGTACAGTGAAGGGACACTTTAGAAGGGCATGTGTATCCCTGTGTTTGATAACTTTATTCTGACTTCAATTCCCCCATAATATGTATTGTAATGCACTCAATAAAGTTATTTTGGAATAAATCCGCACAAAGTACATGCATATCTGAATTTCAAACTTCCAAATTTTGCCTTGATATCATACATTTCCTTACGATAATTTGTGTCCTTGGTCATTATCTTTACAATCGAACAACCCGGTAGATAATGATATTCCTCATAAATAACTTTGTCACGAGTTTTTAAGTATTTGTTAAGATAATATTCGTTTCAAGCGATACAGATTTCGGTCGACGAGTCATGTATTCTAGAAATATTTGCTATGATTTCAAGACAGACATTTAAGAATTGAAATCAAACTTTACAAATGATTGTAATCTTTACGTCCATGTTAGAATCCGAATGTGCATAAATGCCCCCGCCCCACGTTCAATGGACATAGTGCAGACTGCAATTATATTGTTCGTGTTATATTGTCCATTTTACGAATACCTTCCAATGAAGAGGATATATTCGGAAAAAAGTGAATTTCCAATAAAACATGTTTCTCACCACAATTCAAGCATTTTAGATAGGATCAGAGCTATGCCACATCTTAACTTGTTTGAAATCGCATAAATGTGTTTTCACATATGGCCTTCTTAAAACACATTGTATTTAAAATTTCTGAGTTTTTTACTTGTGTTTTTATCTTTACCTCCACGTGATGATTAATAATTTCGGACAATTTTCTCCCATGTCATTTAAAGGTAAATTATGAAGATCGCCGATGATACATTTTGTTGAATTGTACTGCAGCAATGACTCGCAGTGCTACGAATGGTTCTTTTTCTAGCCTGGAAATCAATTTATGACACGACTTTTTGTTACATTCGTCCCAGTTATAATGACCAGTTAAATATAAAGTGAAACCAGTGACTAAAAATTGATTTCTCTTGGCAAATGCAGGGTGGTATCCATCCCATATCCCCGTAACTTCGGAATTAAGAGTGTAACTACCCTCACCGAGAATAAACGACAAGCTCTATCACAGGTAGTGTTAATACATGAATATCTATTTGTTCCCCAAATGGCTGCCACAAACCCGATTACAATTTGGACCAGTATTTCGTGAATATCTGCTTAAGGCAAACCTATAACTCTCCGGGAAGATTTTCCATTACCGCGCAATTAACTTCTTGTAAGCAAACCAGTTGCCAACACCTATTTACATGTTTATTTCCTTCAAAGCATTTAGTGCCCCTTTCTTTTAATATCATCATATCAATTGCTTGATTAGTTTGCATGAAATTTAGGTATCAAAATCACAATTTCCTGCTCATGTACATCAGACAACATGGTTTACGCCAAAAAAAAAATGGCTCTGAGAAAAGCCAAAATAAGAATAACGTATTTATAACATTGTTGTAGGCATCAAATTTACATTTTCTTAATCAATAAATAGTTCCCATTCAAATTATACCAACAGCTGGGGTCGTAACAAGACCTAGCTCAACTGCGAGGCAAATAAACTTGACCATTTATAGTTGCACTGCGTTAATTGGCTGATAACGTAACCATAAGTGCTAAATTAAAGGCGAAACAAACTAAGAGCACCCAAAAGTTCCTAAAAGCGCCTTACGTCTTTGTATTAGACTGACTAGTCAGCCAACACAGTGGAGAAAGCATGTTGTAAACCTATCTGAGAAGGAAGCTCGATCGCAGTAGCTCATAGTGCCACAAATCTCTTGCCATTTCTGGAAGGTTTCATCTGGTCTAGTGTTTTGGCGGCCCTTTCTGGACGACGGACTTGGCTGACTTTGCTTGAGTCTATATGAGGGAAAGGGTCAAAATGAGTCTATATGAGGGAAAGGGTCAAAATGAGTCTATATGAGGGAAAGGGTTAAATGAGTCTATATGAGGGAAAGGGTCAAAATGAGTCTATATGAGGGAAAGGGTTAAATGAGTCTATATGAGGGAAAGGGTCAAAATGAGTCTATATGAGGGAAAGGGTTAAAGACGGTACATATTTTACTTTATTTATTCATGTAACAAGTGCAATATTGTATATGTTCTTCTTGAAAACACTGTTATAATCCATTACAATTCATAATTTAATGGCATGTTTCATAGATACTTTTGTAGTTATAAAGCCTTTATATTTATGTTGTAACCATGATGGGACTTTAATAAAACATATTTTTTCCACATCATGTGCTCAGTTTCATTGTTTACAGATACAATTATTTATTATAAAATGATTAGTATAACGTCAATTTTGAGTTAATCTCGATAACTTTTTTACTGTGACCTTTCTTTTTCTATAAGGTTTTACTGTTATCAGTAGCAATTGTTTTAAATTGTTCTCCAAATAAAACAGGGTAAAACCTGCGTTGATAGCTACGTTGTTAGTAATCCAGACTAAACTTCTTTTTTTCTAACTGCGACATTGCGAATGATAAATTCATATTAATTTGTAGAATGCAATATTTTCCTTTCTAAGGCTAACGTTCAGATTATCATTAGGCACTGTTATGGTTAATCTCCCTTTGACACATAATTGCTGGTGGTGATCTCCCTTTGACACGTGATCTCAATGAATAAATAAAAAAAAAAAAAAAAAAAAAAAAAACATGAGGGAGGTGTGTTACTTTCTCAGTCAATGAAATACAATATAATTTGAATTTGTTTAAAAGCGAGACTTAGAGGCATTTTATTCCATATATGTTTTCTAGTTTTAAACAAAATTTAGTCATTATATTGGCCGAGACAGCAGAACAAACCGTAACAAATGTTAAAATCTTTGATGAACATTTTAAATTTGGTGTACAGTGAAGGGACA
This sequence comes from Solen grandis, assembly GCA_021229015.1. Taxonomy (NCBI): domain Eukaryota; kingdom Metazoa; phylum Mollusca; class Bivalvia; order Adapedonta; family Solenidae; genus Solen; species Solen grandis. The sequence goes on from CM037784.1 coordinate 35,207,468, forward strand.
CTTTAGAAGGGCATGTGTATCCCTGTGTTTGATAACTTTATTCTGACTTCAATTCCCCCATAATATGTATTGTAATGCACTCAATAAAGTTATTTTGGAATAAATCCGCACAAAGTACATGCATATCTGAATTTCAAACTTCCAAATTTTGCCTTGATATCATACATTTCCTTACGATAATTTGTGTCCTTGGTCATTATCTTTACAATCGAACAACCCGGTAGATAATGATATTCCTCATAAATAACTTTGTCACGAGTTTTTAAGTATTTGTTAAGATAATATTCGTTTCAAGCGATACAGATTTCGGTCGACGAGTCATGTATTCTGGAAATATTTGCTATGATTTCAAGACAGACATTTAAGAATTGAAATCAAACTTTACAAATGATTGTAATCTTTACGTCCATGTTAGAATCCGAATGTGCATAAATGCCCCCGCCCCCCGTTCAATGGACATAGTGCAGAGTGTATATTATATTGTTCGTGTTATATTGTCCATTTTACGAATACCTTCCAATGAAGAGGATATATTCGGAAAAAAGTGAATTTCCAATAAAACATGTTTCTCACCACAATTCAAGCATTTTAGATAGGATCAGAGCTATGCCACATCTTAACTTGTTTGAAATCGCATAAATGTGTTTTCTCATATGGCCTTCTTAAAACACATTGTATTTAAAATTTCTGAGTTTTTTACTTGTGTTTTTATCTTTACTTCCACGTGATGATTAATAATTTCGGACAATTTTCTCCCATGTCATTTAAAGGTAAATTATGAAGATCGCCGATGATACATTTTGTTGAATTGTACTGTAGCAATGACTCGCAGTGCTACGAATGGTTCTTTTTCTAGCCTGGAAATCAATATATGACACGACTTTTTGTTACATTCGTCCCAGTTATAATGACCAGTTAAATATAAAGTGAAACCAGTGACTAAAAATTGATTTCTCTTGGCAAATGCAGGGTGGTATCCATCCCATATCCCCGTAACTTCGGAATTAAGAGTGTAACTACCCTCACCGAGAATAAACGACAAGCTCTATCACAGGTAGTGTTAATACATGAATATCTATTTGTTCCCCAAATGGCTGCCACAAACCCGATTACAATTTGGACCAGTATTTCGTGAATATCTGCTTAAGGCAAACCTATAACTCTCCGGGAAGATTTTCCATTACCGCGCAATTAACTTCTTGTAAGCAAACCAGTTGCCAACACCTATTTACATGTTTATTTCCTTCAAAGCATTTAGTGCCCCTTTCTTTTAATATCATCATATCAATTGCTTGATTAGTTTGCATGAAATTTAGGTATCAAAATCACAATTTCCTGCTCATGTACATCAGACAACATGGTTTACGCCAAAAAAAAAATGGCTCTGAGAAAAGCCAAAATAAGAATAACGTATTTATAACATTGTTGTAGGCATCAAATTTACATTTTCTTAATCAATAAATAGTTCCCATTCAAATTATACCAACAGCTGGGGTCGTAACAAGACCTAGCTCAACTGCGAGGCAAATAAACTTGACCATTTATAGTTGCACTGCGTTAATTGGCTGATAACGTAACCATAAGTGCTAAATTAAAGGCGAAACAAACTAAGAGCACCCAAAATTTCCTAAAAGCGCCTTACGTCTTTGTATTAGACTGACTAGTCAGCCAACACAGTGGAGAAAGCATGTTGTAAACCTATCTGAGAAGGAAGCTCGATCGCAGTAGCTCATAGTGCCACAAATCTCTTGCCATTTCTGGAAGGTTTCATCTGGTCTAGTGTTTTGGCGGCCCTTTCTGGACGACGGACTTGGCTGACTTTGCTTGCTCTTCCTTCTTCAGGATATTTCTCTGTAAAATAGAATTTTCTTCTTTGTCATAATTGCTGCTTCCCACATCTGGCAGTGTCTCGCGCCTGTTCCTTCTCACCCTGTAAATAATTGAAATGAGCAATTTCTCCACTTATCCCAGCTGTATGATATACGTTTACAAAACTTAACATAGATTCATTCAATATCTTTGGGTTGTGTATATCCCGAAATGTCGTAGGCTAAAATTAATATTCAGTCAGTAAAAAAATCACATATCTGCCACTAAACATTTGGTTTTAAAATACTGGTTTATCACACTACGCCAATAATGTGTGTTTCCGTTGTTTTTTTGTTTTTTTTTTTTTTGTAATTGTTTTTGTTATTTTGTTGTTGTTGTTTTTTTTTTTTGAAAAAAAATGCCCCATACACAATAATGTTGACTTCGAAACATTTGCCTCCAATTAGTAGACTGTTTAAACGTAGGTAGATCCTATCGGGAAGTCACGGCAAGTTAAATGTCACCAGCAAAAAGAAACAGAAAACACAATATTATCAATCTACAGTCCAGACTTTATCCGATTTTGTATATATGATTCTAAATCTTCAAAGAACACTGACACTAAGACAGACGATGTTACTTTTGTTTCGTAATCTAGCTTTTTTGGTAATAGTTTAAATCTGAAAAAAGTAGCATACAACTTGATACATGATCTAACTCTGTCATGCGGACTCCTAATGATAACTAGAAGTCATCTTAAACATGTGGCCATTCAGAAGCTATGAACATGCAAATTTATCAGCTACTTATTTCAATAGAACACCTTTCTATTCTCTATTTTACTGTGTACAAAATAGATCGATCTCTTTGACAAAATAAAGTAAGTCCATAAGTAAAGGTTGAGTTCTAAGTAGGATAGAATATATAAAGACATTCCACCAGACAAAAGAAGCATATGCTCGCTGCTCTCGCTTTGGTCTTTTTCTGCCTGTAAAACTGTCGTAATATTCTTTATTTAATACATAAGTAGTATGTTCGTGAAGTTCGATAGTTTGGCCGCATTAAACATGTAAACTCAATGCATTCTATGTATAGATAGCGTTCATTAAGATATATGAATATGTAAGGAAAGTCAATCATGCGTGTCTAATAACGAAAGCGTGTACATTCTATCGGTCTGCATCTGTAGACTGTGATCAGTTTAAATGCTAATTTGTGTTAAAATTGTAACACCTATCGCGTGACAAATAAGAAACGAGGAAATATACTTTTCACATTTGGCCTTGTGTGTTTTAAAAGATAACATCAAAAGGTAGTTGCCAACCAATGTTGACATAATTCTGCTGAAACATTGATTAATAGTTACATTGTAAGAAAAAGGTTTCAATAATATTTTAATCAATATCACGTCTTTTAACATGGATCTTAATGATACACTCACGCTCGAAGATTTGAATGAAGAGGAGGCGTCAAAACGACTTGGAGCACTCATTTTCATCTCTGTTCTCATGCCATTGGGCGTGATAGGAAACATTCACATTTTGTTAATCTACGGCTTCAGGATCAAACCATCCAACCACAGGATATATATATTGACTCTGGCGGGCCTCGACTTTATCATGTGTGCTGTGTTGATGCCAACCGCTATTCTGTCTTTAAGGAACCCGTTAATGTACGCAAATGTGATGACTTGTCGCGTACTCCTCTTTATGAACTTTTTCGTGTGTCATGCATCCGCGCTGCTCTTATGTGTTATCTCTATTGACAGGTAAGAGGACATTTTTTTTCTCTTTTTTTTCTTCAGCCAAATGAAAACACTCCTAAATATCTTCTTGAAATCGAATATTTAATTATGTGAAAAAAATGTTGTTATCCACATAATTTAACTGACTAACTTGAAAAACAGAACAGAACAGAAGTTTATTAGGCATTAAACAAAATACATGTTTGTAGCCAAAAAAGGCGAGATATCCAGTTATCTTAAGTGAATATATGCCTGGCAGTAGTGGGCACTAACAGGCAGTTTTGTCCTGTTAAGATACCTAAAAGATAACATGAAAGTTTTCTACTTGTCAGATACTAACTGAATATGTGACAATTTTTCAGAAAAGTTTCGACATAGCTAAGTGGATAAGTGGCTGGCAGAAATATTCCACCATAAATTTACTAGTAATTCAGTACCATAATTTGTTAATCATTTGTGAGTCATAATTTGTTAATCATTTGTGAGTCATAATTTGTTAATCATTTGTGAGTCATAATTTGTTGATCATTTGTGAGTCATAATTTGTTGATCATTTGTGAGTCATTCATTGGCTAAATTGCATGTGATTTGTGTTTCTAACTTTCATTATGTTTAATTTATTCATCATCTATTACATTCATTCATTCCCACATTTCTTTCATTTGGTTACGCTTATATATGAACTATTCCTTATCAGTAACATTGTACTTTGTGTATATAACAGAATTTTGATATGCCGTGTAGATTCACATCAAGACTGGAAGCAAATGAGTTCTCAGATGCATTGCCATTTACATTTAGTACATTTGATCTACATTTCTCTTTACGTTGAATACATTTACCAGTTTCGTTTACAGTTTCTTATGACATAGCTTCTGCTTAATCGATATGATAAAAGTGTTGATAACCTGTGACGGATTCAATCTTGTTGATTCAATTTTGTTCATAACCATTTTAGTATTTCCCTCAATGTTAAACGTTTTTGTCAGGGAAGTTTTTGGGGGTTTTTTTGGTTGGGTTAAACGTACCACACTCAGTCATATTAACTTGACATAGTGCCAAACAGTATTGTCTTTGAATCACCCCGTATATATGCTGAGCGCCAAGTAGGGAGATACCACTACTATTTTAACGACTATGGTATGTCGCTGTCGGGAATCGAACCCACGACCTCCCACTCCTGGTGCTGACTCTCTAACCACTCGGCCACTGGTGACGATTTTATGAGGACAGTGCTTGGAGAACAATACTGATACAAAAATCGAAAATTGTGTGCTACTTAAGTAGAGAAAAAGTATATTGTCCAAAAAACATCTTTCAGATAGTAGAATGTACATGACAACATCTGTCATACCAGTTCGTTAAACTGCTGTTTTAAGTCCATAGTCTCATGTTAATAAGGACAATAACTTCTTCCCTCTTTCATTATTCAAAATACAGGTTTCTGGATCTTGGAGATATTAAATCGATTTTTTATGTAAACCGGCTGAAACATTAAATTGTTCTTCTTGCAGGTACCGTAAATTATGTTCCCCACTCGGCAGACAGTTCACTCGACGGCATGCTGGACAACTCACAGCTATTTCAATCGGTATTGGTGTCCTTGTCACGTGTCCAGTGCTGGTTTTAAACGGTCAGTGGTCTAAAATCGTGCAGCCCTCCAATATCACCGCAGATGTTTGCAGTGTCAATGACGAGTGGAGAAACACACCATACCCTGTGTTGTATTCCGGGCTTCAATTCCTAGCACTGTTTCTTATATTCGCCATCATGTCTGTTTGTTATTACCGAATTCTGAAAGTAATCAAGAAATTAAAATCAACAAACGCTTTACCTATTTTTCAAATGAAATCTTCGAGGGCTAACACAGTAAATGATGAACAGAATGACACTAACTCAACAGAAGTAGAGGACACTTCATCTGATCAGAAAGACGTGCCTGGACCTACTACTACACCAACAACTATTGACGAAGACTCTACAAGTATCAGCAAATTAGATTCCAAAAAAGGATCTCCAAAACATGTTCAATTAACGTACGTTTTCAGTCTTATGACAATGGTATTCTTCTGTAGCTATGCTCCATATATAACACTTCGTATTATTACCTTGCTAAACAAGGACTTTGTTGAAAATATGTCATGTGCTGGTAGACAAATATTTCATATTTTCATTTCATTTTATTTTGTTAATTACATTGCTAATATTCTTTTGTACGGAGTGTTTGATAAGCGATTCAGGGAGGAGTTTAAAGGATTCTATGCAAACATTTATCGAAGATAGAGAGTTATTTTCTAAATATTGTAGAATCATTAACTTTCGTGGGGGACCGATTTTCAATTTATCTTTATTTATCTTTACGGCTTTATCCACGAATATCAATCCCCATGAAAACTGTTGAATGAATAGACCTATTTTTTTTTAAAATGAATCTGTGAATATATGTACCATTGAAATTGACTTTATCAAAGATTCCTCGAAAATAAATATCGACGAAAATTAATGATTTTACAGTATGTACTTTAATTATACTTGTTTGCGGAAAATATAAGGGATTGAAGTATATGAAAAAATTTCACTGAAACCTAGCTGAATAGCAATATACCTTGACACACATTCAATATAGGTTTCACTTGTCAGTGATGTTTGCAAAACCGGAGACAAAATATTATTTGCATTTTTTTTGAGGTTTAATTATGCCGTCTTAATAGAATGATAACATCACTTATATGATTATATTAAAATGTTAATACAACAGGACAAAGCTGCCACACCACATCCTTCAATTATCAACGTAATTTCCTATCAACAACTTTGAACTTTGTTTCCCGTTTAGACAACCAACTACAGCTGACTCATGGAGAGAAAATGTTTCAGTTTCACAAGATGTGGGTTCATGAAAATGCTTCAGTTTCACAAGATGTGGGTTCATGAAAATGCTTCAGTTTCACAAGATGTGGGTCCATGAATAATAATTACTTTGATCTTAAATATATGGATAGGTGCAAATAAAAATTTAAGCAACGCGTTTAAGAACTTACTTAAGAATTTAAATTTTTTATATAAACTTCTGAATTCTAATGAGAACAAAAAATGCAAAGTCTTACCTTCTTTCAGAAAGATTGCATATAAAATCTAAATGGATTATGTATGTTCAAGACAGTTTGAATCTTGGTATGTCAAATTATTGGCTAAAGCAGAAACCCCAACCTGAAACTGTATTTAAAAGAATGATTTAAATCAGACTTTATGATCACAATTGGGGCGATACTGTTTACAATTGGGGCGATACTGTTTACAAATGGGGTGATACTGTTTACAATTCATATAAATATATTAGCTTAAGATTGTATAAGCAATTGATATTAATATTTCAATTTGTAAATTAAGTGTTTAAATCATAAATTGCCTATAGAAAGGCATAGATCTGTCGACCTGTTTAATATGTATTTGAGAAAAGGGTAGATTTAAATATATTGCTAACAGTTTGTGTTGTCATTGCAGTACTATAAATTTTATTATCTTTTTGAAGAACTATTTAAGCGGATAGACAGAAATACTTTGATGAATATTTAATAAGCACCACAGTTCTATAAACTTTTAAGATCTTATGAATAGTTAAAGTAAAACTACTTAAAGTTAAAATTGGGCATTTTTTGTCAGAAAGCCTTTCTTCTTTCAAATATATTGTCATTATCCACATTGGATTCACAATTTACTTTTAAGCAAACTCTGTAATTATCCATGATTTTCAAGCACTGTATATAGTTTTACCTTTAGTAATTACTATCATGGCTTTCTGAATAAACTTAAAATTTGATTAATGTTTGACAAAAAGAACAAAAAAAAAAAAAACAAAAAAAAAAAAATTACTTCAACCGAAATAAGTATATATATTATGATGTTTAAAGAAATTAAGATGTATAATTATGCGTTTTTATTTTTTACATGTATTTATTATATATTTTTAGACTTTAACATGAATTTTGATGAATACAGTTATAACCATATTTAAAGTTTTATTGATTTTCACCCTATTCCGGATTTTGGCCAATATAATATGAATACGACCAGTTTAACCCTTTCCCTCATATAGACTCATTTTGACGCCCTCAATAGGTATCACATAAATAATAACTACAGGGGGATAACTTTACTTAGTACATTAGGAAAATTGTTTACTAGAGTTTTAAATAATAGATTATGCAATTGGGCTGAACTTAATCAAGTATATATTGAAGCACAAGCTGGCTTTAGGTCAAAAATTGGAACCACTGATAATATATTTGCTTTACATGGGATCATAAATCATATGATTAATAATAATAAACATTTATATTGTGCTTTTATTGATTTTAGTAAAGCTTTCGATTATGTATCACATGATAATCTTTGGTTAAAATTAATTAAACTTGGTATTAGAGGAAAAATGTTAAACTTAATAAAATCAATGTATAGTGGAGTTAAATCTAAAGTAAAATAACTAAGTAATAGCTTTGATTGTCATCTAGGCGTTCGACAAGGAGAGTGTCTCTCACCATTTTTATTTGCAATGTATGTCAATGATATTGAAAGTATGTTTATGGAGAACAGTTCATGTGGTATTGATATATATATGTTTAAATTATTCCTAATTTTATATGCTGATGACATTGTTATTTTTGCAAACAGTAGTACAATCTACAAAATGGTTTGGACTTTTAATTATGGAAATTAATTGTTAATACAAGCAAAACAAAGATTATGATTTTTAGAAAAGGAGGTAGAATACCTAATAATGTCTCATTTACATATGAGGGATCAGAATTGGAAATAGTTAAAAAATTTGTTTATCTCGGATTAGTTTTCACCTCAGGTGGATCTTTTCAAGAAGCACAATATACATTAGCTGGACAATCAATGAAAGCTATCTTTAAACTCAATAAATACTTAAATAGATTTACAAACATTACCATTAAACATAGATTAGAATTATTTGATACTTTAGTCTCCCCTATCTTAAATTATGGTAGTGAAACTTGGGGCTTTCAGTCAGGTGGTGCATTAGAAAGAGTTCATTTACAATTTTGTAAACAATTATTAGGAGTTAAAAAAAGCACCCAAAATGATTTCATTTATGGTGAACTAGGTAGGACACCTTTAAAAAACATATGGTTATATAACATTATTAAATTTTGGACTAAGATCTTAGAGGCTGATTCTATAAAGTATATTAAGATAGTTTATAATGCTCTTTATCGTGACTTGGAGAATAAACCGAACTGTAAAAACTGGTGTTCATTACTAAGAAACTTGCTTTTTGCCTTAGGTTTTGGTGAAACATGGTTTTCACAATCAGTAGGCAACAAAAATATTTTTCTATCTTTGGCAAAACAAAGAATTTTTGATCAATTTCTTCAAGACTGGAACGGCCGTTTACAAAATTCAAGTAGAGCATTGTTTTATAGAAATATTGTTAATTTCAAATTTCAACCATATTTAAATATTATTCTATGTAACAAAAACAGAATTAACTTGACACGTTTAAGAGTATCCTCCCACAGGCTACACATTGAAACTGGTAGATGGAAGAAACCTATTGCTACTCCTTTAGATGAACGTAAATGCAGCTCTTGTAACACATTAGAGGATGAATTTCATTTTGTGCTAGAATGTAAATTGTATGAAAACTTAAGGAAAGAATTTATATCACCTTCTTATTATTTAAATCCAAATATGTTCAAATTTACAGAGTTAATGAACAGTACCAACAGTTACACTGTAAGAAAATTAGGTTTGTATATTTCAAAAGCTTTTGAACTAAGGAATAATCTGTTATACAGTGAATAGACCAAATATTATCTTACTTATTTATTATATTTTTAAAGTCATTTTTAATATTTTTGTTCATGTATTTGGTATGGACATGTGATGACTATTGAATATGGTAAGAACTGACATAATGTTTGTATTTATGCTATGTATATATAGTATGTTATATAAATACTGAAGGTCTGAGTTAGACCAAAATTTACCTTGACATTTTGGATCCTTCACATCTTCTTCTTTCTTTTCTCTCTATCCAAATCAACTCCATGGTTATTTCAATCTGTATAACGATTTTCGTGATGACAACACCGAAACATTATGTAATTAGCGGGATTGACCAATGCACGATTTCTAAAATGGTTGAAAAATATCAAAATATCATATTAACATTGATCTGGTCTTATTTATGTAGTTTTCCATGTGCTTCCGGTCCGCATTATTTTTACACAACCGTAAGAAATCATATAACGTAAGATTTACCTTTTTCTCACTTCCATTCATAGTTACACACCTTTTCTGCTTCATATTAAATCACACGTTCGGTCTTCTTATTCCTTACCCGGTTTCTCTTATTTTTCGTTTCGATAAGGGAAACTGGTTTAATATATTCATGTTTAAACAGTGTTATTGTTATAATACTGATTTTTCGTATTGCTATATATAGTATTACTTTGTTTTATATTCCGGCACTTTCCCTTATATTTCGTTTCGATAAGGGAATCCGGTCCGGTCCAGGATTAATTCATTTAATTAATTCTTTAATCAATCAAGTATGTTATGTTATGTTATGTGATCTATATACGTTTGTATCGATTTGTACATGTATTGTGTTGCATTTGATGTACTATGTTTATGTTCTACATGCGTTTATATACATTTGTATATTACCGTCATGTTCATATTATGTAATTTTATGTTTGCCGCATGGGTCGAACGACCTTCTGGCTCTTTGAAATAAAAACTATCAAACTATCATAAAGCCTGATCTGCAGAAGACCACAGATAAACCTTACCAAATTTAATTACAAAATCCTCATTTCCAGGCCACTGAGGAGCAGCGAACAGCATAAAACCTGATCAGCCTGCGAGTTACTCGCAGGCTGATCTGGTTTTATGCTGTTCGCATAGGTCTTTTCATGGTGTCCTCTATGAGGGAAAGGTTAAATTGATAGAATCTTACCTCTTCAGACATGGAAGCATATGAAAAAGTGCAAAATATGAATGTCTCTGTACTACTTAGTGGAACTACGAACATCATCAGGTACGGGACATGTTGCCCCTTTATCACTCAAACATGGCGGGGCTACATATGTCACCAGTCTGTCCAGACCACTCAAACATGGCGGGGCTACATATGTCACCAGTCTGTCCAGATCACTCAAACATGGCAGGGCTACATATGTCACCAGTCTGTCCAGACCACTCAAACATGCGGGGCTACATATGTCACCAGTCTGTCCAGATCACTCGAACATGGCGGGGCTACATATGTCACCAGTCTGTCCAGATCACTAAAACATGGTGAGCTCGAGGCTACATATGTCACCAGTCTGTCCAAACCACTCAAACATTGCTGGGCTACATATTTTACCAGTCTGTTCAGATCACTCAAACATGGCGGGGCTACAAATGTCATCAGTCTGTCCAGATCACTCAAACATGGCAGGGCTACATATGTCACCAGTCTGTCCAAAATCACTCAAACATGACGGAACTACATATGTCACCTGTCTGTCCAGATCACTCAAACATGGCGGAGCTACATATGTCACCAATCTGTCCAGATCACTCAAACATGGCGGAGCTACATATGTCACCAGTCTGTCCAGATCACTCAAACATGGCAGGGCTACATATCTGTCCAGATCACTCTAACGTGGCAGGACTACATATCAGTTCAGAAAACCCTAACATGATAGGGCTACATATGTCACCAGTCGGTCCAAATTACTGCAACATGGTGTGGCTACATGTCACCAGTCTGTCAAAATCACACCAGTATGGTGGGCCTACATATGTCACTAGTCCGTCCAAATTATTCCAACATGGTTGGGCTACAAAAGCAATCTGTCCAGATCTTTCTAACATGGTGGGGCTACAAATGTCATCTGTCCAGATCTTTCTAACATGGTTGGGCTACAAATGTCACCTGTCAGATCTTTCTAACATGGTGGGGCTACAAATGTCATCTGTCCAGATCTTTCTAACATGGTGGGGCTACAAATGTCATCTGTACAGATCATTCTAACATGGTGGGGCTACAAAAGCCATCTGTCCAGATCTTTCTAACATGGTGGGGCTACAAATGACATCTGTCCAGATCTTTCTAACATGGTTGGGCTACAAATGTCATCTGTCCAGATCTTTCTAACATGGTTGGGCTACAAAAGCCATCTGTCCAGATCTTTCTAACATGGTGGAGCTACAAATGCCATCTGTCCAGATCTTTCTAACATGGTGGAGCTACAAATGCCATCAGTCCAGATCTTTCTAACATGGTGGGGCTACAAATGCCATCTGTCCAGATCTTTCTAACATGGTGGAGCTACAAATGCCATCTGTCCAGATCTTTCTAACATGGTGGAGCTACAAATGCCATCAGTCCAGATCTTTCTAACATGGTTGGGCTACAAAAGCAATCTGTCCAGATCTTTCTAACATGGTGGAGCTACAAATGCCATCAGTCCAGATCTTTCTAACATGGTGGGGCTACAAATGCCATCTGTCCAGATCTTTCTAACATGGTGGAGCTACAAATGCCATCAGTCCAGATCTTTCTAACATGGTGGGGCTACAAATGCCATCTGTCCAGATCTTTCTAACATGGTGGAGCTACAAATGCCATCTGTCCAGATCTTTCTAACATGGTGGGGCTACAAATGCCATCTGTCCAGATCTTTCTAACATGGTGGAGCTACAAATGCCATCAGTCCAGATCTTTCTAACATGGTGGAGCTACAAATGCCATCAGTCCAGATCTTTCTAACATGGTTGGGCTACAAAAGCCATCTGTCCAGATCTTTCTAACATGGTGGAGCTACAAATGCCATCAGTCCAGATCTTTCTAACATGGTGGGGCTACAAAAGCCATCTGTCCAGATCTTTCTAACATGGTGGGGCTACAAATGCCATCAGTCCAGATCTTTCTAACATGGTGGGCTACAAATGCCATCAGTCCAGATCTTTCTAACATGGTGGGGCTACAAATGCCATCAGTCCAGATCTTTCTAACATGGTGGGGCTACAAATGTCATTTACCAGATCTAACATGGCTGGACTACAGATGTTGTCAGTCTGTCCAGATCACTCTAACATAACAGGGCTACGGATGCTATCTGTTCAAACCATTTACATTCGGTTTGGGGATAAAATGGTCATCTGCCTGTCCACATTGGTATTTGGAAGCTAGCTGCAGCTATGGTTGGTTCTACGGAGCCAAATTCAGCTGTTAACGACACGGAGTGCCTGATTTCTGCCTTTGCCATTTATTACTTCGTTATATAAAACGGTAAGGAGTGGAGATGTTTATCATCATCATTACTCTCCTTGCGCCAACCAGACTTATTTCTGAGTAACAATTCGCAAATTCCAGGAGTCGTGAAACCATTAACTTGAGGGTTTTAGAACGCTCATGTATAATACTGTGATATCTTACATCGTTTTTTTTTTAGGTTGACTCCTCCTTTAAACTTTGAACACTTATAATTAAATAATGAATGTATGGTGTTAGGAAGCATATTATTTGAGTTCAATCAATGCTTTGAAGTATAAAACGTATGGATTAAAATAAACAATATTTATGTTTATAGCGCCATGGGCTGTTTTTGGAACTGACTTGACTATCTGAGTTTACCGTCGCCTTGACAGTATTTCAGTCATATAGCGACGTTCAGCTAATTACAGGTGGAGGAAGATCTCAAATGCACGGAGGCATCCGGGTAGAACCACCACACTACCGCAAGCCAGCTGGAAGGTTTCCTCACATGAAAATCAGAATGACCCTGCCGGGATTCAAACCCACGCAATGAGGGGCTTTTGGAACTGAACGTGCCATAAAATGGCGTAACTTTGGATAAAGTGTCCACAAAATCAGGTACCACAGAAAAACTCAAAATCAGTGAATTTGAAACTTCTGGTGTCGATCTACATTTACACAATAAGATTTACATCAATTTATGAAGACTGCTTTCAGAGTTTTACCATAACAGTGATATTTTTTCACAATCAGGGGCCGCAACTCCTCTCTTAATGAAACTGAAATGAAACCACACATGACTTATACCGTTGAAATTTTACCAATTTATGATAAATGAATTTTGGAGCACACATAACACTGTCAGAAAGACGTTTGATTTGATTTATTGCATAAACAGTCTGAAACACAAACTGCTGGGGGTCTAAAAGTTCCCTATATTTTACAAGTAAAGTGGAAATCCAGTTTTCCCTGACAACTATATTTAAAACATGTAACATTATGTTGTACTTGTGTAAGCACCAAATATTTAGTTAGTTTTCTTTAATCATTATCAGTGTTCCTTACTTTATGTTCACAAAAAAATAATTGATTTATGGTAAGGCTTTGTAGAAATAAACACTTGATTTAGATTTCATTTTATTGATTTCATTTCATTCATATCAAATAATTCAACTCACTACAAAACTGAAACAATTATCATTTACTATTTTTGTTATGGGAGTAGCAATAAAAAACAAACAAAATGTTGTACACATTTCACATTTCTTTCCTGTTTATTTGTTGCAATTTGAAATATTTTCCTCAGGTAAAGAAATTATATAATATGCTAAACTGCTTAAAACTGAACCTAAATTACATAATTGTTGAATATATCTTCCTGAATGCTTTCTGCATCAAAGATATTGGGAAAACTGTCAATAAGGAAATTTAACTTTTCTAATTAAAAAAAGTCCTGTATTGGAAGTACCGCCTTAAATCAGGGCCACTTTTACTGTCCATGACAATCCACACTTAAGATTTATATCTATAATACTATTAAATAATAAAGATTCATCATTATTATTCTAACCTTATTACCATAATAACATTCCATAATAGCAGATTTATCACTACCTTAATAGCAGATATATCATTTCCATTATAGCAGATTTATCATTATCATAATAACAGATTTATCATTACCATAATTACAGATTTATCATTACCATAATGAGATTTATCATTACCATAATAGCAGATTTATCATTACCATAATAGCAGATTTATCATTACCATAATAGCAGATTTATCATTACCATAATAAGATTTATCATTACCATAATGACAGATTTATCATTACCATAATGACAGATTTATCATTACCATAATAAGATTTATCATTACCATAATAGCAGATTTATCATTACCATAATAGCAGATTTATCATTACCATAATAAGATTTATCATTACCATAATAAGATTTATCATTACTATAAAAGCAGATTTATCAGTACCATAATGACAGATTTATCATTACCATCATAAGATTTATCATTACTATAATAGCAGATTTATCATTACCATAATGATTTTTATCATTACCATAATAGCAGATTTATCATTACCATAATGACAGATTTATCATTACCATAATGACAGATTTATCATTACCATAATGACAGATTTATCATTACCATAATGACAGATTTATCATTACCATAATACAGATTTATCATTACCATAATAAGATTTATCATTACCATAATAGCAGATTTATCATTACCATACTATAATAGATTTATCTCATAATGACAGATAATAATCCATAATAAGATTTATCATTATCATAATGACAGATTTATCATTACCATAATAAGATTTATCATTACCATTATTGCAGATTTATCATTGCCATACTAATAATAGATTTATCATCATTATACTAATAATCAAATGTTTTCATAATGATGATAATAATTAATTATACTAAAAAAATTCTTATAATTTTTTTTTTGTTATCATTATTTTTCTTATAAATATTGATCACAATCACACTAATAATAGTTTTATAATTATCATACTACTAAAAATAAATCTTTATCACCATAATAAATAATAATAAAGATTCATCACCATCAAACTAATGATGAAGAGTTATCATCATACTAATTCATTGATATTGGTTTTACTGCAAGACACAATAGGGTGCTTATATAGTTAATTTTCAGTTAATGCATAATGATGCAATATCATATAGAATATGAAAAAATACATAATATATTCAAATATGACTTAAGGTTTGCAAATATAAATGATATTAATTTGTAAAAACATGCATGTAATGAAAAGGATAGCAAATGTAAACATTACAATGTATATGCCTTATTATTGATGGCTGATTAAATTTTGGCTATATTGGTGATTTTAGCACGACTTAATAAATAAAATAAGTCCATCATCATAATTTATTTTACCATTTTTCAAGTTTTATTTGACTCAATGACTCCGTCAATTTCAGGAGATGTATAAGGAAGCAGCATATAAATCAATGCCATAAGATTTCTAAAACAGCCAAATAAAACCCTGTCAAAAATACATGTGCAGCATTGAGATATAAAGTTGTAAACTGATTCACCAAAATGATATCTAATTTTCATGTTTAACACTTTCCCTCATATAGACTCATTTTGACGCACTCAATAGGTATCACATAAAGCCTGATCTGCAGAAAACCACAGTTAAACCTTACAAAATTTAATTACAAAATCCACATTTCCAGACCACTGAGGAGCAGCGAACAGCATAAAACCTGATCAGCCTGCGAGTCACTTGCAGGCTGATCTGGTTTTATGCTGTTCGCATAGGTCATTTCATGGTGTCCTCTATGAGGGAAAGGGTTTTAAATGACTTTTTAGACACATTAACAATAATGCCTCCCTGTAAAATTTTTACTAAATTTTCTAAGAGATTCACTTGACTTGACTTTTTGAGTTCACTGTCACTTCGACAGTATTTCAGGCATATAGCGACGTCCAGCTAATTACAGATGGAGGAAGACCCCGAATGCACAGAGGCATCTGGGTAGAACCACCGACCTATCGCAAGCCAGCTGGAAGGCTTCCTCACATGAAAATCCAAATGCCCCTGCCGGGATTTGAACCCACGCGGTGAGGGTCTGAGTGAGCATTTAAGTCAGCGACTTTACTCTCGCATTTCTAAGGGAATAGTTAGATCTATAATATGAAATACTAATATAACTGAAGACTTATATGATGTGTAATGTATTTTCCATGGAAATTTGAAAAAACACATAACATGTCACTAATTTCTATTTCAATGTTAACAATAAGTAACTTCCTATTGTTTCTTGAAGAACGCAGTGATGTCCCCTGATCGAACAGCGGTCCCCAGCTTGCGCACTGTAGCTCTCTGTGCTGCCTGTTTGGCTGTAACCTTGAGATGGCACGTGACACACAGTGTCCGCAGATTGTCAATGTCACACTGACCACCCCCCTGCCACACCGGGATGATATGGTCCACGTGCCAAAACTGGTAATTGTCAACATAAATTATATAAGTTTATTCATTGTTATATTACAACTATTACACACGTAGACAGTAGAGTTACCTGAAGTTGAACTTTAAACACACATCCGAAAACACTTTATAAAATCACTTAAGTTAATGAAAAAAGGAAATTAAATAATACTTAAACAATTTAGGAAAAACAAAAGTGCTTGTGACCATTATCAGAGTCACAACAAACCCTCTTGTCATAAGCTAGCTCTGTGCAAATTTCTTATGTCAGTAATTTCTGAAACTTTATGACTGGATACAATCAAAAGCATATATACAGAGCCTGTAACCTCAACTGGGTAAAAATACGTTGGCCTAAATTATAACATAGATCAACCCTTAGATTCTATTAAATATTTCAGTCAAGTAATAGCTTATTTGAGGAATTTACAAGACTTGACATGACTATTTGGGTTTACCATCGCTTTGACAGTATTTCAGTCAAATAGCAATGTCCAGCTAATTACAGGTGGTGGAAGAACCTGAATGCACAGAGGCATCCGGGTAGAACCACCGACCTACCGCAAGCCAGCTGGAAGGCTTCCTCACATGAAAATCCGAATGACCCTGCCTGGATTCAAACCCACGTGGTGAGGGGCTGAGTGAGAATTAAAGTCAGTGACTTTACCCTCTTGGCCACGGAGGCCCCGAAGAAGTTACAAATTTATAGATAAGACAAAAAAGTGACAAAAACATGCAACCACTTTAACCATGTCTATCACTAAACAGCATTGGGTCAAGGTCATGACATATCAAGCATTATGCTAAATACCAAAGGGTTACAAAAATACTGGCAAAGAATG
The DNA here is from genome assembly GCA_021229015.1 of Solen grandis. NCBI lineage: Eukaryota > Metazoa > Mollusca > Bivalvia > Adapedonta > Solenidae > Solen > Solen grandis. The sequence goes on from CM037784.1 coordinate 35,225,164, forward strand.
AATTTTGAACTAACATGGCCTCTGTCCCTGAGCAAATTCACCAGAGGTGAAGGTCATGACACCCTCTCCAGTCAAATTCAACCTTTGTACCAAATATGAACTTCCAGAGTCAAAATGTTGTTAACGCTGGTGTCATTTCTTAATGTACAATCTGGATATTTGGCATAATTATAATTTAGTGTTTTTTATACATTTTCCGCAAGAAAAACTAACATACATGTCATGTTTTTTTATCACAATGATGTGTACTAATTTAGTACAATGCAACCTAAAATACTGATTCTCATGGTAAAATGTTCTCATGAGCCTTTAGGTGAAGATTTATAACTGCAAATGTGGTTGTTTAATTGATAACTACCAGTTTCCCGCAGTCAGTAAGAAATTCTCCTTACAGTGGTTATTTCCTTTATAAGGCATTCGGACTGAACTCAGCTTTCAAAAAAATAATCAGAATACCTTTGACCATTTCCGATTATAACAAGAAAGTTTTAATGGTATAAATTAAACAACAGATGAAGTAGGGCTAAGTTTTTTCTGACTTACCCTTGTATCAATCAACACTTAATTTATAATCATTTCCATCACATTAGACTAGTATAATCATGAAAACATTGTATAGATCATAAATGAATCAAAGTTCTCAGTAACACTTGCATATAATGTTTCATGAATATTTTTGTGAAATGAAGATGAATCCAAAGCAACACCTTTATCCTACCCATACTTACTTGGCCAGCTACAGGTTTCTTGACCATCTGCTCCTTGGTCTTTATGTTGATGGAGTTCAGTTTACTCTTGGCCAGTATTTCTGCTCGCTTCTGCAGGTTGTGTGTGTCCCTGAGAACAAGGCAAAGTGTTGCAGACTACATTCAACAGTGTTTGCCTCGATAAGAAAGCAGACACTTGATAATACAGAGTTAAATTTATAACAAGGGTCAGGACTGCCACAAAATACGCCCATCATAGTATGGGGACTCTCAGAAATAGCTCAGAGAAACGAGCTACTGTCCATAAATAAGCAAAATAATTCCAAAATCCCATTAGTTAATGAATGTTAATCATAAAAAAAAACTGTTGATACATTTCCATTAATTTACTGCAAGATCTGACAACACCTCATAGGGTCTAAGGACTAGGGACAAGCAAATTTTCAAGTATGTTGTGTACATCAAGGGCCATAACTTCAAAGTCATTCACGCGATAATGCTGGATATCGAACTCATCCGAGATATTATGGCCATGCACATGTGTGGAAAGTTTGAAAAGGATTGGGCAAACGGTATTGAAGTTAGAGCCCGGACAATCACAATTTCAAGTATTTTGTGTACGTCAAGGGCCATAACTTCTAAATCATTCACGCGATAATGCTGGATATCGAACTCATCTGAGATATTATGGCCATGCACATGTGTGGAAAGTTTGAAAAGGATTGGGCAAACGGTATTGAAGTTAGAGCCCGGACAATCACAATTTCAAGTATTTTGTGTACGTCAAGGGCCATAACTTCTAAGTCATTCACGCGATAATGCTGGATATCGAACTCATCCAAGATATTATGGCCATGCACATGTGTGGAAAGTTTGAAAATGATTGGGCAAACGGTATTGAAGTTAGAGCCCTGACAATCACAATTTCAAGTATTTTGTGTACGTCAAGGGCCATAACTTCTAAGTCATTCATGCGATAATGCTGGATATTGAACTCATCTGAGATATTATGGCCAAACACATGTGTGGAAAGTTTGAAAAGGGTTGGGCAAACGGTATTGAAGTTAGAGCCCGGACAATCACAATTTCAAATATTTTGTGTACGTCAAGGGCCATAACTTCTAAGTCATTCACGCGATAATGCTGGCTATCGAACTCATCCGAGATATTATGGCCATGCACATGTGTGGAAAGTTTGAAAAGGATTGGGCAAACGGTATTGAAGTTAGAGCCCGGACAACAAATGTTCCTTGCCCTCCCACCCGCCCGCCGTGAGTGTTCACATAATACGCCCCATCTTAAGATGGGCGTATAATAACTGGTCTCCAGCTACAGGTTTAAACTGCTGCTACAAGCAGCAAGCCTGTCTGCTGGGCCTAATGTATGCAAGCAACCTGTCTTACACACCTGCTTTGTGAAGCCAACCTGTCCAAACACATATTTTAAGTAGCCAACCGCTTTATGCAGCAAACATATTTTTAGCACCTGACCTGCTCTTTGCAGCAAACCTCTCTTACGCACCTGCATTATGTAGATGTAATAAGAGCGTGGTTATTGCAAAATAAGTCTGTCCTTCAATTTTATCAAGGGTCATAACTCGATAGAGATACTATGTCAATACACATTGAGGCTAATTTTGGTAAATATTGGTTAACGTTTGTCAGTGTTCGAGAGCACTGTTAATTTTGCAATTTTTACATCAATTCAAGGGCTGTAACTCTTGAGTTTTTGAGACATTTTGACTGGTAATTGAACTTTGTTGAAATACAGTGCACATTGTGGCTAAGTTTGAACAAGATCTGTTCATGTTTGTTAGAGTTATAGAGCAGGCACTTTTAATTTAGCAATTTTATATCAATTCAAGGGCTATAACTCTAAAGTGTCTAAGACAATCTAGCTGGTTTTCAAACTTGGCCAAGATATTGCGCCTATACACATTGTGACCAAGTTTGGTAAAGATCAGTTCATGTTTGTTGGAGTAATAGAGCAGACACTGTTAATTTAGGAATGTTTCATCAATTCAGGGGCCATAACTCCAAAGTGTCTGGGACAATCTGACTGGTTATCGATTTTGGCCCAGATATTGTGCCCATATACAGTGTGACTAAGTTTGATAAAGCATGGTTCAAACTTTTTTCGTTGGAGAGCGGACAACCTCAGTGGACTTTGTACACCCAGTCGCTGTCATTTGACAGGTGTAAAATAAAAATTCACTTTATACAGGCTTTCTAATAGTTACACTGAGATAACAGGCAGTCAATGGTTAACCTTGTTTATGAGCAGTTGACCTGGCTATGAATCGGAAAGACAAGCTTTATTTTTTATTGCGAAAAAAACGGAACAGTACATAGCTTAGAGATCAACCTAATGATGTCCTATACCTTGTCTGAGACAATACTTACCTGACTTGTCTGAAGAGGGCATGGACATCATACTGACATATCTGACAGATCCCATGCTCTGCCTCAAACACCTTGTCCCGCATGTAGTCATTGTTGGTCACCATCTGTGATATGTGGAAAAGTATGAGTGGAATATCTCACACTTAAACAATTTAAACAATAATTATCTTTAACTATTACTTGGTTTGATTTTTTTATTTCAATGAAATACCATTGTAAAAATTGTAACAAGAAAATGAAGAAATACAGTACAAACCATTCAAATCAATCAGAAAATTAAAACATACTTTTTACGAAAAACCCAATCTACAAAAAGAATTCATGATGTAAGAGTAGATGAATTTGAGAACAAGGTAAAATACTGGCAGTCTAAAGTAGATGGTAGCATATCTCAGAAACTAGAAATAGTGACTGCAAAGCCAAGTTACATACTAAACCTATATCCAAGTTTGTATCTATATTCCAATTAGACTGCTAAAGGCAGGTGTCTTCTACCTCAGGTTTAACCCTTTACCGACTCAGAAATTTGAAGTTACACAATGAAAGGACACATCATACTGAAAGCCGACCTTGGTTAGAACAGGAGTCATAGGGTTACTGTCAAGTCTCAGAAGTACTGATATCAGTCAACAGTTAAAGCAGCTCATTCAGAGATGATTAGTAGAAATGAAAAAGAAAAAAGGTGTTTTCTACTCTCCATTGTTAAGGTCGGTGAAGTCTTTGTTTCCTGGCAAATAACTCAGCATTTTACATAAAAAACACTACTTTCATAATGCCACTTTGGGTAAATCAGTTAAATATAGAATAAGGTATCATCGAAGTAAGTGCTTGCAATATCATGTGACACATTCTGAAACATGGCACCTTTACCAGTTCAGGGTAGCCAATTCTTATGTACAGACTGCAAAGCCAGTGCATGTGTGAAGAGTGATTGTGATCAGTAAAATGATGGAAAATGAAGATAGAAAATCTAAATAGGCTTTATAATTCTAAATATTAAAAAATAAAAAATCAATGACGGTGTTGAATGTGATGGAGAAACCATCCATTCTTTTACAATCATGGATGGTTTCATTGGTTGACAATTTGTCTATAGATGGGATTGATGGATGTAATACACACATACAGTTAAAAATCAAATTCTTAGTCTACAACCATCTGTGAAAGGTGCTTTAAAGATTTTGCTTCAATTCCATCAACCATTCTTTGTGCGAAGTAACACTTAAATACTTAGAGGCAAATTTCATCATCCTTGTTTCTTTAATAAAAATACTTAAATATTTTGTTTCTTAATAGTGTTTATTATTATCATTTATATCAATGTAATAATGTAGTTGAATATTTCAGAAACCAGGAATGGCAGAATGTGTTTTTACCTTATTTAAGATTTAAGTATTACTTAATGCTAAGTATTGTAGGTGTAATTCAAGCCAGATATGTCTTTTTCAAGTTTTTGCAGACTGATCAGGTTTATACTTGGTTACAAATATAATTTCCTTTGATCATATCTCATTTGATAGTGAAGTGGGTGAGGACACATCCACCTACCCAGTACTGTTGTGAACATGTCTGGGAACAGAAGCGTGTCTGCCAGGCATTGTCCTCATTGATAATGGTGGCTCTCTCCAGCAATAGATTCTGGTAGGGTTTGAAACACTGGACACACAGTGGGGTACCGTCCTCATCCACCGCCTGTACAGAACCAGAATATGTTAAAGAAAGAATATAAGAAATATGACACAGACAAATTAAAAAAAAGAGAAATGTGAATTTGCAACAGAAAATTAAATGAGACAGAGATAGAAAGAAAGAGTTTGTTTGATTGTTTGAAATACAGGTATCAGTAAAATGTGACAAAAAAATAATGTGTTTATTTTTTTTTTATTTATGGGAAAATGTAGTAAAGAAGCACAGAAGTTTGTTTCAAAGTAGAGCAAGAATTATTCACAGTGACCTATCATATTTTGGAAAGAAAGAACAGTATATGCCTCAGCCACTATGAGTTGGTAAGCATAAAATTACATTCCAATGTTTTTTTTTGACTGCTCTACATTTCAACAATCAATATCATAGACAGCTTTTCAAGTTTATGGGTTAATCAAGCATATTTATTAACCCTTTACTTTGTATTGGCTTAATTAGACACATTAGTGAACAGAGCAGACCCAAACCAGACTGTTCCTGATCAGGGTCTCCTCTGCTTGCTCATACAAAACAAAAGCTAATATTCTTCACAGTCTGCAAGGCAAAGAAGGAATCATTGTTTAATATTACATTCAATTAATATTCATTAAGTTATAAACTTGTACATGAATATTCATGAGGTAAAAGATTGAATCTGAAGATACCTGAGTTATGCCTTGACTCAGCTCATTATTGGTTTGAGAGGTCTGAGGCTTGGTGACCGGATATTTTGAGATGACCCTCAGTGACCCGTTGATCTCTGATGCCTTCTTCACAGCAGCAAGTGTTGTGTCCATCTGGAAGAAAAGAGTTTACTTTTTCTAAAAAAAAAGAAGATTTTGTACTAGCTCAAATATACATTTCAAATCTTATAGTAAAAATACAATGTGAAGCATACAAGAGTGTTCTTTTGAACATATGTGTCATCTGCTGAAGCATGACGGAAAATGTGGGTTGGACAAGCGTGACAGAAAAAGTGTGACGGACAGAGAGACGACGGAAAAGTGAACTCTATTTGTCACCTCTGCTTACAGCAGGTGGCACAATAAAACTATGATGAAATATTCTGAAAAAAGTCTGAAAAATATCATATTCTGGAAATTTCAAATGAAATATTATCTGAGCTCCAGCCCTAAAAAGTAAAGATATTGTACAGTCCAAGTTTCAATCCGTAAACACAACTTTACCCCAGCTCATCACAATACTAGTATCCATCCTTTGATCTCCCTGAGGAGTCTTTCACTCTGTTAACCCTTTCCCTCATATATACTCATTTTAACGCCCTCAGTAGGTATCACATAAAGCCTGATCTGCAGAAAACCACAGTTAAACCTTACCAAATTTAATTACAAAATCCTCATTTCCAGACCACTGAGAGCAGCGAGCAGCACAAAACTGATCAGCCCGAGTTACTCGCAGCTGATCTGGTTTTATGCTGTTCGCATAGGTCTTTTCATGGTGTCCTCTATGAGGGAAAGGGTTATGGCAGCTCACATTATAGGACCGCGGAATTATACCTCCCTCTCAGGTACCCAATTACACCTGAGTGAAGTGAAACAATGCAGTGTAAATTTCTTGCTAAATGAAATCGGCGGTCCTTGGCAAGACTCAAACATGGGACTTCTCAATCTCAAAGTATGTGAACTACCACCGGACAAATGCTCCCTAAATTTGTTTAATCCAAGAAATGCCAACCTTGGACCTATGTCTCTGTGTGTTGACTGTCTTACAGCTGCGGAGACTGTCATACTCAGCCAGGGGGCTCACAAAGGACCGACCTGCCTTGATTACCAATCTCTTCTTTGTCTCTGAAAGACTAAGGGCATTGTGACCTAATTATTTAGTTTTTACAACATCACATCTATCAGGAAATACTCATTGGTACTCATATAAACCCTGATCTGTTTCAAGTTATATTTAGGGTTTATACATCTCATGTCTACTAATTAGTTTTATTATGATAAATCTTTATTCCAAGTGTGAAGCCATTATCAACAACACTCACTAAATTTCATGAAACGTGAGTGAAGGATGTGACATGATGAGACAAACGCAATTCCTATGTACCCCTGCCCCCCACTTCACAATGTGAAGATACAGTATGAAAATGACATGCAAAATGCCACATTAATGTATGTATAATATAAATATATCTTAAGAAGGTATCATTTGCCTTTTGATGTTCATTCTTTTCTT
>CM037784.1:35232251-35264013 GCA_021229015.1 Solen grandis
AACAAGGGTTACCCAATATGAACTCCAGTTTCCACTAAATTATGTTGTTGTTGTTGTATTGAGGTTTACCGTCGATGCGATAGTATTTCAATCATATAGCGATGTCCAGCTAATTACAGGTGAAGGAAGCTAGACCCCGAGTACACAGAGGTACCAGGGTAGAACCACCGACCTACAGCAAGTCAGCTAGAAGGCTTCCTCACATGAAAAATCCGAAGTCCCTACCGGGATTCGAACCCACAGCGGTGAGGGGTTGAGAGATTTGCAGTCCAAGACTGTAACCGCTCGGCCAAGGCTGCCCCTACTAGATTATGTGGTGCCAATAGTTGTCGTATGTTCTTATGAAAGAAGATTTTTTTTTTTCTTCAGCTTTTAATTTATGAACTGCTTTGTGAAAACCGAAATGCAAAAAAAAAGTATATAAACAAATATTTTGATAATCCGAATATAAATGTATCCAAATATATCATTTGTAAAGATGAAAAGGCATCTTAAATATAGAAACACACTAAGTGATACATATTTACAATCAAATGAACTCATAGACTATTTTAAACGGCCAATCTAAATAATAAACAACATAATTCAAAATAACTATATATATATATATAGTATATTTATGTATATATGGCCACTCCAATTTGTATCACGCCGTACGTAAATAGCATGACACAACATTCTGACATTTGGTCAACCGGTCCAAAATTTGAGTAATTAGTCGGACAATGCTTAATTTATACAGTGTTTGTGAGAATTTCACTCATTACGTCATGACCTTGACCTTTGGAGTACAATCCCAAAATCGAAAGGTGTCTTCTACTAGTCATAAGCAACAACCATGCCAAGTTTGAGATCTCAGGGTCAAACAGAACTAAAGTTATCACTCGGACAGGACTTTCAGAAAAAAACATGTGACCTTGTGATCTTGACCTTTGATGTACAGACACCAAAATCAATTGGGGTCTTCTACTGGTCATAAGCAACAACGATATGAAGTTTGAGACTTAAGGGTCAAGTTATCACTCGGACAAGGTTTGGTCTACAAAAAAACCGACGGACAGACCGACATGTGCAAAGCAATATGCCCCCTCTTCTTCGAAAAGGGAGGGGGGATGCATAATAAAGGTAGCGATAACTACTTACAGTGTCATCTCATATGTTAAAAATTGTTTCTGGTAGATATTGGAGTGACAGAATGGAGAGAGCTGAAAGGAGATGTGTTTATTGTAACCTTAACGATTTAAAAGACGAGTATCATTTTGTATAAAGGTGTGCATTATATAGTGACTTCAGAATAAAATGTATAAAGAATTTTTTTCTAAAATTATTGGTGTTTTTTTTGAATTGGTAAAATGTAGTAATAAAAAACACCAAAAAAAAAAAGAAAACCGAAAGAAAAAAAAAACAAGAAAAGAAAACACGACAAAAAACAACAACAAAACAACAACAGTTAATGTATCTGGGAAAGTTCATTGAATTGGCATTTAAAAAGAAGAAAACCATTTATTTTTCGTGAGTTATTACTATGGTATTTTTTTAAAGGAAATGTTTTTATATTAGTATGGTAAATTCATCTTCCTTAATGCAGTATTCTGTTTGAATGTTGATTGTGAACGAGACTAGTTACATGTATGCTTGTCCAATAGAGAATATAGCTGATGCTAGTCCAATAGAGTATAAAGTTGGTGCTTGTCCAATAGAGTATATAGCTGATGCTAGTCCAATAGAGTATAAAGCTGGTGCTTGTCCAATAGAATATAAAGCTGATGCTTGTCCAATAGAGAATATAGCTGATGCTTGTCCAATAGAGTATAAAGCTGGTGCTAGTCGAATAGAGTATATAGCTGATGCTAGTCCAATAGAGTATATAGCTGATGCTAGTCCAATAGAGTATACAGTTGATGCTTGTCTAGTAGAGTATAAAGCTTGTGCTTGTCCAATAGAGAATAAAGTTGATGCTAGTCCAATAGAGTATAAAGCTGATGCTAGTCCAATAGAGCATAAAGCTGATGCTTGTCCAATAGAGTATAAAGCTGGTGCTTGTCCAATAGGGAATAAAGCTGATGCTAGTCCCATAGAGCATAAAGCTGATGCTTGTCTAGTAGAGTTTATATAAGCTGATGCTAGTCCATAGAGATAAAGCTGGTGCTTGTCCAATAGAGTATAAAGCTGGTGCTTGTCCAATAGAGTATAAAGCTGATGCTAGTCCCATAGATTATAAAGCTGATGCTTGTCCAGTAGAGTATAAAGCTGATGCTTGTCCAATAGAGTATAAAGCTGATGCTAGTCCAATAGAGTATATAGTTGATGCTAGTCCCATATAGTATAAAGCTGATGCTAGTCCAATATAGTATAAAGCTGATGCTAGTCCAATAGAGTATAAAGCTGTTGCTAGTCCAATAGAGTATAAATCTGATGCTAGTCCAATAGAGTAAATATTTGATGCTGGTCCCATATAGTATAAAGCTGTTGCTAGTCCAATAGGAGAATAAAGCTGATGCTAGTCCCAATAGAATATATACATTGTAATGCCTAGTCCCATAGATATAAAGCTGATGCTCTAGTCCAATAGAATATAAAGTTGATGCTAGTCCATAGAGTATAAAGCTGATGCTAGTCCATAGAGTATAAAGTTGATACTAGTCCATAGGTATAAAGTGATGCTAGTCCAATAGAAATTATAGTTGATGCTAGTCCCATAGAGTATAAAGTTGATAGCTATCCCATAGAGTATAAAGCTGATGCTAGTCCAATAGAAATATAGTTGATGCTAGTCCCATATAGTATAAAGCTGATGCTTGTCCAATAGAGTATAAGTGATGCTAGTCCATAGATTATAAGCTGATGCTAGTCCCATAGAGTATAATAGTTGATGCTAGTCCCATAGAGTATATAGCTGATGCTAGTCCCATAGAAGTATATAGCTGATGTAGTCCCATAGAGTATAATATAGCTGATGTAGCTGTATCCATAGAGATATAGTTGATGCTAGTCCATATGGTATAAAGCTGATGCTTGTCCAATAGAGTATATAGCTGATGCTAGTCCCATAGAGTATATAGCTGATGCTAGTCCCATAGGTATAAGTTGATGCTGCCTTGAGTAATAGTAGTATATAATATTCTGATGTATCCCATAGAGTAAAATAGCTGCATCTAGTTAGTATGCTAGTCCATATGATATAAGCTGATGCTTGTCCAATAGAGTATATAGCTGATGCTAGTCCATTGAGTTATAGCTGATGTAGTCCAATAGGTATATAGTGATGCTAGTCAATAGAGTATAAAGCTTGATGCAAGTCCATAAAAATAGTGTCTAGTATAGATAATGCTGTCGTCAATAGGGGTTATAAGCTGATGCTTGTCCTATAGAGTATATAGCTGATTTAGTCCATGAGTATAAGTGATTGCAAAGTACTATTAGAGTAAATAAAAGCTGATGCTAGTCCCATAGAGTATAAAGCTGATGCTGTCCTATAGAGTATATAACTGATTCTAGTCCCATAGAGTATATAGTGATGCTAGTCCATAAGAGTATATAGCTGATGCTAGTCCCATAGAGTATAAAGCTGATGCTTGTCCCAATAGATAGTTTTAAAGTAACTGATGCTAGTCCAAAAGATATATATTGATGCTAGTCCCATAGAGTATAAAGCTGATGCTTGTCCCAAAGAATAAAGCTGATGCTATCAATAGAATTATATTGATGCTAGTCCCATATAGTATAAAGCTGATGCTGTCCAATAGAGTATAAAGTGATGCTAGTCCCATATAGTTATAACTGATGCTATGTCCAATAGAGTATAAAGTGATGTTAGTCCCATAGCGAATTATAGTGATGCTAGTCCCATAGAGTATATAGTTGATGCTAGTCCCATAGCGTATATAGCTGATGCTAGTCCCATAGAGTATATAGTGTGATCTAGTCCCATAAGTATATAGCTGATGCTAGTCCATAGAGTATATAGTGATGTTAGTCCATGAGTATATGTGTAATAATATATAGTGATGTTTAGTCCAATAGGTATAAAGCTGATGCTTGTCCAATAGAGTATAAGCTGATGCTAGTCCCATAGGTATATAGTGATGCTTGTCATATAGGTATAAATTGATGCTATCGAATAGAGTATAAACTTGATGCTAATCCCATAGAGTATAAAGCTGATGTGCTAGTCCAATAGAGTGTATATAGCTGATGCTTGTCCAATTAGAGTAATAGCTGATGCTTAGTCCAATGAGTACATAGCTGATGCTAGTCCAATAGAGTATATAGCTGATACTAGTCCATAATATATACGATATCATAATATATAGCTGATGCTAGTCGCATAGAGTATAAAGCTGGTGCTAGTCCTATAGAGTATATAGCTGATTCTAGTCCCATGGAGAATACAGTTGATGCTAGTCCCTTAGAGTATAAAGCTGATGCTAGTCCCATAGAGTATAAAGCTGATGCTTGTCCCATAGAGTATATAACTGATTCTTGTCCAATAGAGTATATAGCTGATGCTAGTCCAAAAGAGTATATAGCTGATGCTAGTCCCATAGAGTATAAAGCTGATGCTAGTCCCATAGAGTATAAAGCTGATGCTAGTCCAATAGAGTATATAGTTGATGCTAGTCCCATATAGTATAAAGCTGATGCTTGTCCAATAGAGTATATAGCTGATGCTAGTCCAATAGAGTATAAAGCTGATGCTAGTCCCATAGAGTATATAGCTGATGTTAGTCCCATAGAGTATATAGCTGATGCTAGTGCAATAGAGTATATAGCTGATGCTTGTCCAATAGAGTATAAAGCTGGTGCTAGTCCAATAGAGTATATAGCTGATGCTAGTCCCATAGAGTATAAATCTGATGCTTGTCCAATAAAGAAATATAGCTGATGCTAGTCCAATAGAGTATAAAGCTGATGCTTGTCCAATAGAGAATATAGCTGATGCTTGTCCAATAGAGTATTAAGCTGGTGCTTGTCCAATAGAGTATAAAACTGATGCTAGTCCCATAGAGTATAAAGCTGATGCTTGTCCAATAGAGTATATAGCTGATGCTTGTCCAATAGAGTATATAGCTGATGCTAGTCCAATAGAGTATGTGTGTGGGGGCGGGGGGAGGAGTAGTAACATGAACCAGCTGATTTACAACAAGTAAATAATAATAGTTCACATACTTGTGAGGATTTTATTTGCTTTGAAAATTCAAAAGTTGACGAATTTAAGCAAAAACTCATATCAGTACGACAAGATATTACTGACATTTTTAATAATATAGAACAAGGGGGTAACATCGAAAACATCACAAACAATTTTATTACTATCTTACGCGATTGCTCTTTAAGTGTATTTGGGCGTAGGAAACAGCCAGTTAAGCAAAACACAAACATTTGTCAAAATAAAAAGCCATGGTTCAATAAAGATTGTTATACAGCAAGGAAAAGGTTTACGAAAGCAAGAAATGCATACAATAAAAATAAAACAGACGATACGTTAAGAAACGAATATGTAACTTCAAAGTCAATTTATAACAAAACAAGGCGCACAAATAAGTGCCGATTCCTAAACACGGAGAAAAGTGAATTAACACGTTTAGGTAAATCAAATCCAAAATTGTTTTTGAAAAAAATTAAATCACAATACAAAAAGCAACATAAACAAGCACAAGAATTTCATTTAAAGGTTGTATTCTAGCAAAGAAAATAATAACAAGGTACCAATGAACAACATGGTATACATACAAATGACGAAACTTTAGACGCAGAAATAACAATGTCTGAACTAAGAGACGCAGTATTTAGTCAAAACAACAATAAAAGTAGTGGTCTGGATGATATATATGCTGAAATCTATAAACACTCTTTTGATGAAATCTCACCATTTATATTAAAATTATTTAACAGAATATTTTCAAATGGAGAATATCCAACATGTTTTGGAGAAGGTATTATATGCCCAATATTTAAAGGGGGAGATATAGAAGATGCGAAAAACTATAGGGGAGTGACACTTATAAACATACTATCCAAAATATATTTTAAAAAGCAATAAAAAAAAATTATTCAAATCAATTCGGATTTCAAAAAGGGAAGTCTACAATTGATTGCATCTTTGTTTTACACTCAATAATAGCAAAAACACTATCTGAAAAAATGAAATTATATTGCGCCTTCGTGGACTTTGAGAAATGTTTTGACACGATTGATAGAAACTACTTATTCAATAAATTAATTAAAGAAAATATAAGCTCAAAAATGGTTCAAGCGCTAAGAAGTATGTATAGTGTTGTGAAAGCCTGTGAAGATATAAAGAAGATATATCAGATTTTTTAATTCAAATATCGGAGTAAAACAAGGGGATCAGTGTTCTAGTATTTTGTTTTTATTTTTTATAAATGATATATTATCCAAGTTTAACACTAGTATTGACGGTCTCGTTTCGCTTGATGATATTAAGTTATATATTCTTTTATTGCCGATGATGCTGTCCTTTTCGCATACACGCCGAAGCGCTACAATCACTATTAAATGATCATTTTCTTATGTAATACATGGGGATTGAAGGTTAATACCAGAAAAACAAAAATTATGATATTTGAAAAAGGTCGTCATACAAACTATAAATTTACATACAACAATACAGTTCTAGAAAATGTAGATTCGTTTAAATATCTTGGCATAGACATGTATAAAAACGGTAATTGGTCCAGAACACAGAAAAAACTTGCTTCACACTCATCATACGCTATGCATAACTTATTTACAATATTTAACCAAATAGAGCTTTCTACAAAAAATTATTTGAAGTCTAGTAGGATCAATATTAAATTACGGTTCAGAAATATTTGGTTATCACGAATGCAAAAACGTAGAATTGGTTCACTGTAAATTCTTAAGAAAAGTTTTATGCGTAAGGAAAAGTACAAATATTGAAGGTCTTTATGGCGAGTTAGGACGATACCCCATGAAAATACGAAGAAAGATAATAATGATTAAATTCTGGATAAAAATAATGAATTCGAAACAAACATTAATAAAAAATTTATAATAGAAAACATGATTTTAAATGACAAAACAATTATGGGGGATTAAATTGGGTTTAAAAGTAAAATTCTCGACGAATTAGGAATGACTAACATATGGGTAGATCAGGAAAGCATAACCATTAACTTTGAAGATATCAAGCAAAGAATTTTAGATACATGCAAACAAAATTGGCATTATACCATAAATAATTCAAAAATTTAAATTAGAATCAGAAAATTATTTAGACTATATTACAGTTAAAAAATATTCAAAATCTGTTTTACGAAATTTAGACTTTCTTCCCATGATTTGGCTATTGAGGTGGGTAGACATTTAAACATACCTAGGGAAGAAAGAATATGCCAACAATGCAATCAAAAAATGATAGAAAATGAATATCACTTTCTTTTAGTTTGTCCAAAATATAGTGAATTAAGAAGAAAATATTTTAAACAGTATTTTTGTCAATGGCCAACGATAAACAAATTTATATCATTAATGTCCTCGAAATCACCTAAATTACTTAATAATATATCACGATTAATATACACTGCATCAAAAATAAGAAATTCAGATAAATAAATAAGTGTTCTAGTAGTTTTTTCTATATATTGCTACTACTAGTTTAACTGTTTGTGTTATTTATTGTTCTTTATACCTTAACAATTCAAAATATATTTCATCATATACCCTATTTACTGATAAATATTTGAGATATTATTAATGCAACTTCAGATGTACTGTAGCTATTGGTACCAAATTTCATTGTATTTTTTAATTGCAGATAAATTTTGAAGACTCGTACTTTAATGGATATATATGTATATGTGTATGTATATATATATACTTCTCTGAAAATGTTCATGTTATACAACTATCTATTGATTACGCATGCATCCATGTCTTTTGATGTAATGTTTTGGCTATAAATATGTATATGATATTTTATGCCAATAAAATTATGTTCTGTTCTGTTCTGTTCAAATAGAGCAGCGGGAAAACGTGTCATATGGCGTCACATGACCTATCAACCCTGCTTAAATGTTGGAGTTAGAATTACATGCTTAGCAAGTTCATCATGTATATCCTACCGACAGTCTTTCAGCGCATTTTGCGCTTTGATTTTATTTCTATATCTGTTGGTGACTTTTACTTTTTTCCCACTTTTTCGTAAAAAGTTGGTTTTCGTGCAGTTATATCTTATATTACATGGATGCAAACTTAAAGAAATTTCTGGCGCTGTAAATTATTACGGGTTTGTTAAAATATTAATTTTGAATTGGTCAATATATTTTTCTAACAAGGAAATTGAATGTAATTACATGTGTACGAGAATGAACATTAAATTACATATATATATATATATATATATATATATATATATATATATATATATGCTTCAAAATAAGAATGTTAATATACTTGGTGATGTACATGGTACAAATCAATAAAATAAATGTTCTGTTCTGTTCTGTTGAAATGGTAAATAAGATTAAGTTTTGTCAACGGACGGTGTCAACATATTGTGACAGAAAAAGAAAGTTACATAAACCGCAAAAGGCATTTAATAACTTGCAGCTTTTCTTTCCATATTCTTTTGGTGTGAACTAAGTATATCTAATTATGTAATATATTTTCTAAACTTTTACTGTTGCCAATGACATTTTTTTTTTTTTATGTAATATATTTTAACAGTTTAATTCAGGAAGAAAAATACGATGATTTTACAGAAAAAAAACATAAATAAGAACATAGAAATTACCACGTAAATATCATTTAAAGTTGAAAGAAGAAATACTGTATTTACTGTCTCTAAAAGCAATGAAATTATAGTTCTATTCAGGAAGATATGTACGTGTATTTTACAGAAAAGGATGAAAATGAGTATAATTATGATTCCCTGTTATAAATAACAATTAAGGGTGAAAGTTGAAAAAAAGAAAATAAGATATTTCGCCTTCTTTAGATTCTATTGCATAAATATAAAGTACAAGGCAATGATAATTCATTTGATTTTGTGTCTATCAGATACGCCATCGCGTCTTTAATCTTTTTGTACAAATGTTTCGAAACTTTGACATTTTAAAAAAGTTTATAGCTAAGAAAAAATGTATCAGAACAGCAAAAAAGAAAAATAAAAAACAAAAATGTTTAATTCATTGAAGCAGTTAAGCAATTACATGATCAAAATAAAGTATCACAAAACAGAATATTATTCACAACCACACACAAATTTAAAGTCATTACATGTACTTTGAAATTTGATTATGCGATTCGGTGTGCGCATGTGTTTTCGTTCTCGTAGAATTAAAATACCGTAACCAAATGTATAAAAACGCCTATAGAACTTAGTTATATTACGTAAACTGGATCCTTTCGTAGAGTATCTAATCAATCATTGCCACAGAAGTCATGAATAGATAATGAAAATAGCTAACCTTTAATTATTTCAGTCCGTACATTGACATACCTTCCTGATACACTAATCAAGAGGAGTTACTGAACTTCAGGCTGCTAAACGGGTGATATTTGAATAAGAAGATGCTTCTATAAATTGCTAGGGGACTTTATACGTAAACGACTGTTAAAGGATTTGAATCACTCGGGCATTAACTTGGCTTTTCATTAGATTGTGTATGCATATTTAATTAGATTTATATGCACTAGGTATATTCTCGATGGTTGTGGTGTATATCATGATCCAGAATATCAGTCCGATGTCACAATTACCATACCAAAAAGTGTATTACACATCATACAAAACATTGAAGATAGCAAAGAATTAGAATAAATCATTGGTTTTCAAATTTCTAACAAAACAATCACTCGGAATCAATTTGTTTCATTCATTTTGAAACATATCATTAAGTTAAAGGTCTGTCAATAGGTAAATAGTCAATTTATAGCCAAAAAAAAAGAAAGAAAAAAGATACTAGTGAAACTAAGACAATGAGCTGTAGAAGAATGCTGTAGAGGCTGATCATATATTTAAGAGATCATACTTTAATGTATAGTAAATAACGTTTATACTGGTTTAGCATTTGGTGTATAAAATAGAAAATGAGCAATATAGCAAACATAAAAAGCACTGATTAAAACACTAATGCGACACGATTAAAATTTCATCGTGAGTAATATATAAAACATAAAAACAACACGACTTAAAATCAAAATTTCCAGATCCCTCATTAAAGAACTCTTATCTTTATACAAGTACCGTAACTACAGTTTGTTCAAATGTTATTAATAATCTGACTGTAAAAGAAGCAAATAGTAGACGCAGAACTGTTAAACCAATACCCCCACTATTCTTAGTATGAAGCTCATCAACATTGTACGCAGCGGTATTTTATGTCTTTTGTCGTACCCCTCTGATATATTAATGGCATAGGATGTATTTAATTGGTTTGTTCCCGCTTTGCCCACTTTCCCACTTTCACTAGTCCCACTTTGCCCACTTGAATTTTTTGACAGGTAGATACCTGTATGCAATGAAGTGTGACGGTGTAATGGTAAATAATACATCAGCATTTATATCTGGTGTGATGTAGTAGGGTATCTATATGCATGTATTGTATGAATGTATGTATAACTTAGTAAATTAGGTGATAAAAATATCATATGTATATCTATTGATACCATTTTTAGTTCTCGCCCTTACCATTCTCTCTCTCTCTCTCTCTCTCTCTGGTTGTATTAGGTAGAAAATTGAGAATGAGTATAAGTCTGACAGAGATAGAAGAGATTAATAGAAAATGAAGCAAAAAGGTTTTAAAAAATAAATTCACACTTGCATTGTATAATCATTTTTATTCATTCATATACTTTGATAACAAGCACATATAGTATAAATTAACATCATATATTATTGTTTTGTCAGATATTGCTGAAGTCGAGGACAGTTACACAATCACATTCACAAACTTATCGCACCTCACTGTAATTTGATAAAGAAGGCTGCTGCATCTGCGTATTCATAAATGTTAAGTTCTCCTTCTACAAGCATCAACTTCAGGCGCTGCAATCTCTGGTCGATTTTTCGGTAGGCAAGTTTCTTCGGTCTGATTTTCCCACCAGCTTTTCTCTGAATCAGTTTGATCTCATTTGCTGCCTGCTCCTTGACAATTAGAAACAAGAATATGTAGATGTTTGGATGGGGGTTGTTAATCTGGCGATTAAGCTTACTGTGCCATCCTTCGAGATGGTTTGTTGTCCTAGGTCCGTCAGATGCGAAGTGGTTCCAGTGACGTTGGTCTCCTACCACCCAGGTTACCGTTACGTAGTCTTTGAACTTTTCAACAAAGTCGCTGGCATCATCATGTTCCTCCAAGGCCCAGAACCACACATCTTCTATGGCAGCTGGTGGGATAAGTGGCAGGACGGCAGCTCCATATTTCAGAAACTGTCGTCATATCGGTACTTAGATGCTAGACCCAAGGACTGCACTTTTCTCCACACAGCCTGTGTGAAGTGGAAGAAACAACACTTTACACGGACATCCGGAAATAGGCTTGAAATGGCATTCCTTGGAGCAACTTCAAAATCCACCATCACTTCAGTAGGTTGAAGGTTGATGTTGTGGGCAGCGGCATTCACTGTCAACAGACGAAAGAACCTAGAGTATGTAGCCTGTGTCTTGTTTGGCAGTAGTCCATAAACTAATGGCACCATACACCCATTAACAATGCAGTGAATTGTGTAGAGCTGGAATAAGTTCCTTGGGCTGGCATAGAAAGTTCCATCCATGTACCACCTTCCGCCTTCTGAGAGTTCTCTGAGGTTAGAGTCGGTAGCAAAGATTAGAATCCGCTCGTCGGTGCCATCGTCTGCAAGCAGGAAACGTTCCCCAGCTGAAGTAGTGTTCCACTCTCCCTCGAGACTGACTTCAGCAAGCGACTTGGGTATTTTCGGATGCAGTTTTGAGCGCTGTCTAAATAATGATGTCTTGGCTTCATAGAATGTTGGTAGTTTTTTAACCATTGCATGTTTCCTTTCGTTCCACTCTTCTGACCTAATAGATGCCAGTGTCTCATCAAATATAGTTGGGATTGGCTTGACAGATTCACGGCATTTTCTTCGGAGATCAGCGAGGACGATGGCAGAATCTGTACCAGCTACATCTTGTTCATGGTTGTGTTCGCCGACGATCTTTGTCACTTGGTCATGCAATGTATTGATTCTGGCAGGACACGATGCTTGAGTGCAGTACCAATACGACCTGTCAGTCTTTTGCTGCTTCAGCCTGAACATAAACTGGTTGTGGATCAAAGTTCTTCCACCCCGTCTATTTTCTATGAATTTTACAGATACTAACGCATTGGCCACGATGACAATATTTATTTGGATTTTGATATTTCAATTCTTTTTATACATTACCTAAAGCCAAACCGCCATATCTGAAGTTATGGAGTAAATACAAAGTGCTAATTGATAATTACTGTTAAAAAAACTTAACACGCTGCACATATCAAGTTTCTTTTAATCTTCAAATAAAATGTTTTTCTCTAAGTCCTTGGTTTGTACCTATATTTAAAGATTAAAGTGCTTTCGGGTGTTAATTGGATTGTCAAATACCTTATTAATTAGAAGTGATTATTGAGTAAATGACTATGTTTCATACATCAGAAGAGATCAATAAACTAATTAAAGATCTTATGATTTAATAAAACAATTACACGCAGTATGATATGTTTGCAACACTTTTTTAAATTTCATATAATCTTATTAAGTGATTTCACTTTGGTTTGAAATAATTAATTAGAAATGATTAATGGATAAATATTTGATACCATTTTACATATACATTTTATATCTCAAAGAACAAAATAATTCAAACTAGTTAAAACATATATATGTAAAATATAATCTTATTCATATTTGATGCCCTTTTTCATATACATTTTATATCTCAGAAGACAAAATGCTCAAGGAACTTTTTACCATGACACCTATCTGATTCACACATTTTTACCTGCTTCACCAATCCCCAGTTTGCCACTCAGTTTTATTACAAAAATATATAAAGTGGGCAAAGTGGGAACACACCATTTAGGTTAAAAAGATCTTAAAACATATATATGTAAAATATTATATATTTAATTTGATAAAGGCTTTTCCCTGAAACTCGTTTTGGTACAGTATACAACTGAAGTATAGAAACCAGGTAAATCAAATGCAATGTACAGTGTATGTTATAATATTGATGTTGACATGCGTGTGATAAACATATTTAAATGTCACACTTATTTGAAATGCAATTATTTTTAAAAAAACATAAAAAAGCAACCGATTAACGTATTTTATATAAATCTGCAGTATTTGCTTTTATTATCTTTTACAAGACCATTGCATAATTTTAACTGCCTACGTCTTCAAATAATAATAATGCGAATATTCAAAGTATTTGGAAAATCGTCTTGAAATTTTGAGAAAAAATAATCCTTTAACAAATTATGGTTTGTTTGTTTTTTAAGGATTGAAAAAGTATCACCTGAAGTAACGCATTTTTTTCTTCGGAATTTGTGTTAGGTAACATGTAAAATATGTTTCAGTATAAAATGACCACGATCTGAAATAATAAATACTGCAAGGAAATATGTTGAATTATATGGTTTTGATGTCTTGGACATAAAAGATAGAAAAAAAGGATCTAAAATCGAACGTTTAACCCATCAAATATAAAGTAACTGCCATATTTGACATAAGCCTGCAGAATTTCAGATGATTGCGTCATAAATAACAATTGTAAAAAAAAAAAACTCGATGAACCATTCTTTTGTTCATATGCATGTTATAATTTTTTTTTAAGTATTTAAGCTTCAATTATGAAGCATTTAGATATATTGTCATATTTTTGAATGGCAAATTAAATACCTTTGAAAAAGACAATCCGGAAGCCGTATCCTTTGTAAATTTTAACAACGATATTCTTGTAGCAATTCTTGATGGCCAAATAGACGAGAATTGCAATAAGCTTCAACTATACACTTTAACTTAAGGAAAAGGGTTAACATCACATCACGATCGGTTTAGAAACGGATTAAGATGCGTTAAGGTTGGTTGGCGATCATGGGCTGCTCTTTTGACCAAAATATGGGTACAGTGAACTGCAATAAAATCTAATCTAATGAAGTTCTTGTTGGATATGGGGAGGGGACGAAAGAGGGAGAGAACTGAAATAAGAAACAATATCAAATATATTAGATAAAATATGCCATGAAAACTTAGTGACTTTGTGGTGTCTATGAGCGTGTTGCGGCGGCGACAAATAACGTCATTTTTTGTTTTGCATTTTATCTATGTGACCTTATCAGATATACACAGCGTGACTCTGAACCGTACTTGAAACAACATTGTCAATCAATCAGAAGTATGTTCCATTACGCGAGGTCAAATGCAAAGCTGGAAAGCAAAGGTGACAAACTGTAAGTATGTTGTCCTTCATATATTGATTTGATGCATTTATCGCAGGTCTCCGCTTCACGTCGCTAAGTATTAAGGAAAATGTTAAACAACATACAAGAAATTACTTAAAAACGGATTACGAGACTTTTTTGCCCGGTGGGAGGAGGGGGGGGTGTCAGTGATCATTATCACGGGTTACTTCTTTGACCTAACTGTGAGTACCGAAAATTATAATGATATTACATTAACTTGATCGTACTTTCGGTTGGATAGGGAAAAGAGAACTGCAGACATGCTAGGAACTAGTGTCCTTGTCAAAAGTATTGCGCAAATTCTCCGTCGTCCACTTTTGCGAATGAAATGTTAAACATGTATTGGTTGAATTTGATAAGAACTAACGTAAAAGTCTAGATAGCCCAATGACTAGAGAACTGACATACACGCTGAAAAGTGTAACACATTAATTGTTTCTCTAATATTCTAATCTAAAAATATATCAGGTAAATAAGTGGTTTCCGATCTACGTATTACACTACTCTGTACTTCACCATCGAGTATCGTTGGATGGTCCATCACCAGGGCTGGATGTTACAGCAGCTCTTTCGCCCAGATACTACATCTACTATATAATTACTGTCCAATTTCTTATTTAAGAAACTTTTTTTTTTTTTTTTTTTTTTTTTTTTGCTGCTTTATTTTTAAGTCGAAATTCTTCAGGTGGAATTCAAATACTTAATTTTGTATAATTGATTGAATTTCACGTCCATCGACAGTATTTCAGTCGTTTAGAGACGTTTGTCTACATGAGAAAGATATACTGCTTCGATATCAAAGCGAAGACAAGTGATATAATGCTACATCCAGTTGCATTATCCTGACACCGTGCTAACCAGTCCTGGAACTAACATCATATGCTCAGCCCCAAGCAAGGAAGCTATACCAGTACCAGTTTTTACGACTTTGGTATATCGCGTCCGGGGATCGAACCCACGAATCCTGATTCCAGGGAAATCAAATGTGATAAATGGTAATTACGTATATATCTATACATTTGTAACTTTTAATTCCGGGCCTTATTCACGCAACATTTTAATGTTGATGAAACTTAACAATTCTAATATTATTTTGAAGGATTTAATGTTTAACCCTTTCCCTCATATAGACTCATTTTGACGCACTTAATAGGCACCACTTTAAGCCTGATCTCCAGAAAGTCAAACACAAACCTTACCAAATTTAATTACAAAATCCTCATTTCCAGACCACTGAGGAGCAGCGAATAGCATAAAATCTGATCAGCCTGCGAGTTACTCGCAGGCTGATCTGGTTTTATGCTGTTCACATAGGTCTTTTCATGGTATCCTCTATGAGGGAAAGGGTTAATACAGACAGATAATTTGCCAAACGACGGGATGCAAATATTTTCCATTACATGTATAACCATTTTACTAATTGGAATTATGAAACATAAATATTTTCTAACAAAATTGTCTTTATATATTTATTCAGGCACTTACGTATTTACTTATTCATTTATTTACTAATTTCAGATTAGTTAAATTATACTTTATGAATACAGCACTTGGTCTTTAAAGGAATAATGACAACAAAATGCAGTCTGCGGATATATCTAAATAACTTTATAAATGAAAAAAAAATATCATAATATAGAAATGCCTATGTACACCTATTTAGCTGTAGGGTGGCGTGCAAGACAAAAAACATACATGTTATATATTAATATCAATCCAAATTACTTTTGCAGTATCTCTAATACACCATAATAAAGAAAAATACGCATACATGAAAATCGTACAAACGTCGTGGTGGGGTTTATTCAATATCACTGTCCGTCTATACAGGGTTCATGTCGTGGTGGGGTTTATTCAAATCACTGTCCGTCTATACAGGGTTCATTTCGGGATGGGGTTTGTTCAATATCACTGTCCGTCTACACAGGTTTCATGTCGTGGTTGGGTTTATTCAATGTCACTGTCCGTCTATACAGGGTTCATTTCGGGATGGGGTTTGTTCAATATCACTGTCTGTCTACACAGGGTTCATGTCGGGGTGGGGTTTGTTCAATATCACTGTCCGTCTACACAGGGTTCATGTCGGGTGGGGTTTGTTCAATAATCACTGTCCGTCTACACAGGGTTCATGTCGGGGTGGGGTTTGTTCAATATCACTGTCTGTCTACACAGGGTTCATGTCGGGGCGGGGTTTGTTCTTCTCCTTCTGGTGACATGTAGTATTGTGGCATGTCGAAAACTTCGGTCCTGTCAAAAAAGTTAAAAGGCTTAAGAACAAATCCTGTTTCAATAGCAACCGTCATAGGATAATCTTCAGCTGTTGGAATATGGACCATTCCAACGGTTACCCAGTTGACAAGGTCTTCGTTTCGAATGTTTTCGTTATTAAGTTTCAAATCAATGTCCCCTTTCGGGTTATCGAAGCTAAATACGTCCACTATTGAAGAGAGGAATTGCTCCGACTCATTGTATTTCGTGACGGCGCATGTGTACTTGGTGAAGGAGTAACTCTTCATGGCTGGGTGTGAATCTACCATGGTCTGCAGGGCTGTCTGTAGGGGCATTATTTGATAACCTCGTTTAGCTCCCCAATTATTTCGATAGTTCTCATTGACGACTGTCCAGAGTTTCGGGGCCTCGAGGTTAATTCTAAATCCTTGCTCACGATCTACTGTCTCGTACTGCAGATAACGTGTCTTATTAAAGTAAAAACCTGATGGCACTTGGGTAACTGTCGGATCTTGAGATTTAAACGCATCAAGAGTATCACCGGAATTAAAATGGATTACTTCAAAGCTGTTATTTGTACCTAAAACATCCAAGTCTACCTTAAATCCGAACATATGATCATGAATTAAGCCATGAGCGAAATCTGCAACCTTGTATCCAAATGGATCACGAGCATCTCGGCTGTCATCAATACTACCCGCTCTTACAGGATTTCCCGGATCCCAAAAATCAGTTATTATGTATCCAGAAGCCTTAACTTTCGTATATAATTTGCCATCTAGCCTAAATTCAAAATCTATTATGTAATCATAGTTTCCAACAACAGCGTTTTGGCGGACTACAAGGTAAGAATTTCTGAGGCCACCGTAGAATTTATACGCCCTATGTCGCCACGAAGCTGCCTGTTCATCTGCCTCAAAAATGCATATAGCTTTAGAAGTATGACCCTTTGAGTCTTTCGAGTCGTAGTAACTAGTTTCAAGTATGGTACCGTGTTCGGGACAATCGACGGAATGTATCAGTTCATTATGAATCCCAAGTCCATAAGCTGTATCCATATAAGCAATATTGGATTTCTCCATTGAGCCACCTCCGTACAACAAAACAGCATCATTTAGTGCAATTTCATAACTTATTCTTTGGCCTTTATACTGTATATCAAATATTGCTGGTCCTCTCATCATGCGAGACGTTGCATAGAAATTCCAGCCCATCCAACTCACGCGGTGACCCTGCACTGTGTACCGGGCTCCCATTGGCTCATATGTTCTTGGTGGTGGCATGTCGGCTCGCTCCCGTAATGGTTTCGTCTTGTCTCTACCTAAATATGCATACTTGGTAACTGTTTCTTTATAATTATCAGCGAAATTTGATTTTTCTCAGTTGACCATCATTGTATGCTGCCAACAGTTCATCGGTCGAGTTAAATGGTCCCTGGTTTAAGTAGTAGATGTTATATACAAACCATTTTGAAGGATCATTTCCTGGGCAGTGTATAACCGCGCTAAGAGGAAGGACGTCCAGGGAATTCTCATCTTCGTATGCGTCAATATATGCATTTACTCTCATTTCCCTTTCTTTCGCAAAAGGTCCAGCAGGATCGTTGTACACCCACCATTTCATGATATCTTTGTAACTCACACCATCAAAACTTTCAGATATTACAGATTGTAAAACTGTCATGATCGGATCGAGAAGTCTTTCATATTCTGTGTTCTCTAGCGAATCGACCATCCTTGATTCAAATGCGAGTTCTCCGTCAGCGTACACCTGGACAGCAGCCATGTTGTCACCAATTGGTCCTACGTGATAAACCATGCAGTCCGGCTCTTGGCGACCTCCTCGCACTACAAACACTCTCGCATACCTTCCCGGATATGCATCGCCATTATCTAAGTAGTTCAACGTATCTTCTTTCCTAGCTAATCCTAATTCCATAGACGTGATATAGTTGCTGTCAACTGTCAACTCTGATGAATTTTTATTTGCTATCAAACCTTGCGCAATGAGATATTCTCTCACCAGTGACATTTCGTTTGCCGATAATGGAGCAAATATTTGAGGTCCTGTAGCCGGTATAACGGGGTTGCGTTTCGGACAAGTTTTACAGTTTCCCATTGATTCAGTTGATGTGAGTCCATCACTAGATGTTGTCACCTCATCGGTCATTGAATTATCTTGTTTGACCACACATTCGATAGTATTTTTGTCAGTATTTGGTCCCCCATGGTATCCATAGATGCCGATCAGGATTCCGCCGACAATTCCGACAGAAAACAAGAATATTCCTGTGCATACTAAACAGCCAGCGGCCCGGTAGCTTACGCCCTCCTTCTTTTCAGAAAATTCATACATCTGTGCCTGATATTCTGATACCGTCAGTTGTGGAGCTGGAAATATGGAAATAGAAAAACGATGCCCATGGTTAAGTGAAATGCCGTTAATGCTGCAATTGCAACAGATAATGACGGAATGATAATGGTAATTGCTGTATAAATACTTGTTATTGATAATTTTTTTATACGAATTAACGTGCCTGAAACATGAACAGCCGCCATGCTCATAAGTAGGCTTAGCTTCGGTAATTGGTTGTCTTTTTTTTTGTATAATCGTTTTGGATGAAAGCTCGGCAATAATTAACAATAATTATAAAAATAATTACCTACGTAGTGTTCTTGTTCAGAAGGTTAAACTAATTTTGTAACTTAAAATGACGTCATTACATTTGACTGTCTATTTCAAAATGTCCGTTTTTACTTGTCGTTTATTTATTACCGTGGGTTTCATCTCTTCAATTTCGTTATGGATGAAAATATTTATATATTCTTTTAGAATTCTTATACTTATTTTGTTTTTTCCGATGCAGGTTCTTCCTGTTAGTCTTATTTTGATGATTTTATACGCCCGAAGGGCGGTCTGGTCGTCCGTCTGTCCGTCCGTCTTTTAGCAATTTCGTGTTCACTCTGTATCTTGAAAACCACTGGAAGGAAATTTATTTTTTTTTACAGAAATGTCATCCATACTGAGTGCAGAGCGTAGTTTTCGGATGTCTTGGTTCAATGTCAAGGTCACATGTCATACTAGATATTTTTTGTGTCCGCTCTGTATCTTAAGAACCACTGGAAGGAAACTGAAATTATTTGACAGATATGTCAACCATTCTGAGAGGATGCGCTGAACGTAGTTTTCGGGTGTTTTTCTTCAAGGTCACACTTGAAGGTCACATCTCATACTAGATTTTTTGTGTGTTTTGGTCTATATCTTAGGAACCACTGGAATGAAATTGAAATTATTTGAAGATATGTCAACCATTCTGAGAGGATGTGCAGAGCGTAGTTTTCGGATGTCATGGTTCAAGGTCACACTTGAAGGTCACATGTCATTCTAGAATATTTTGTGTTCGAGTGTATCATAAGAACCACTGGAAGGAAACAGAAATGTCAACTATATTGAGAGGATGTGCAGAGCGTAGTTTTCAGATGTCTTGGTTCAAGGTCAAGGTCACACTTGACGGTCACATGTAATACTATTTTAATGAAATAATATTTTGTATCCGTTTGTATTTTAAGAACCACTGGAAAGAATTGAAATTATTAAACAGAAATGTCAACCATACTTGGAGAATGTGCAGAGCGAGCAAAGGTTTCGATGTCTTAATTAAAGGTCAAGGACACACTTGAAGGTCATTTGCCATACTGTTATAATGTAAAAATATTTGTGTCCACCCTGTATCTTTAGAACCGCTGGAAGGAAATTGAAATTATTTGACAGAAATGTAAACCATATTCAGAGGATATGCAGAGCGTATTTTTATGATGCCTTGGTTTAAGGTCGAGGTCATAGTTGAAGGTCACATGTCATACTATTATAATAGAAGAATATTTTGTGTCCGCTCTGTATCTCTTGAATCATCTAAGCAGATTTAAACTTCTTGTCAGAAACCATACAGAGAAGATATGCAGATTAATTGAAAGTTTCTAGGTGTATTCAGTCAAGGTCACAGTATGAAGCTACATGTCATACTGACATAAATTAATGCGAAAATATTTTGTGTCTATTTATTAGACCCCTGTCGGTTTTTACACAAGAGGGAACTGCAGGTGTGCTCTCAATTTTTTTGTCTGTCAGCATCTCCGTATTAACATGTTGCTGTTAATGAAGTGCTTATATATCCATTAGTCAAAGGTAGTTCACTTTCAATACCTTTCTCGTACGTATATTTGCCCCGCTCTCAGCGGAGCTCTTGTTTTATACTGTTTGTCTCAAAAAAGTATCTTCCGGAAAACCAATAAAAAGACACGTTTGACTATACTGGCGTTTTCTCCTAAACCCCCTGTTTGAAAGCAGTTGACTGTAAATTTAGCCATTTAATGGAGGTTTTCAAGTGGAGGTTTAATTAATAAGAGTTTCGGGACCTTAAATCTGATCTTATAGCTTGATTCTTAGGTCGGTGCTATACTAAATCAAGAAATTAAAATTAGGCTGTTACAATTTTAGAATGTGTAAATCGGGCATGTGAACAGCGATATTGCACAATCGGGTTTAAAACCTATCAAACAAACAACAAAATATCAATGTTTGTTTTTCAACACTTATTTTAATGCACGGAGATAATGTATTTTCATTCATCTAAATATCATGTTTGATCTAAAGTGACTGTAATTTGAAGTGTCTACAATTTAATATGATAAGCGTTTTTTCATGTCAGAAGCGATGGTTTACACTGCTACTCTATATAACTTAGGCTACTTTGAATATAAACATAAAGATATCATTTATTACTCTAGTAGACAGAATATCACAATACGAATAAAAAGCAAATGCATATCACAATATCATCATCAATCGTTTTAAGCAATGTTGTTATTTGAAACTAATTGCAAATGACGTTTGTTGTTGTTGTTGTTGTTGTTGTTGTTGTTGTTTTAAATACGCATAGCATAAATCTGAATGTCCGGAAAGGGGTTCCCTATCCGGACACCCTACCATCAGACTAAGAAAACAAAGTGTTATCAAATATAGGCCTTAAATAAGTTTTATATTGGGATAACCCACTAACCTCAAAAGATTATTTCAAATGGTGTATGGTTGACTTACCAGTTTTTCAAACAGGTATTTTCAAAATTATCTTTACACCATATGCGCGTCAGAACGCGGTTTTTGACAGGCTGTTTTCGATTACCGATATAATCACGAATGTCAGTCATGCTCTAATATTCAAATCAAGACATCATGTGACATATTGTGTGAATAAGGGGCAATGTTTAAGATGTGGTTCCATTTCATTAAAATATTTAACTCGTATTTGAATAGATAAAACGTGATGGTTTGTTTAACGTCCCACCAACTGTATTTCAGTCATTTTAGATATTATATCTACTTGAGACAGACATAGTGCTGCCACACTGCAGTATCACGCTTTAGACAAGTGGCATTATACATCACCCAGCCACATAATTCTGACATTATTCTGACATCGGGCCAACCAGTCCAGGAACTAGCCAAGCAAGGGGGCTATACCAGGACCAATTTTACGACTCGGGGATCGAACCAACGACCTCTCGATACCATGGAGGATGCTACCGGGACAGGTAGGTGTATGGTAGACTTACCAGTTTCCGTGGTATAACAAGTTTTTGGGGTATGTTATCTTTACACCGTATGTGAGGACGCACTATGAAGAGCTACTTTTAGTGTCTCATATAATCAATATGAATGTAAGACATACTCTTGTGTTCAAATCAAGACATCATGTGACTTTTTTTGTGTGTTTACGGTGTATTATCCAATTCATTTGAATTATTAACTGGTAGGTAAAACATGTCTGCATTACTTAAATTCATATATATTAAAATAAATCACAATATTGCCTTCATGTAGTTTTTATTCAAGGCACATACATCTATCTATCTTAAGTTTTTAAGGTGTGTCAAATAAGCAAAAGGCTTAGATTATTTTGAGAAAACACTAGAAAACGTGTTTGTATCAATTTTGTTGAAACCATTGGTCCATTGAATGAACGCTGGTATGTTATGATCGAGATAATATTATACAGGCAATTGCAAATTTTATTGCTTTACCACTTAAGTTCATTCAAACGAAATGCAAATATGGATGCATAGGAGGGGTTTTCAAATATGAATGCGACTAGGTCAATCTTCAGAAGTGTTTAACAAAAAAAATGGTAAACTAATTATCCCAATCCTTCGAAATACTCACCACTATGTGATATACGAATTTTTAGTATTTTAATCCTATCTTAAAGTATATTTCCTAGGTATACTGTTCAGACACTGGAAATAGCAGAACATAGATTTCTGCGCTTTTGATATTTTTTCCAGCAATGTGTTTTTTGAGCCTCGGAAATACGAAAATGTCACAAGGGGCAATATCTGGCGAATAAGGAGAGTGAGGAAGCTCGACAACCTTTTCCTGTTTCAGATATTCACGTACAATGGCCGCTTTGTGTGATGTAGCATCGTCATGCAACAACCTGAGAGGACCAGTTGCTGGTCAACGAAATATTTCTTTAGTTTATGAAGGACCTTGCCTTTGTAAAACTTGGCATTTACAGATTTACCTTTCGGTACACAGTTTGAATAGCAGGGCCTTGATTTGTAAAGCAAATTACACACATTACCTTTTCGACGTTCATGGTGCGTTTTGCTATGCAAGGTCTTTGGCTTCCTTTGGATGCACATATTTTGTTCTGTATCTTTCGCTTTGGCTCATAAAAGTGAACCCACGTCTCATCGCCAGTGATGATATTTGCGAAAGATCGATTTTGTATGAAGGGAAATGTTTCAACAATTGTTTGGCGATTCTTACCCGAGCAAGTTTTTGCTCTACTGTAAGGAGAGGAGGTATCCATCTTACACTTATCCTTCTCAATTCTAAATCACGTCTCAGAATTGTATGAGCAGCTCCTACTGAGATGCCAAAGCATTCAGCTATATGCCTAGTTGTAAATCTTGCAATCAAATCCTTTACTTTTTCAACTTTTTTAGCTTTAGTGTACACGAGTATACAGTGTTAATCTAGTTGTTGTCAACGCTAGACCATGTATGGTATCAATGGATAACTTACACAACCCTCTATGCGATATTTCGTGCAAATCGTGGTCTAAAACAATATATTGGCCAAGTTGCATTTATATTTGAACACCTCTCGTATCGTTTTGTAAGACCATCTGAAGGACACAGAAAGTCTACATGGCTTACATACATTTACCGTCTTACACATTTATATTATTTTCAATACATTTTATTGCGTGTTGATGTTATGATGTCATGGAAGGTGGCATTCACTCAAGACAGCACATTAAGAACATTGATAAGATTGAAAGAGAAATAAGCTTAATACATGTATAATGAATAATAACACTCTTAAGTTCTTAACATCCTGTAGCTTTGTATAATTTTGACCAAAAGATCTCTTTATAAGTATTAAACGTATTACTGTATTTCCTTTATTATTTAGATAAACATGAAGCAGAACAAAACATAAAGTTCCAAGTGTGATGTCTGTTCTCCTGTTATATTGAATTAAATATAGGAACTAAGTGTTTTGTTCTCGCAGAGCGTCGTTAGAATTGCAAACAAATGTAACGTAGAAAAACTCTTTATCATAGTCATATCATACGGGATATATATTCATTATTCTGGAATATTTAATCGATGCAAAAGGAGGTGAAAAAATGTCATGAATATAAGGATGAAAATGTCTTACCTTCAATTTAGTCCGTACATTAACAAGCCTTCTCCAGATACACTAACAAAGTGGAGATACTGAACGGGCCGCTGAACAGAGTAATAATTTGCAAAACAAGATGTTTGAATAAACTGCACTTACATTGGGTGTAAATGACTGCCAAAGGCTTAAAACATTCATGCATTACCCCGGACTTGCATTACATTGCGCATGCATAATCATTTACTTAAAAATAACTGCACTAGGAATTTCCTTGATGATCGTGTTTTATATTACGTTCCACAATGTCACAAGTTCGAAAAGGTTTATTACATAAAATATAATACAATAAATATTGCCAACAATTAGAAGAGATAATATGCATATTCTTTAAGATGTTATTTATATGGAAGCGTTATTTGATAATTAGTTACTGTCTTGAGTGGAGACATAACAGAAGACCGGACCCGCGAAAACTTTCAACATCATCTAAATACATTGTACACTTTATACGGGGATATGTCAGAAGATGATATGATTTGACAATGATTTTTTTTTTCTTCATCTTTTTGTCAGAAAAGTATATTTTGACAATGTTTAGTGTAATTCTTTTTAATTTAGATTATCTGTTTCAGTACTTTGGAGCCAGTGATCTGGTCCAAAACAATTTTCCCATTCTTTTAACTCTCACATTGAAGTTTAAATGTACTTTATTACTTTATTAAATGCTACACGCTGTACATGAATCTAGCAATAAGTTTTGTCTTTGGGTGGATAAATCAAGGAAGAAATGGTCGGTATTTAAGGAACACGGTATACACTTTCTTCAAATAAAAAGTACGCTTCCTTGTAGAACAACACTTTTATCAACAGTAAAATGCAGGTATAATACCACAGAGAAACTTAAAAATCGGAAAGTATTAGGTCTGATTAACAAATTATTTTAAAATTATTAGGTTATAAAGGGGTTTCCGTGGCAGAGAGCCTTATCATTTGTTTCTCAAACAAAACATTTTGTTAATCTGAACCGGTTCATGGGACCGTGTATTTAGAGGATCCAGGAGGTTGTGGGTTCGATCCCCGGTCGCAACATATCACAATGATGGCGGAAAAAGAAATATATGGTTACCCCTAGTGCAGTTCACTGTTGATATCTTGCAAACCGTTTTTTTTGTTGTTGTTGTTGTTTTTTCTGTGAATAAGAGTACGAATGTGATGTGTGGCCCGATTCTTTGCCTTTGCTATGAAATGCAGCTTTTTTTTTTAGATGAGAGGAGGGGTGTGTCCATTGTGAACTATAATAATGGGTGAAAGTCCTTCGTCCGTTCATCCGTTACACGCACTTTTTTGTTTACACTCTTGCAACTTTTATTTCTGAAACAATTGTCTTCAAAATGTCAATACTTATTGCAATAATATTTTTACATGTATGACAACTGTCGTTTATTGGAATGTAGTGTCACTGACTCTTAAAAGACACAAATAGTAAAAGAAACCAATACCATAGTGTTCTTAGTGTAATGCTACTCAACTTAGTGCCCCGTACACACTGTTATTCGGGAGCAGGAGGTCGTGGGTTCGTTCCCCGGCCGCGACATTCCAAAGTCGGAAAAAATGGTACTGTTATAGCACCCTTGCTTGGCGCTCTGCATATAAGGGTAGTTGCAGGACTGGTTGGCCCGGTGTCAGGATAATGTGACTGAGTGAGGTATCATGCCACATGTCTACGGCGTGACACTGCAGTGTGGCAGCACTATATCTGTCTCAAGTAGACATCGTCTCCAAATGACTGAAATACTGTCGGAGGGACGTTAACAAACAAACTGTTATTACATGTAACTGCCTGGTGGCGTACACCTTTGATATAATTTCAAGATATATTATGGTTTTATTAACCTTAACTTAGATGTAAACCCCTGACCTAGAATCCATATAGTAAATCGTTGTAAATTAATCAAATAAATGCAAGTTTATATTTGTATAAATTTAAGCTTTATCCTTAAGCTCGTCCTGTGTAGAATATACAAACTCAAGATCAGTTCGTTTATAAAAAAACAATTAAAGTGAACGCAATAGTCAGTGTACATATATATATATATATATATATATATATATAGGAACGTGTTTGCCCATTGTGACAAACAAAGTACTTAGTCAAAGGTTTTAAGATAGCAAACAGATACTGTGAAATCATTTATTTCGAGGGACGCTAATTTTCGTCGATTTCGTGGAGGGTTTTATCCACGAATGTTAATCTCCACGAAAACTTGTCTCTTATATAGACCTCACGTTTTCTAGGACATAGATCCACAATTAAATATACCCACGAAATTCAGGAACATAATCCACGAAATTTAACGCCAATGAAAATTATTAATTTTACTGTAGGTAATTTTAAGATGTACAGAGACGACTTCAATTTCAGCCGTGCGTTAATTCATTACTGGTCGATTGTCGATATGAAGTTACATCAAGTCTTCAATATTTCAGAATTAAATAAAAAGGTTAAAAGTTCAGTTGTCTACTTGCTGTTACCCACGTATGAATGCAGGTTTCGTGCTTGGAATGCGTAATTTGGTGGTTATAAACATACATATGAATATGCATATCGTCGTTTAAAATAGATTTAACAGTGTTTTTAGACCTTGTGGTAAAGGATAACTCGAGGCGAGAGCGGACAGGGCCGAAAGGTACAGCCACCGTAACTGTCTGCGTATATCGTGTGTACGGGAAGACGCAGATGAGGCGACGGATGACAAGATATTTGGGCTAGCCAACGATTTAAGAATTAAGTTATCCTTCACTGCTATGGACAAGAGCCACAGAGTTGGTTTAAAGTAATCTGCATTCGAGTGGTGCTAGTCTGTTTCGACCTGTTATGTATTGGCCATTCGGTAATGTTTTAGAAGATGTGTCTCATGCCGGCATTGTAGTATACCTATCCTCAGTCAGTCAGTCAGTTAAAAACGTACTTCAACCCCAAACCATTGGTGATGGGGGAAAGATTTATATTCTTCAAAAGAGAAAGAACATAAACCACCAGTATTATTTCAGAACAGCCTGTAGTTTGCCAGCTGATCAGGTTTTATATCAGTAGCTAAAGCGTTCATTATCACTCGTCTTAGCTTATCAAAGGTAAAATGAAAATGTTTTGTACAAAACCATATCAGTTTGAACAAAAAAAAAACACTGACTTAAAATTTATATAATGTGAATACAAATACTACAACCAAGAGTATCAAATAAAAGAATCCTTCCATTTCAAACCCGAACTAAAATATGACAAATGGACAATACCAAATGACATCATACCAACAAAAACAAAGAAGCCAACCCTTTGCATTTTCTAAAATTAAGAAGTCCACTAATTGATGCAATGGAATTAAGGTAAGTAAATATATTTCATTAATTTTGCTTTTGGTAATAATGAGTAATTTCCTTTTTGTTTGTTATTCTCCCCCTCTCTCTCTCTCTCTCTCTCTCTCTCTCTCCCCCTCTCTCTCCCTCTCTCTCTCTCTCTCTCTCTCACACACACACACACACACACACACAAGGGAAATGTTAACATCAGTAGATTGACATGAAGTTGTACAGACATTTCCTTTATACAGGTCGTGAAAATGCCAATAAGTACGTGATTTTCATGAAAGAAATCCATTGAGTCAAAACACACACACACAGACACACACACACAAAACAGGGAAACTTTCTAAAGGCATTCACCTGATGAACATAAAAATATTGTCCGACAAAACTTGTTCTCTTTATTCACAGAGAGAGAGAGAGAGAGAGAGAGTTCGGTGAATATTCAGTCTAAGGCACCGACCACGTAAAATAACAAAATCGCAGCCGGATTCCCCAATATCAAGCCACTGTCACGTATGTCTTATGTGCATGAAATACAGTGAAACCAAAACAACATCAACACGCTTTCGGCGGGCTGAAAAAATCAAGTCGATTTATAACGAATAGCTCAGTTGGAAAGACCCCCTCATCATTATCATCGGCAAGGGCGCAGTGGTCGGGTGGTAACGCAACTGACTGCGCATCCGAAGATTCGAACCCCGTTTGGGTCAGGGATTTTTTTATGACCTTCCCAGGCGCTAAGTACTGGCCCAACCCAGGAACTTTCGAGTGGGATTACTGTATGTTGTAAGAACTTGTTTCCCTATCGTCGTAAAATAAAAAGTTTTAACTAAAAGCAGCACCGCCAATTTTATTATCAGCAAAAGTATCAAGATTCACATGTATTTAGAAACCTCACCTTTATGAAGGCAACATGTTCAGTTCTCTTTAATTGTGCAGAAATGTGTCGATGTTAATAAAACGATTAAGCAAAGGGAAAATGTGATAAACTATCACGATCAGCACGTGCAGAACGGGTCATTTGTCATTGGTCATTTCTAGCTCATTGTTACAGGGTGAGACTTATTCTTGTGCAGGACGCGTCAGCTATCACTTGCAGGGAACATCTACATCATAAGTTGACGCAGTCACATTTGACTATTATGCAACGTGCCATGTAGGCTTTGGTCTTGGAGTCTCCGTTGCTGAGTCTGAGATTTCTGCGAGATTTCTTCTGCAAAGATCATAGAACTGGATTTTATGTACAGTGGTAAATCATTGATGAAGGCAAGAAATAAGGTCGGGCCAATGACATTTCCCTGTGAGACGCCGCTAGTCACGGATGACTCGGATGTAGCTCCATCAAAGATGACATACATGCTGGGTTCTATTCGAAAGACAGGCTTGGATCAAGCTCAAGGTGTTCCCTCTGATACCGAAGTGGTTGGGCTTTGTTAGCGGTCGATTATATGGAACCTTAACAATGAGGTTTATATATACTGCATATATCTATACATAGAGTGCTGATGAAAGGGGAAAAACGTTCATGTTACGATCTCTGGGAGGATAGTACATATATAGCTACATAGTGGTAAGTTTTGAATATTTTCAATTTTATTACATTTTAAAATTCAGCATTTGCTGGACTGTTTTGCCAGATAAAGTTAAAAGCCTAAGTATCCACCGGGGGTTAGACAGACAGCTCACGTAATAGTAAAATTGATTCTTAATCCCAGTGGCCGAGTGGTAAGAACGTCCGCCTCGGAAGCGGGGGTCCTGGGTTCGATCCACGGCCTCGTCATACCAAAGGTATCATGTCTACGGCATGATACTGCGATGTGGCAGCACTATATTTGTCTCAAGCAGACATCGTCTCCAAATGACTGAAATACTGTCAGTGGGACGTTAAAATCAATGAACAAACAAACATTAATTTCTGACATTAATTTGCACACAGTTCACAGTAAAAAAAAAATGTAAAATTGCTGTATTTGATTAAACGACTGTTTTACACATGTTTATTCAATGGTGTTGCACATTAATATAAATGAAAACACACGATGCTAAAACTTTACAAATATAGCAGTCAAAAGGATCTGGCCTACGCATGAAACAACATACACGTTAGAAAAAAAAATTCAAAGTCCCAGATATATCATGTTTAAAGAGTTTTCTTGAATGTTTCAACTGATTTCGAATTTATTACATGTAATGGACTGCTTGTTTAACAATCACTGTCTATATATATATGATCCCCAAGAAAGGGAGGAATCCCCCTCCACTCTCAACATCTTCTAGGTTGGACCTGTACCGGATCCGCAGCGTAGACCGCGGCAACTTAGCTATAGATAGTTTGTAGAATGTTGTTGTTGCTGCTGCTGATGATTGATTTTAATATCATGCAAACACCTTCACACGTTTGCAAAACCAGATCAAACTGAAAGCGAAATTTATGATATATATTTTATGTAGGGGAGACTGTCTTGGGAAATGGTCTTTGTATTCATAGGTACATGTATGAGGTGATTTTGTATCGTACATTTGTCTTATTTTAGTTCGGGTCTGAAAAAGAATTATTCCCTTTTTTTAATATACGCTTGATTAAGTCGCGTAGGAAATATTCATTGCATTCATCTTTATTGTATTCATCGAAAAAAAAGATGTTTTGGTCTATCGTTTAGTCCCATACATTTACGTGTATATTTTTGGTTTTTGGGTTTGTTGCTAACACGTGGAGAATGATAAGGGAGGCAACGGACTTGATCTCACAGATTGATATGTATTGTGTTCGGAAGTTTACTGTAAAATGCGTGTAAATTGTATTATTTGTACATTTTGTATCGTAAGTCAGTCATTTATTCTATTGTTAAAACTGATTTGTTTTGGTACAAAACACTTTCATTTTACCTTTGATGAGCCAAGACGAATGATAATGGCGGGGCCGCCGTTGCCGAGCGGTTACAGTCATGGACTACAAATCGCTCAGCCCCTCACCGCTATAGGTTCGAATCCCGGTAGGGACTTCGGATTTTTCATTTGAGGAAGCATTCCAGCTGGCTTGCGGTAGGTCGGTGGTTCTACCCGGGTACCT
This sequence comes from Solen grandis, assembly GCA_021229015.1. Lineage (NCBI taxonomy): Eukaryota > Metazoa > Mollusca > Bivalvia > Adapedonta > Solenidae > Solen > Solen grandis. The sequence goes on from CM037784.1 coordinate 35,263,059, forward strand.
CGTGTACTTTGGGTCTTCCTCCACCTGTAATTAGCTGGACGTCGCTATATGATTGAAATACTATGGCAGCGACGGTAAACCCAAATAATACAACAACAACAACGAATGATAATGACAGTTTTAGCAACTGATTTAAAACCTGATAAGTCTGCAAGCTAAAGACTGTTCCGAAATTATACTGGTGGTTTAAGCCATTTCTTTTCATCTCTATAACATATTGATGACTGAGTCTTGAAAATATGAATATTGAAATATAACTATAATTGATATAATTTGTATTTCAAGGATTGGCAAAAACATTTGTTGTCATATATCTCATGCAGCGTCCATTCTGTTCTCAGAAAGCAGTGTTTACAAGGGCAGAGTACAACCTTTATCATTGAGCCTCAGAGAGATCTTTTGGTTTGAACACTTCATGCAATGGAGACGTTGGTTTGCTTCTTGTTCATGGCGAGCATTGGAAAAGTGACCAGGTAACCTCTCTACTCTTATCACTACTACTGCTGTTTCTTTCCGTCATGTTAGTCTTTTACTTTCAACGATTACTACTAATGCTACAACTGTTCATTATCATCAGCTTCCTCTACTTTTACTTCTACGAACACTGTTACATATCATATCAACTAATCTGATTTTTGGGAAAAAAATATGAACTATTGTCTGTATTGTAACTATAGTGATTAATTGTCTCTTTTTACGCCCATGTCAAATCAAAGGCGTTGTACATTAAAATAAAAGAAAAAACACAATGCTTAAATTAAACAAATATATGAGTCAAGAGGACCTGTCCTAGGCATAAAACAACATAAACATAAAAAAAGACTCAAAATCCCTGAAATATAATGTTTTTATAATCACTTTTCTTGAAGATTCCAACTAATTTCGAATTTCTCACACGCTTAACAACCACTGTCTACTTTGAAAATTACAAAACTTAGATAGTGCAGAATCAAAA
>CM037784.1:35264113-35314113 GCA_021229015.1 Solen grandis
CCTATTTGCGACACGCTTTAATCTTGCCGACAAGCCTTATATCCAGCAGCGACGATCCTTCCTAATTAGTGCGAAATACACACACAACTTCCAGCTGCGACGACCCTTCCTAAATCCGTGTGAAATACACACACACAGCTCCCTTTGCAAGCCTCCTGTCAATTACATAGCGCGTGCCTTACCATACACAAACTGCTTACGTCACTTAATTACGCGCGTCGCGTGCCATCAGTTGACACCTATCGGATACCGAAATTGAAGTCCCCTGACCAGGTGAGACAAACTGGAGTAAAATTCATAAGAATTCATTGTGTTATGGTCAGTTTTTGAAATTATTAAACAAACAAGTAGTTAGTAGTAATTAATTTGATCTTAATATAAGCTGATTGCAATGAAACGTTATTAATCATCTCTGTACATCCTAATGCGAAAATGTCGAAAAGGAAGGCGTCGGAAAGGTCAATCTTTGACTTTTTTTCGAAGAAACCTAGACTAGAGATATCAGGAATCTCTTCCGAGACAGGCGATACTGACGAAGAAGTTTCGGCACCGGCACCATTACCGAAAGGGCAACGTAAGACGGGGATCGACAAGAAATGGAAATCAGAATTTCCTTGGCTCACTGAAAATTCCAATGGTAAGTTTCTCGCATTGCCTGTCTTTTACTTGCTATAACTTCATCCCGTATTTCTTTTTATTATTATTATTAGATCTTCTTAGGTAAATATCAAAAAAATAGCAGTTCCTGTAGATCTACTTCTATATATGAACAAATAAAAAAAAAATGGAACAAAGTTCATGGACTAGATCAACTGGAAGATCACTATATAGGTCTATTAAATTTTAATTATTTTTAAAAATAATTAAAATGTAGATCTAGATGAAATAAAAAACCAATGTTCAAAATGTTTAATACTTTCTGAAAGTGATAGTCTATGTAAAATGGTGATATATCCAGAGTTTCTTTTTTCAACTGTTTCTGTCTTTGATTTTCATAATGTATTAATTAATTAATCTTGTACGAGAGGTCGTGGGTTCAAATCCAATTGGAGGCCAACTTTTTTTTTAATCATTTTAATTTTTATCTATTTTATACATCCTTAACTATATATATTCTTGTTCCACATGATGAGAAAGATTAATGGTATTTTTTAGTAAGCACATTTAATACTTAGAGCTTCTTATGAATGATTAATTATGCTTATCCCCAAGGGCCACCCTATTATTAACTATTTGACAAAATGTTTCAGATGCTGGCTGACAGGTTCAAGACCGAACTCTCTACTTCTGACGAGACTGTTTCAGAGTTTGTCCTAGTAAAGAACACCATCACAAGCCAGCAGAACCTGTGTAACCGTTCTGCTTCCAGGATCATGGAAGAAGTTGCTGGACCCTTGGCACTGAGCTGTCCAAACCTGGCCAAGCTGTCAGCAATTGGCTTGCTGATTCCAGCATCAATTGCAGGTATGCATTGAAAATCAGTGTGAAAAAATACTAAACAAAATTTTCATGAATGCCAGATAAGTAAAAACAAATTTCAGAACTTATTAAAGATGCCATTATAAGCATTTTAAACCAGTCTTAGAAGAGATTATTAATCCCTAATGAATAGTTATAACAATATAAGATCAAGTAAAATGCCAGATCCTTATAAAATCTTTATTTTCTTCAGATTGTGAAAGGGGGTTCTCAGCCCTGAAGAGAATCAAGACTGACCGAAGAAACAGCCTGACGACTGAGAACCTCCAGTCACTTCTGATGATCTCTCTGGAGGGACCTTTAACTCTGGCTTTTCCATATGAACAGGCAGTTTCTCTGTGGAATTAATGTATTTTAAGATGATATATGTAATGAAACAAATATTTAAGTAAATTTATATGCATATTTGAATACATTTTTATAGAAGAAATTTTACTCTGCTCTCTAAGGTTTAAGGCATATGCATAGATCATCATTCTTTCATCTTTTTTGGGGGGATAAATATGTTTTTCAAGTTAATCTTTTAACTGCACTGTATACATGAACATTTTGTTAAAGAGTTAAATAAGGAAAAAAATATTCTCTTGATGCTATTGAGTTTTTATGAAACAAATTAGAAAAAAAATGTTTTCATATTTTGCTTAATGAAAAAGACATGTTTTTGTATATATTGTGTATAAATATATTGTTTACTTGTATTAAAAATGTTTGTAATGAAACAAATGAAAATGCTTGTAATGAAACTTAAAAATATTTGAAATATAAATATATGCATATTTTTATAGAAATTTTATATGCATAGATCATCATTCTTTCATCTTTTGGGGGGATAAATTTTTTTTTCAAGTAAATCAAACTGATTACATGAACATTTTGTTAACATTTTCTCTTGATGCTGTTTTTTATGAAACAGAAAAAAAAAGGTTTTGCTTTCTGGAATGAAAAAATGTTTTCAAAGACAAAGTTCCAAAGTTTATGTATATATTGTATATATATATATATATTGATATTTTCCATTAATATATTCATTAAAAACAAATATTAGTACATTAAAACGCTAAAATATTTAACCTTTTTTTGTCTCTTGTTTAATTTTTTTTCGCTGCGCGAGCACGGGAGGGGACACCCCTCCCATACCCACCCCACATTTGCAACATGCCTTCTGAAAATCCTGGGGAAAGCCCTGAATACCCCAACTGTTTGCTACAGATTCAAAGCAAATCTCCCAACCAACTATTAAACTTGGAGACTTACAAAAATCCTATTCAGCTAAGGAGATTATCTACAACCTCAAACCCTCACACATACAGTACTAGTCATTACTTTCATCTCTCTTGATAAGGCCTTGAGATTATATTCATAATTCTGAACAATTAGAAACTGTGTTGTGACTTATTACAAGAAAAGGAAATGCCTGTTTTTTCATCCATTAATGACAAAAAAATCAATAAAAATCAGCCTCTCATTACATAATTTTTGAATTACTTATCTCTACTGCTAAATAAGTTAAAAAATAAATTAAACAGCTTGATCAACAACCCTAATCATGCTGATCTTTAAACAAAACAGTAGCCCAAAGAAAGATGGTAAACACCTGTGAAAATAGCCCAATGCAAAATTTATTCAGTTACAAATCCAGTTGTGTCTGAAAATAATTTCCCCAAACAAAACTTTGTCATAAACTATCAAAACTTTTTTGTCATCAAAACTATTTTTTTAACATGGCTATTGTAAAGTTTCAGATTTTTATCTGATGACAAAACTATGGATGCAAATGATTCTGAACTGAATGAATTTGTGATAATTTATTAGGAGCAAAATTATATCATTTACAGCAAATCTGAACTTTCCAACAACTTTTATGTTGACAAAAACCAGCTGTAAAAAAACACAAGCTGCATTAATATAAAAGGATAGAAAGAAATAACTAAGAATGCATAGTTACCTTGTGTAAATTTCTAAACAATTTGATTTCTCTGTTGATGAGGTCTTTAGTATCATCTTCCACATTTAGATCATCCAAACCCTGTAACAATCAAATTAGAATGACCATCCATCAGAGTGGAGCACTAACTAGCATCAAATGTCCTTAAATTGTTTTTCACCTTTCCAATGATCACAGATTACTTATACAATTGTTTTTTGGAAACCTTTTTAATATTCTTTTTTGAACATCTGCCTTCATCTACAAACATTTGGTGCAGTGGCACAAGTGCTAAATAATTGAATAATCACTTATCCTCATCTTTAATAACTAAACAGAACTAAAACTACTATGCAGTAGTACAAGACAAAGAAATGACAAAAACAATGTCATCTTTAATATGGATAAATAAATCTCTTATTGTCAAGGTTTAAAATCCTCATATAGCCCAGAACAATGTCAGTAATACATCAGCCCACAATAAATACATCTTGACACTTACTGTATCTTTGAGCTGAGATTCATCTCTTTTTTTCAATGGTGGCATTGGCACCTTAGGTATATCACTAATAGGCTCTGAAAAATATTGAATATAGTTTTTTTCACTGGAAATATCTTACGCAAGCAATGTTCCTATAAACAAGTCCTTCATTATTATTAGGAAATAATCAAAATGTTTCAGAATACAATCCTAGAAAGATTTTAAAGTTAATTCAACCAAAAAGAAAAAGACTGCATACAATAACAACCTTCCAACATGGCAATGTCTTGAGAAAACTTTATAATCATATAAATTTTTACATTACATATGACGAGTCACTAAATAGATGCATACAATGGCAAGAGACTCAGATGCCAAACTTCCATTTCTTACCAACAGGTTTTGAAGAAGATGGCTGCTTGGCCAATTCAAAGGCATACTCTCTCATGATAGCATCAAGACCAGCTTTTGCTACCCTGTCTTCCCTCTTTGTGAACTCATCTAGTTCTTCTTTCTCTCCATCATCCTTCGACACTTCCCCATCTTCCTTCTTGTCACCATTCTCAGAGGTCTTCTCACCATCTTCTTTCTCTTTTTCTTTTGACATTTCTTCCTCTTTCTTTTTATGTTTATATTCATCTAGCAGTGTTTTCGTTTTGGCATCTACTTTCACCTGAAATTCCAATAAAGCTTTAATTAGATACATAGATGGCAGATTCTGAATGAAAGGGGTCAACACCAGCACTATAGAATGAAATTGAGACATCAAAAACACCTTATTGCTAGACACATCTAGGCACTTCTATAATATTTACATTCAATTTGCAGAGATGTTTCCCTTTGGAACAAAATAAAGTAAGGCTGCTCTCTGATAAAAATGTTTGCAACTGTTACCATTATTACAGAAACACTGAAAATACTCCTGCTTTTCAAAAAAAGAGGGCCAATCGCTCACCTGAGAAACACTGCCTTTATTGCCAATTATTGTATTACGAATCATATATATACTGAACATATAATCCATGCAGAAGTACAGCAAGACCATCTAAATGCCACACAAAACTGTACCTGCCATGCAAATTTTGAAGGTCATAGCTCTAATAAGTCTATATAAAATCAAGTGACCCCTGGGGTGGGATCAATTTTGACACCAGGGCCACAATTTGAACAAACTTGGTAGTGGTTCACTATGCAATGTTACACACCAAATATCTTAACTCTAGGCCTTGTGGTTTCTACAAGATGGCTTTTCTGTTTTTTCCTAAATAAGTCTACATAAAATCAAGTGACCCTAAGGACGGGGCAAATCTTGACCCCAGGGCCATGATTTGAACAAACTTGGTAGAAGTCTACTAGGCCATGTTACACACCAAATAAGTAAACTCCAGACCTTGTGGTTTCTAAAAAGAAGATTTTTCTAATTTTTCTTAAATAAGTTTATATCAAATCAAGTGACCCCTGAGCGGGGCCAATTTTGACCCCAGACCAATGATATGAACAAACTTTGTTGAGGTTTACTAAGCCATGTTACTAAGCCATTCTACACACCAAATACCTGAACTCTAGGCCGTGTTGTTTCTGGCTAAAAGATATTTCTAGTTTTCCAATGTAAGTCTATGTGAAATCAAATGACCCCTGGGACGGGGCCAATTTCAACCCCAACGTCATAATTTGAACAAACTTGGTGAAGGTCCATAAGACAATGCCACACACCAAATATCTAAGCTCTAAGGCCTTGCAGTTTCGGAGAAGATTTTTTAAGATTTCACTTTAAAAATCTATTTTTGGCCCAGTGGTTTCCGAGGAGATGTCGTTTGAAACATCTGTGGATGGCGGACGGACGATGGACAGCCGTTGATCCTAAAAGCTCACATGAGCACTATGTGCTCAGGTAACCTAAAAAAAGAAAGCTTTATGAGAACAGTTAAAACATGAACATACCACAAGTTTCTTGTCTGCAATCTCCCACTCATTCAATAGCCTCATGCATCTTAGAGTTGCCTCTGGATCTTCATATTCACAGAAACCAAAGGCTGTAAAAAAAAGTAAAATAATCACTTCATGTGTATGGGCAGGACCATATGACTATCATAGGTAGGTTTACAACATGTTAATTTACATCAAACTTGTTTGAAAACATATTAATAAACACATATGACCTTTTCACAGACATGATACAAAAAATCTTTCTTGATCCCTTTATATTGACACCTTTCCTTATATTGACACAATTCCTTCTTAAACTATTAATGACTCATCTGTACCATATACACTTATTTGGTCCAGATATCATATTCTACTTATACTCACTCCCCATTGCAAGTGATTTAGTGATTTAAGAGATATACACTGTGAATATTGTTTCTGTGTTACTGAAAGTCATACTAAAACCAAAAATACAGATTTTAAACAATCATAAATGAAAGTAGAAAACTGACATAAGAAAATGGGGAAAAGGAAAATAAATAATAAAATTTAAAAAAAAAAAAAAATCATATAGGAAAAATCAATATTTTTTCTACATTTTATCAGGCAATCTTTAACTGCAGATATTATTAAGTATGAGTGCAGAATGCAGTATAAGGTTACCTTGTAACTTCCCTGAGGCACCCTGCACACGTTTCCAGCTAAGGACATTACCACAACGCTGCAATTAATATTGTCATCATATTTAACATATAAACACATATACTTGTTCTACCATGAATTCTTGTAAAAATATAGAAAAGCAAGATTTTAACCATTCTTTGTCATTTTGCTATTCCTGACAATTTTCTCTCAGGTTCTAATGCATATTTGTTTGTTGGGTTAAACATCCCATCAAAGTTTTTCAGTCAATTGGAGACTGTCCACTTCAGACAGATATGGTACTGCCACACAGCAGTATCATACGATAGACATGTGGCATGGCAAATCACACCCAGTCACATTGTCCTGACACTAGGCCAAACAGTCCTGGAACTATCTTTATGTGCTGTGTGCCAAAAAAGGAAGCTATAATAGTAACATTTTTTTTTACGACTTTGGTAAGTCGTGACCAGGGATTCAACCCAAAACCTCCTGCTCCTGAGACTGATGCTCTGACCAAATGCCCACTGATATATCAGTGGTAAGAAAAAGTGTAGTTTATACATCAAGACTGCATTACCTAATATGTACACATATGGATAAAACCTGAAACAATATGTACAGATAAGAAACAATCTGTAAAACGGAAAAATCATCTTTTTTTTTACATGAAACATTCATATTACTGGACATTTAAGGTAGCTTTATTCTATTCTGAAGGAATCAATGTTTCTTATTACCTGTAACATTGTTCGAATCATGGAATCAGGGGCTCTTTCACTGATGTTTCCGACAAACACTGTGGTAATAGGTGGCTTCTCCTCTTTCTTTGCCTCCTGAAACACAATACAAACTTAACTATTAAATATTAAGATACAAACACTCAATACTGTCTCTAGGAGTTTCTTAGGCTATTTCATCTCATCACAGAGAAAGGAACACAGACTGTTAGCGTTTAACTATTGGAATCATTTTTCTATCATGCAGTATTTCATCATCACCAAGGCTTAAAACTATTAAAATATATAGAATTTAAATAATTATATATATTCAATTAATAATCTGTAAAATGTTGGTCCCTCTGACTTTACTGGTGATAATGGTCAGTCTTGTAAAAAAATAAAATGGTAGCCTCTATTATAATATTTTAAACAATAGCAAACTTGTATGCCTAATGTTAAATTAAAAATTAAAAAAAACAAAAACAAAAAAAAACATAGTGATGTTTTAAACATGACATTATTAAAATAATTTTGTTCTATTAAATTTGATTTTGCCTGTAAATCTGCAAAATCACCAAAATGATTTCATGGGAACAAAATGTCTGAATATGTTAAACAAAATACATCTGTAGTTTTCATCCCCATAATATACCTACTTTTTCTGGTATTTCTTGAGGAACTAATACTTTTTTTGGTCTTGTTACAACAGTAGCTGTGGTGTTTGTCACTATTGGACGCATGACCTGCAAGAAAATGTATTCAAACTCTTAATTTGTAATAACAACACTGCTTTACTTTAATCTCAATTCTTTTTACACTTCAACTTAAACTTACTTCTTTCACACTGACTGAGAAATGAGAGACATGCTTTTACAAATTACAACATATCTTATGTTTCACTATTCTTTCTTGACAGTACCTGAGTTGTACCAGTACTTTGTGCCTCGAAAGGTCTTGAAAAATCAGTGGGGGAATAATTCATAACTTTCAGAGTCATAGTCTATGAAAACTATCAAGTAATATATTTATTACACGAACCATTTATTAATGTGCATTGTACAGAGTAAGTTTTTTTTTTTTTTTTGATGATGATGATGATGATGATGATGATGATAATGGAGAAAGGGCCTCAACACCTTTTTAAGGGAGGAAAGTATGCTTTTACTGATTAATAGTTATTATGAGGAAAACTGCAGAAATTAACAAGAGCTGTCAGAGGACAGCACGCTTGACTATTCAAAATGCTTGTTGGTAAATCAAATGAAATCTATTTCAATTCTTGCCCTTCACATACCCTGTACATAATAATAGTCAAAAATGATATACCTTGATAGTCTGATACCCCTTAATATTTTTATGATGTCTAAAATCAATCCCATGCCTAGTTACTGAGACATAAGCACAAAAACACTGTGCATGCAAAACTCTAACCAAAAATCCAAGCTAGAACAGGGCCATAATTTGCAATTTTGCAGTCCAAAAATTATCCTCCTTAGTTTTCTGATGCCCTTGAAGACACTCCTGAACTTTCTAGTCAATTCAACAAGCACTTTCTGAGATATAAGCTGGATAGTAGCTTGAATGCAAAAATTTAACCAAAATTCTAAGTTAAAAGGGGGTCATAATTTTTAATATATCCCACCAAGTGTTATCTTCCTTTAAAGTATGACACCCCTAAACATATTAAAGATGTTTCAAATCAATCACATGCCTGGACTCTGAGATATAAGCATGAAAGTACCTTGCATGCAAAACTTTAACCAAAATTTCTATGTTAAAAAGGGGCCATAATTTGTAACATAACCTATCAAGAGTTATCTACCATGAAAGTATGATACCCCTAAACATATTAAAGATGTTTCAAATCAATCACATCCTGGATACTGAGATATTAGCATGAAATACCTTGCATGCAAAACTTTAACCAAAATTTCTATGTTAAAAAGGGGCCATAATTTGTAACATAATCTATCAAGAGTTATCTACCATGAAAGTAAGATATCCCTAAACATATTAAAGATGTTTCAAATCAATCCCATGCCTGGATACTGAGATATTAGCATGAAAATACCTTGCACGCAAAATTTTAACCAAAATTTCTAAGTTAAAAAGGGGCCATAATTTGTAATATATTCCATCAAGAGTTATATACCTTGGTTGTCTGATGCCCCTAAACATATTCATAAACTTTCAAGTCAATACCATGAATGGTTATTGAGATACAAACTAGATATTAGCTTGCACGCAAAACTTTAACCAAATTTTCTATTGCATGCAAAACTTTAACCAAAATTTCTAAGTTAAAAAGGGGCCATAATTCATATTAAATTCAGTCAAGAGTTATCTACCTTGGTTGCCTGATGCCCCTGAACATATTTATAAACTTTCAAGTCAATAAATTCTAGAATGTACAAATAAATTATCCTGTTCACATTTAAAACTGACAACAGTACATTATGATGACTTTGACTATTCCATGATAAAAATGCAGTTTCTTAGTAATGGAACAGAATATAATACTTATTTTCATTTATTTATTTTTTTGACTATTTTCAGGAGGTTGTGTTTCATTGTGACGAACAACCTGTCATAGATGGCCCAGAATGAATTCTATCACCATTCAGCAGGAGAAAGGGAGCTACCTCTTTAGAGGACAAATCATCAGCATACACCGTTGTCCAGATATTTATTATATTCTTGTTTTGTATGCAAAATTGTAAAAAATAAATTCAATTTTCATTTTGTTTTGTATTTCTTTTAATCAGAACATTTCTTGCAAATACATATATATAATAAACAATTATTATACACCACATAAAAACTTTGTTAATCTAAATATGTTTATCACTACATGTAAAATTTGTGACATATATGATCCAAGCGAAATATTGCAAATTTCATTTGACTCTTAAATTTATTTTTGACTCTTGAAATTTGACCCCAAGAGTCAATGACTCTTGGATTTCAAAGACTAAGGAGAGCCCTGATGTAAAGTATGAATGACCTGCAATGACTCAAACCCACATCAACTATAAGCCATTAGGCTCTCAATTATTGTAAAATTCATTTAAGTAAAGTTAAGATTCCACATACCGTTGTTGGAGGCATCATTCCCATTCCCATAGGCATCATACCTAGAAAAAAAATTATGTAAGGAACTATTACATCCATAATAGAAACTGAAAAAGAATTGTATTCTTTATCTTTATAATGAGATTATGTAAGTTATGGTTATTATACATGTACACCAGGTTAATTGCTATGGTTGATATACACCAGTTTAATTGACAGAGTCACAACTATTTTCAAAACATGTTTATGACTGCATACATACCATATTTTCAGTATATTTGAGGTTTTGAAATTTTTAAAGGGGATTTTGAGTCCTGCAAGGGAGTTTTAGAACATATATCGAAGAGGCTTTCTTATTTTTTTTTTATAAAATACACATTTCATTATTCGTCTATGTTTTTTTTTCTAACTTAAATTTTTAGCTTTTTTTTTCTATTAAGGATCGTGTACAGTATGGTGATATGAAATGGTTACCCAACTCTTCGGATCAGCACATCTCATTATAATCTTCAGATCTGCACATCTCACTATAATAAGTTATTCAGCATACGACATCCATTGTTTATCAAATCAATTGCCTTTCCATTGCAATTTACCACTAGCTGAGTTGTGCTTACTATGATGTGTCGCTATAAAGAGTTGTGTTAATATGACTGGTAAACAACTGATCTAAGCATCATTTATTGTTTACACTTCTGGTAAATAAGGATTTGCTATTCTCTGGGACCTTTTTTATCCATGGTAAGAACTAAGATATATATATATGCTAAAGTTTATCATTTATGTCTTTATTACGGTGTACCATATGCATTCTAACCTGAATCATTCTACCTATAGTAGTGCCTTGATAGCTGCTAATTAGTAAATTACCCAATGACAATTGTTACAACTGATAGACTGACAAATCTGCTACCTGTTTGATTGGATAAGGACTATTACACATTTCTGTGTACACAAGGATTGATACTAAAATGAAATGTTCTAAAATACTCACCCTGATGCTGTATCATAGCTCAGTTATAAAATGGATTACCTGGATACTGAGGTCAAAGGGAAATTGGTTTAAGTCAGACTGGGAGATTTTTATATCCCAGTGAAGATCAAGCAACTAGTCAAAATCCCTGGAGATTTAAACTCCCATTTGGGGATATGGCATGTATGTGACTGTTCTTAATATTTAAAATAATTTCAAAATGAATATTCAAATTTAAGTTTTAGACATCTTGTGCTTGCATATTTGGAAATGAACAAATATCCTAACATTCTCAAACTGATGGGAGATAAAAAGGCATAAAAAAGGGTATAAAACTTAAATTTAAGTATTGAAGACTCAGTTTTGCATAAAATTCTTTTCCATATGGCAAAACTACAGAACAAAGAATGACCCACTAGTGTTTGGAATCACTTATAAAACCATGATCAATCATCATTTTCCAGCAAGTGACTGATTATTCACTATTGATTGATCATAAATTGCAGTTTTGTTTTGCCACAAATAGAAAGTACTTAATTAGTAGGTAGGTTTACTGAACACAAACACCATTGTATTTTTATGACTGTACACACTTTCTACAAAACGTTCTTGGCAAAATGTTTCCAAATTTTGGAGCATGATGCTCCGGGTCCGGGATGGTTGTATAGTATCAAACTATCAGTTCATTATCGTCTGCCATTTTAATGGTAATACTCGATTGTCACAAATGGTGTACGACGACTTTAACCGATGAAGTGGCGGCTTAAATCGGTATTGTTAACCAGCCAAGAGTGAAAAAAAAGAGTAAATGACTAGATAAATATTTGGCGAAATGTTAAATTCATTATCTAAAAGATATAATTTTTGTCCGACCAGAATTGAGAAGAGTGCACTCACCATATTAAGCCAACCCAAAACAAAGTGTGCCTGTTGGCAAATCGAGTATCCAATATTGAACCTCCACAGTAGTTACCTCCCATTTATACTTGTCATTTGGTCTTTTTTTTGGTTTGTTTATTTTTAGCAGAACACAGAACATTTAGACTAAAAAGTTGCTATGTTTTAATATGTGCAGAAACAAAAATTAGTCAAAACATGATCAATCATGATAAACGGTGATCGATTAATCGATTTCACAGGTACATACAACCCACGTCGACTAAATCGATTAATCTGAACACCACTATGACCCACTTATTTCTTAACAATATATAATTTCTTAAAGTAGATGTCCAAATGTTGATGAGCCTACATTGTGTAATCAGGATTCAGCTCTTCTAAGAAGAATAACTAGAACCCTTCAACAGGTCATTGGGTTATCAATATTCTATTTGCAGGGGTTTTTTTTTGCCCGTTTTGATGACTGATACTGGGTTGTGTTCCCAATTGCAAAAAGTATGTTTTTTCCCCAATTTCAAGGAGAAATGATACAAGAATTGAATGAACCAAATATATAATTTTTTTTATTTTATATATATTTGTTTGATGTGAGTTTCCCAGATTTCAACTAAATCGATGCAAAAAATTCTCAATTCTGAGGGTTGGGTCATGTTCCCAAAATGGTGAGAAATAACCCTGAATTTTGAGACACTGAATTATAAGCTCCTTACAAAAATAAATGAAGATTGGAAGGGTAGCAACTACGATATTACTGAATTATTTTTGTGGATACTCCATTGATATTGAAAATAAGGGTATTATTTAAGTGTAGCAGAGCTTCTTGTTCTTATTCATTTGTCAGTCATTCATTCTATTTTTACCGTTGTTATTAAGAAAATTGAACATTGTTTCAGTGATGGTTAAATATATATAAACAACTTACATTTCACATGCAAACTGGTTTGCAGAACCAGTTTTATTTCTGTAAATATCTTGGTTGAAGAAGATTTGTATATGATATTTATATGTTTCCCAGGCTCTTGGTGAAAATAGATAAATATAAAATTAACATAGCTGCCTTTGTATTGAATTTGACAACATTAATGAATATTATATCTTTGAAATTAATTTGGTTTGTAATGCATCATTTGACATCATATGGTGACGCTGTCGGCTGATGCACTGGCTACCGCTGGAAGCCATTCCAAATTTTGATGCTTAAATGTACCTGTTGCTTTGCTTTATTCATTTTTTTATAAAACAAAAGTATTAATTGAAACAAGGACTTGTGTTGTGCCATACACACCCCATTCTGGATGAACGGTGTCATCCGTTCCTGTTACAAGAAGTATAGCTGATATATTCCTCAGTCTTTTTTTACATACATCAGAAAATTAAAAAAGGGTTTAACAACATGAGGCAACAACATATTTAAAGAACTAAGTCTCACCCATAGGTGTGAAGGTGTAACCGGTTGACATCATCCCTGTCATCTGGGGCATTCCCATGGGAGGCCTTGGTGGAAATGACATCCTCAACCTCTTGGCTTCTCTTGGTCTACCTGAATTAAGAGCATGCCGTTCTAAAGTAAACTGCACTGAGCTTGATGACATTACTATCAAAATGCATTGGCCTAATGAGAACACTTTTCTCTTATTGATCAAAACACTTTGTGTGGACTGACAAAAAAAATGGGGGAATTGTTAATGAAGTTATGCTTACAGCAACCACTGAACCAGTGTTGTCCCGTTTCTGCTTTAGTTTACTCTCGGAAAAACTTCCTCGATTTATCTTTCAAAGGGGATATTTTTTACTAAACTGACATGTAAACAAATCTACCTACCTCTATAAATTGGAAATCCTCTGATTCGTGTGCATGAAGAGCTTAGAATTTGATATACAAGTTCAAACAACAACCAACTTTTCTTTTTTCAAACCATACGAGAATGCAAATGGCGTGTTTAGTAGATTGTCAAAACGAGGCTTTGGGGTAGACGCTAAATAAAAAACTTCTATGATAAATATCGCTGTCGTCATTTTCCGTTATAATTTCGGCATTACAGAATTCGTGTCCGTAATATAAAAGTTCAGTTGGTAAGTGTGCTTCTTATTTAACTTTTTATGCAATGCGCTACAAGGCTAGGTCCACGAGCTGGGGGACTTTTTTGTAATATAGAATCTCATAAAAAAAAAAAAGAAATAAAATTAAAAAAAAACGTACATGGCGGAAAGAATGAAAGTAATCGATGAATTTATTGTTTTTTCCTCAGCACGATGCAGTAATTAAGTATTTCATTGATATTTTAAGGGCTCTTTTTTTAGGTGTGTTAAAGTGGTCTTCCATCGTCGCACAAATCTTTATTTCAATAAAGTCCATATCAATAATTATACTGACAGATTCGAAACTTTCTATGTCTTCAACAATAATATTCAAATCAAGATACAGATTATCAACAGCTACACTGGGAAATCATTAGATCAATGGTTGACCTTGTATACATATACATAAATAAAATTTCAACTCAAACTTTTTAACACAAATACATAACCGGGTTAGTTACCATAGATTGTGATTCTGTTTATAAGCAGATAATTGTGCTATTAAAAGAGAATAATCCACACTGCATGCAATGTTACGTTCAATTAAGTATTAAACGAAACGAAAATGTAATTATTCTCGAGATTTAAACATATTTAGTTAAATATAAGTTCAAATTATTTTCTAAATTTAAGTTTCATGTTAAGTTTATGTCGAATTAATCTTCCAAATTTACGTGTCATTTAAATTACACATTATTCTTACTTAAATTACAAATTAGTTTAAATGAACTATTTTATAATAAATACAATAGCTTAAAGGTAAGTTTAATCTTATTAAATTTGATGTTTAATCCAATGTATTATTCTTATTTATATTCGAAATATATTTCAGCTTAAATGTATAGTTTGCGAACTACTAGTATTATTAATACTGATCTTTCTACACCGGCCAAAAAAGTTGTGTAAAGCATATTATTTTTAAATCTAGCATATTTATCAAGTTTTGCAGCACAAATAAGAAAAGAAATCAAAATTGTAGGTCACATTGTTTGAATTTGGCATTATTTTACCTATACAGGCAGTAGAATATATTCTGTCATGCAGATGGAGAGGCTCAAGTCGGCCACTATATTACTTTATTAAAATGTCTATAGAAAAAACTAACGCACGCACAACGAGCTGTTTCAGTCATTTATTTTATATTCTTATAGGAAACAAAATCTATCTACAAAGTTTCTACATATTCATAGAACATTTTCATAAAAACTGTATCGAACATCGGCTATTTATTTAGCATACATGTATACATCGTGATTGTTTTGTGACAAGTATAGCAGATAAAAATTATGGACAGTTCTTGTAAGTTTTCAAAGTCTTATTAACGAGTTAGTAGAGTGCAGTTTTATACAAAAGTTTTACATAACTATTAAAGTACATAAGTCTGCTTAAAGTAATTTTGTATGTAATATTCCTGAGTAAGAGTGGTGAAAATTATGCAGCAATTCAATATACAATATGTAATATTACAATATGCATTGTGTGGTTAACATGTTTGCATTTATTGCACAAGGACAGTTTTCCTTTACTCCATTAGGTACATTTCGTTTAGATACTACTGTCCACCTAACTCTTTTCATTCCATCTTCTTAGATTTTTGTGACTTCTTGTCATTTTTTTGTCTAATTCCTTAATTGCCTGATAACATTCTTCACTTCTACACGGGAGCCGCTTGATCAGCTGGTGCTCCACATCGCTCTCTACTTCCTCTTCTGAAGATATAAGCTCTATGCAGAACGTGCGTCTAACTTTGGTCTTCTTCTCTTCATCCCAGCACGTGTTCATCGCCACTGCCGTCTTACAGTTTTCCAGCTTCTGTATAGAATAAGAAGTGACATTTTATTACACCATGTTTATTTACAAAAACACCGTTTTGAATAAATATAATAAGCCATTGGATCCATTTAAAACACATATATTATTTAATATATATCCAACTGAGTTGCTTTTATTGAGAGTCAGAGTTTTGTGATACCTTGGTACATTGTAAGTTGAGAAGTTTTTACGCGTACCTGTCTTATATTTTGATAGTTTCAGCCCAAAACATTTATTAAAGAGACCTTGGCTAAAGCATCCGTCTCGGGAGCGGGGGGTCGTGTGTTCCATCCCCGAACGCGACATACCAACGTCGCTAAAATAGTCCTAGTAGCCCCCTGCTTGGCGCTCAGCATATAAGGGTAGTACCAGAACTTGACTTCAGACTTGTCGGCCTGGTGTCAGGATAATGTGATTGTGTGTGGTGTCATGCCACCTGTCACGGAGCGTGGAAACTGTGACGTCACACAGTTAAACTCTATGACCGTGTGTTACTCGATGTATCGTATGCTTGATTTGATGCATCCTGGGGGGAAAAATGCAGTGCGACCGCCATCTTGAATTTGTGACGATAATCTTACTTATAACAAAAATTATTTGCAAATACGTGAAATATCGGCTGACGAATCGCTGAAAAGGGGGGTTGAGATAGATGAACTAGACATATGTGTGTTAGTATTTTACTTTGATGTGATAATCCAGCGCATTGTTTTAGAGAAATTTTTGTTCTTATCGGCTTATGTCGACACTGTTTAGCGAAGTAGTAAAAATCACTTACGAAATTTAGCCCTTCTTCAAATAGCTAAGGATCTTGATTTATTCGATTGATAGACTAAAACCTTGCATTTTTCGATACCTTATGAAGTTCTAAAGCTAATTTCAATATTCAGTACACTTCTTATTTGATTTCATTTTATGTTCTTTAATTTTCTGACGCATTTTTATGTCATGTTTTCTAACGAATCGAATGAAATGTCATCATATGTTGTCTCTAAACAGACGTTAAAAAACAAGATTTTCTCTAAAACAACGTTGAAATCGATGAAGTAGATATATTTGTGTTAGCATTTAACTTCGATTTGATAATCCTGCAGCTTGTTTTCGAGGAAATCTATTTTTTATCGGTCTGCGTCGAGACTGTTAAATGAACCAAGTTAAATCCGTTAAGGAATTTATCCCTCTCTGCAAACAGCTAAGGATCTATATGCCAAAACATTGCATTTTTCGATACATTATAGACTTTTTAAGCTAATTTCAGTATAAAATACACATCGTTTTTTTACTTCATTTGATTTTCTTTAATAATTCCTACGCATGTGTTCTTCTTATATTTTCTAACGAATCGAATGGAACGTCACAACACATTCTCGACACAGGACGATAAAAAATTGATTATCTCTAAAACGAGGTATGGGAATTTCTAAATAAAACAAAACACTAAAACACACAAACAAAACCCTCCTTTCACATGTTTGTCTTCTTATGCTTCACATATTTGTGATTTTTGTCATTTTTTCCATTTTCGTAGTTTTGGCACATTCATAAACACATATATAGCCGATATATAACTGAAATTTTAATAACTTAAGAACTGATATAAATTGAGAATAAAAATGAAGCATTTGTGGCTATTTCCGCCTTTCCGGAAGCGATATTATTTAACACTAACACATACAATATCAGTTTGTCTCAGGCGAATTATCTTAACAATACTCTATGTAAATTCCAACACATTTATTACGCCCCGTGTAACTCCGATTAAATTAAAACGTCACAAGACAGAAAATCTGAATTCTTAATTTATAAAAACTCAAACTCAAACTCACTTTATTTGGCATATCGGCAAATTACAATGCCATTCACCCCAAACTCATACATAATACAATGTTTGCGCAAGACACCACACAGGATATACATATATAACGAATCAGTTGATAAGATTCAACAAGAATAATACGACAGTGCCGAATAAGATTAGTATATTTTGAAGTATATGTTATCACTTAAAAAGTCGACCCCATCAGCAATGGTATATGGTGAAACAGGTGTATTTCCAATCAATATTGATATTGAGACCAGAATAGTGAAATATTGGGCTAATCTGGTACAACCTATTATTCCACAACTCACCACTAAAGTATATTTGCTAATTCTAAATAAATACAATAATACACCAGAAGCAATAAATGATAGTAATAATTACAAATGGTTACAAAATGTAAAACAAATCTTGATAAAAACTGGGTTAAATGGTATTTGGTTAACTCAAGAATTCCCAAATAGTAAATGGTTGGTGCACTCTATAATCAAAAATTTAAAGATATCTTTATTAATGACTTGTATAGAACAATTAATTCATGCAATATCTCAGTTAAGACTAGATTTGAGATGGAAAATTATTTAACAAAGACATATGATTTACCTGTAAAATGTTTCGCAAAATTCCGAACTAGAAACCATAAACTACCTTGTGAAACTGGTAAATGGAATAATATTCCATACGAAAACAGAATATGTACGCGATTTAATTTAACAATAGGGGTCTGAGATGAATACCATTATATTATTGAATGTCTTGATTTTCTAGAAAAACGTAAGCAATTTTTGAATAAAAAAGACTATATCAGACCAAGTTTTGTTAAATTCATAAGTTTGATGAACACAACGAATGTCAAGCAATTTAGAAAATTAACACTTTTTTGTAAACATGTTTTAACAGCAACAAACTAACTATGTTTCCATGAAATTATTATGAAATACTTACTCTTATTTATGTTTATTACAGAACAGTTTATGAGAGTTCTCCCTCATTCTTTACAAATTCATTGATATTTTTTATACATTAGTATTATTTACTGATTTCTATAATAACATCTTATGAAATTTCCCTCGTTCCATATGTTGATTATGTACACCTCATGTTTTTAATTGTATATTGTACTGAGAGTATCAATAAATCTGAAATCTGAGAAAGACAGTGTATTACAAAACAGTATATAACAGTATATAAAACCCGGCCATCTGTAAGCGTCACCTCTTTTTGTAGTTGGCTATTGTATTGAGATCTGACAATATGTCACACCCAAGCCCATAAATCATGCCCATCAAATCGCACATCCAATTAAGCACCTCCGCATACAATACAATACGATACATACACACGGATCAGTTAACACGGGCTTAATCGTGTAACCCTTTTAATACCCCTGATTAACCCCAAACAGGAAATTACATGATTATACCAAACAAAAAACTTTATTCTTATCAGTATATATGTTTGAAATTTTACTCTTTAACATGTGTACTGTGGAAATAAACGCAGATACAGGATTTTAACGGAAAATAAAAGGGAATAGAATATGAATGTGTGTAAAACGTTTAATAACGTTACTCGTATTTTATATATAACTTGGAATTTTATGCCAATATTATCAAATATTGTTTTAAGAAGACACCATGATACGACTTTTTTCATTATTGATCCCTTCCCTTAAAATTAGTACATTTAACGACCAGTTTAATTATGTTTAAAGAATTAGTTTCCGATGCCACGAAGCTATATTATTATATCTTATATAAGGTATTCACATCTTTGCCGATGAGTTGGCAACAAACTATACCAACGGATATCGCCGAAGATTATCAAGAGAGCAAAAATCAACGATTACGGAAACAACCGATAATAGCCGAGCGCGCGCAAGGAAATCTGGTTTGTTCCCATTTTGCCAACTTCACACCTTTTACTAGTTTCACTTTGCCAACTTTTAAATTGTTGGCTGTATGCAGTCAAGTGAGTCGGTGATGCTATACAATGTTCCCTATACAATTAACCCTGATTATATAATTAGTGTCATACAAATAATATGATCAAACCTTTCTTTTCTTACTTATTATTTTTGTTTTTGCTTTTTCCTTTCTAAACATGGTCTCTTGAAAACACAACTCAAGTTTCTAAACAGGAAAAAGTGCATAAATCAGGGATTTTTTGGTACAGTGATTTTTGCAAGAGTTATGCGGAGAAAGAAAACAGGATTCATATTGATACTGCTATTTGACCTACTTTCATATTGGAAGCCTTTTTAGGGTTCTATCTCTGTTCAGCTAAATTAATTGGTCTCACAGACTTCATTATGAGCTTATGCTTACAGAAATGTTAAAAGCAATAACTAAAGGACCCTCTTGGTCTTTATATTTTGTGGCGGAGTATATTGTGGCAGAACTGGCACTCTTGTTATATATATAGACACAATGACCTCTTTCGTCAATGATTTGGAATTAAAACCGTTATCGAATATCTCTATTGAATAGTGTACACAAGTATAGTGAACTCATGATGTATGATGGTTCAAAGTTTTAACTGCTTCAGAAATTTCATGTATGAAAATAGGGCAATCCATTTGATCGATGTTCAATCTGTTATCACGTGATACAAAGTACTCACTAGGATATATTTCGATATTTTTCGGGAGCGAGTTACACTTTTTCAGATTTTACATCACATGAAGATTTTTTAAAAATTTGTATGATGGTTCAAAGTTTTAACTGCTTATTATTTTTAGAAACTGGGTGACTCTTACACAGGGGTTTGGCACGAAAGGGGGGGGGGGCATAAAATCACTAATATATTATATATAGTGATTTTATCCCCCCCCCCCCTTTCGTGCCAAACCCCTGTGGACTCTTACTGACTGATGCTAGCTTTTAATATTTCTTTATTATATTATATGGCCTTTGTTTTTCACTGTTTTCTTGAATTATTTGTAGCAGCTATGAAACTTATTTTCATCACATTTATTATGTAATATCTTCGTTTTGCATTGAAAATATAATCCTTTAAGTTATCTTATCAAACCAACTAGAATTATGTTTAATATTTGGAGAAAAAAAAGAAAAACAAACAGACATACATACATTCATCAAAAGAACACTTTTCTGAAGTCAATTTTTCATTTATACTGTCAGATCTAGGTGTTAATTTATGAACATTTTCTAATTCCTTTTGGATTCATCCCATATTATTTTTTCAATGGTATTGTAGTAATTAGTAAGTACAGCTTTGTACCTAACTGAAATAACTAGGGCAATGGTCTGAAAAATCAGTAATATCTGGGAGTATAGTATTAGAGTGCAATTACTGTGAATACAAATCAAGTAGTCAACAGTATACTAGCTACATATTTCTGCCATCGGGCAGATCAACATAATGGTCAAGGTGAATATCTTTTATATATATATATATATATATATATATATATATATATATATATATATATATATTGTTTTAAGCATTAATGAAAAACCTTTTGACTAATTTCTATTTTTTTATTTATTTATTTTTTGTCGGTGGTTCTACTTGAGTGTCATTTTGTACTCAGGAATCGGGGGTCTCCCTCCTTCTGTAATCATTTGATCGAATACTTTTGCACCCATGGTAAACTAGTACAGCCTAAAAACAACGCCCTCATCTTGTTTGTAATTAAACCTTATTATGTATATTCAAAATCAGACACACTGTAAAAACTTTACTGTATCTTGCAAACAAGGACCAAAACTAACTGAAACAAATACACCCTAGACAATTTTGATTGTCTCCTTTATTTTCATATTTATCGTACACAGAATATAAATATACAAATGGAGATATGTGTTTTACATATTTAACTGAATACTGATTATTTTAAGCTGTGTTAAAGAAACATATACCGTGCACATGTAGGCATGCACACAACCACACACAACTGAATGAATGAAAAATATGTTTGTAGACAAGTGATATCGCTTTGTTTAATACCCCTGCTAATTTAATTGATTATGGTTTAATATTCAATCGTTCTTTCATTTTTTGCATCTTAATATATGGTATTCTAAGTATCAATGAAAAGATTTTGCTTATTTACAGTTTCCAAATTTGTAACTGATGAGACAAAATTATCTTGTAATAATATATGACACAAGGCTTACACTTAAATACCATTATGATGTTAATTTATTAATTTTATTTTTTGATCATTTTCAATAGCTTTCAGTTTGTAACTGAACCATATTGAATGTATTTCCAGGCACAAGGTAAAACTTTTCCGTATGTTACAAATACCAAAACTAGTTGAAACTCACACAAAATATTTTTACACTTTCCCTTTTATGTTCATTTTTATAGAAAAAAATATGAATATGAAATGGATATGTGTCCTTCTAATGACTGTAGCATTACTTTCTCCTTTATGCTTGTTTAACTGGCAGAAATATATATCAACAAATAGTAGAGTAAAACTTGTTAAACTTGTTAAACTCAATGAACATAATGAATGCAGAGCAAGATATGTCGCTTTGTTTTATGTCCCTTCTAAGTTGTTTGCTTATTTAACACGGTTTAACATTCAAACACTTTTGTGATTTCATTTTTCGACTTCATATCTATTTAATTTTCATCTCAATATATATTGTTCTTAGTACGTGTACTATTTTACAATATAAATTTTCCTTTTTATCTGATGGGATAAAGTTTTCCTGTTGTAAAATATTAGATGATAAAACACCTTCACCTTAATACAATAATGATGTAAATGCATTTATTTTATAATTTTCTCTTTGGTGTCTCCCTGGCCGTGTGAGTAAAGTTTCTTTGAACATCATTCAGGCCCTCACCGCTGTGGGTTCGAGTCCCATTAGTATCACTCGGATATTTCTTGTGGTGAAGCCTTCCATCTGGCTTATGCGGTTTGTCAGTGGTTCCACGCCAGTGATATTTTTTATAAGGGTTTTCTTCCAACTGTAGTCATATGACTAGATACTTTTGCACCAACGGTAATCTACAGCCTGACAACAACATCCTCATCTGTTTGTACCATAGTGTGTACCTTAAAATCAGCTAGACGGACAGTAAAACGTATCCGTATCTTGCAAACAAATACCAAAAACTGAAAGAAATGTAGCCGTCATTTATTATTAAGACATTTCTGATATTCTCCTTTATATTTATCATACACAGAATTTGAAAAACAAAAAGAATAATAATTCTAGGATACAAATTATCAGAACGTCTTCATCCATAAAAAGGCATGCCCTTACCGGTAACCACATAATAAACATATACATGACTGGAGCTCTAGAATGTCTTTCTTCTGTATTATTTTTCTAACATAGATAGGATAGCTCTCCTGGTTTTTCATATAGTCGAGCTAAAATTTAAAGTCTGTTAAACTTTCAACTGTTTCAAAAGTTCATTTCTTCAAGCAAAATTTGAGGAACTATATTCAAAATTTGATAGGGTCACAATATTGAATGTATTCATTTTGTATGCCTGTATATATATGTACTTTAAAAAACTTTATTTATATTAATCAAAGCATTTTAAATTTTCCAAATTACTTAACGTAATTCAAGTAACAATGGTCCCCTATAAATTTATGAGTAGTATAGTCTCCTTTCGGGTTTGAAATGTAGTTGGTATAAAAGCATGATGCTTGTGTAAAGGATATTAATTATATAACAAAAATACATTTAATGATATCAATATGCATTCATGCTTGTCATTCATATTTTAATTATTTCATGATGAATGGGCCTTAAATGTCTATTTATTTGCAAGAGAAACAACAACAATAACAAACAATAACCCATACGGAGTAACTATAACCAATGAAAAATTTCGAAAGAGTCATTTGAGTAGATCATCTTAGCACCACACAAACAAGATGTACAAGCTCACCAGCGTACTAATTCTGAAACAAGAGGGCCATAATGGCCCTAGAACGCTCACCAGAGTACCACCACTTCGTTAGACTATTCAGTTTATACTCTATATAGTTGTTTGTATCTTTTGATCTGGTATAAAGTTAACAAAAACAAACAAAAAACAACAACAAAAATCTAAAGCAACACTGCTGGTTTCACCATTATTAACAATGTATTCAGAGAATTTTATATCATATTTTAATTTAATCAGACTCTTTGAAACAATTCACATAATATATCCTTGAGTGCCCAAACTGCACCCCTGTAAGATTTAATTAGGAAATGCAACATAAATCATAAATAAAATACATAGAATAAAAACTGTTCACGTACCAATTAATTCTATCAAATTCACACTGATACTGATAATTATTTACTCGAAAATAACATTTAATACATTACGAGTCAAATATTATGCCATCATTTTGTGTGGTCCTAACTCCGCCCCCTAGGTGACGTCATAGCAATTGCGAATTTCCATTTATAAATATGTAAACACAGCAGATGGAATTTCCGAGATACTTTTATTTAAAAAAATTGAGTTTAAAAGGGCCATTATGGCGTGGCAATCATTTTGTATTAAGAAAAACACATAAAAAGAGTGGTGCGAGATAAAATTTGCAATATTTATCTGTCTGAATCAAAATTTCGTACAATAATCATCTAAGTTTATTTACAGAAACATATTTAAAAAAATCTCACAGTCGCATACGCGTGTGATAAAAAAGGAAGGTGGCGGAGTTAGGACAGGGGCGCAGTTAGGACCTCCGACGATATTCATGACAATACAAAGAAAGGAAAATAAGGGGAGTTAATTGATATTCTGTATTTATTAGTTTCAATATAAAATATTGATTGCCTCCCTTACAAATCTAAAAAGCAATCGTTTGGCTGCGTTTAGGGCCTCATTTTTTAAGGGTTCAACCTGATTTTAGCAACATTGTAGAGAAAAATTAGTTGACCATTTGTGCCAAATGAAATTAAAATCTGACGATCGGTTTCAGAGAAGATTATTTTTTTTTAAACTTTCTATATAAGTATGTATAGATACATATGGAAATTTGCAAACCCCGTGGGGGCCTCATTTTTCAAGGAATAAACTTTATTTTAGCAAATAGGTAGAAAAAACGTAGATGACTATTGTGCAAAGCAAAACTGAATTCTGACCATTGGTTTCAGAGAAGATGATTTTTGGAAATTTTCTGTTTAGAGTATAAAGGGAAATTTGCCAACCCTCAGACGGCCACATTTCTTAAGGGATCGACTTCATTTTCGCAATTATGGCAGATGACGATGAGGTGACCATTTGTGCCACAGCAAGTTAAATTTTGATTATCGGTTTCAGAGAAGATGATTTTTAAAGTTTTTAAAATAAAATGGTGTTGGTTGCCATGGCAACCAAAGTTCTGCATGGATCATGTTAATTTTAGTAATTTTTGTGAGGGTTCATCCAAGGATCATTCATACCAAGTTCATATCAATTTCTACCCAGCGGTTTCAGAGGAGATGTCTTTTAAAGCAAATTGTTGACGACGGACGGAGGGTGATCCCAATTATAGCACACCTTGAGCACGTTGTGCTCAGGTGAGCTATCAATGAAACTTAAATGTTAATCGAAAAATAAATGGCATGTTGATAGCAGTTATAAACAATAAGATTTTCACTATAGACATATAGCCCCTGGCGTCCAAGTCCTTTTTTAACAGATTCTAATTATTTGAACACACTTGGTAGAGGGTCAGCCAAGGACTATTTGTGCCAAAACATTGTGAAATCTAGGCAGTAAGTTTGCACAAGATGAGTTTTTGAGTTTTAAGGAAAACTAGGCATGCCCATGGCCGCTACATTTTTTTTACTGATCCTATCAATTTAAATTTAAATTTGTTGTAACAGGGGAAGATATTATTGTACTGATGTCCCTTAATTGGAGTGAGAGAGAAAATAAATGATGAACCTTTAATGATGTAATTGCTTACTTTCATTCCTAGTACATGTAATTGGCTTCAAGCTAGAGTGATCAAACAAAATTTTGGCGACAAGGATTAGTAGAACATTTCTCCTTCATTAACGGTCAGATAGCAGCTGCGAATTCAAACAATTTAAGTGGTATTCAGAGGTGATTGGTCAACGACTCAATGTTATGGTTTTGCTGGGCAAGATGGATGCGGAGCTTCAAATTGTATGCCGAGGTGAAAGAGTTAAGAAACATTGACAAAGATATTTTGCTGCATACAGCCGGCGTGGAAATACAGGATATTTTCTATACCTTGACTGTTCTTGGACCTGTGGAGGGAGAGAGTGTTAACTCGGTATGTAAAAAAAGTCTGATTATTTTACCCCAATGTTTGAAGAATGGTTCAGTTACCTGATAAGCCTACACAGATGTTATGACCAGATTGAGTCACGGAGATGTAATGTGATTTTCACAATTCAAGACATGTAGTTCCCAGCATTTGAGAAGACAATTATCAGAAATGGAATATCCATCACTAGACAATTGTTTGACAATTTGTTCACTGTAAAACGCGTCACCTGCTGAAGAGTGACGGAAAAAGTGTGACGGACAAGCGTGATAGAAAAAATGTGACGGACAGACAGACGACGGAAAAGTGATCCCTGTGTGTCACCTTTGAAAGTAAGAGGACTTCAGCCTGAAGAGGGCAGTGACCCTGAAGGCAGTGATAGTTTTCTGTTTACAGTAGTAGGTCAGAACACTCAGAAAGGAGATGTACAGGTTAATGTTGTGAATAAAGTTCAAGAAAGGATTAAATGCAAATCATCACTTACAAACAAATGTGTGTATGCATATGGACACACAGATCCATTCACTGTAGCTGGTAGTTTCACGACATAAGTGAAAGTAGGTGATAAGTCAGTATTGGCAAAATTTTCAATAGTAGAAGAAAAAGGGACAGCCTTATTGAACAAGAATACATCAGTTTATCTTAAAATCCTACACACACCGGTAACTACTGAGTATAATGTCTTACAGATAGAAAGAACGTGATGAAGAATAGATTCAAGAAATGTTTTAATGAATTGAAGGATTATCAGTTGCAGACTTCAATCGACAAGAAAGTAAAGCCAATAATTCAGTGTTTACGGCGAGCACTATACAATCTGCGCGAAAAGCTTGAGTAAAAACTTTATGAATTAGAATTGATTGACATAACTAAGAAAGTACAGGGTACAACTAAAATGGTGTAGCCCAATTGTTGTAGTTCCAAAATCAAATGGTGTTGTCAGATTATGTAAGGACATGCATAGAGCTAATGAATCAGTGCCATATCCAATTCTGACGACAGAGGGGATCTTGCAAGACTTAACAAGTTTACAATGTTATTGAAACTTGACACTATGATGGCCTATCATCAGATAGAACTTGACGAAACATCTAGAAGATAACTACATTTGTGATGCACATTGGAATGTATCATTATGAGAGGCTAATGTTTGGAGTAAGTTGTGCTCTGAAAATTTACAATAAAATGATTGGACAAGTACTTAGTAGCTTGAGGGGAGTGTGTTGTATCTTTGACGACATTGTTGTACATGGACAAAATAAAGCAGAGCATTACGAGTACCTAGAAGCTTGTTACAGAGGACTGACTTTAAATATTGATATACACGTGTGCCAGTTCAATATAGAGAAAAGTGAGTTCTTGAGATTGAATTGTCAAAGAGAAGTGTTCATATGACTGAAGATAAGACTGAAGCTGTGATTAAAGTAAGACTGCCACAAAACAGTACATAGCTTAAAAATTTGTTTGGGTCTTTTTAATTTCAGTAGCCATTTCATTTCATATAAATGGCATCCATAGCAGATCCTCTTGGGAAAATGAACTTTTTATCTGGGAACCACAAAAGTAGCAGAGTTTTGTGAAGCACAAGGAAAGTCTATCGTTTGCTGTTATTATATATTGAATTTGATGTCCCATCAATAGTATTTCAGCCGTATAAAGATGATGTCTACTTTAGACAAAAATAGTGCTGCCACACTGTAGTATACATGTGACATAAGACTACACCTTAAGTCACATTATTCTGACACTGAGCCAGTCAGTCCTGGAACTACCCTTATATGCTAAGCGCCAAGCAAGGGAGCTATACCAGTATCCTATTTTACAACTTCGGTATGTTTCCGATGGTGATCAAACTCACGACCTCCCAATAAGAATAAAAGTTCTAATCACTTGGCCACCAAGCCGGTTCATTAGCCAGTCATTTTGGGCTATATTGATAGACGTGACAAGACACAAGTCTGTGATGCTGGTCCTGTTGGCATAGAGTGTGTTCTTGTTCAGCTGAATAGCAAGGGGGAGTCACAAGTCATCATGTATGCAAGTCTTGCATTGGCGGAAATTTAGAGGAGATACTATCAGACAGAAAAAGAAGCACTTTGAATTGTGTGGGCCTGTGAATGATTTCATAATTATGTGACTTGTAGGTTCTGAATTTGAATTGTTAACTGATCACAAACCACTAATGTTTTTTCACTACCACGTGTAGAAAGGTGGCTTTTGAGACTACAGCATACAATATGAGGTTATGTGTACATGGGGAGACAAATATTGCAAATGCTTTCCGGAAAGTACAAGTCAATCAAAAGACCAAAATTTCTTAGAAACAGATCTCACTGTTCATATATACACTGATAGGGGTGACCTCAGTGACCTAAACTCACATCACCAGTCTTTTCGCTAAACACATTCTGAAGCAGAAAACAAGCTAGAATAAACAAGAGAGCCAAGATGTTCCTGAAGACACTCACCTGAGAAAACTGCCTTTATTGCCTGTACAAGTTACTATATTATAGCATAGTTGTACTGAATACATAACCTATGAGATCATTTCAATTAAACAAACCAAAGAATACCTGTATGTAGTCGAAATTTGAAGTCAAACTTGACTAAGACATTATGGCTATAAATATTGTCATAAAGTTTGAAAATAATTGCTTAAGAAATGAAGATGCTAAAGTACAAACAAAGTGAAATCTAGCATTTTTTAATATTAAAAGGGTCACAACTCCTGACCTAATAGGCCGATATGAGCCATGATATAACATGGCCCAGAGATTATGGCTATAAATATTGTCGTACATGTATATATATATTAATTAGAACACACAATAATCTGTTTTTCCTCAATAATTTAGCATTTTCAGTTAAGCACTATCATAAAATGAACATTGCATTCCAATATTTATTTATATATTTATTTTATTTTATTTTATTTGCCTGCGTTGAATACATTTTTATTTTTTTATGGACCTTGGCGGCGTTTTGCATGAAACTCTGTTATTGCTTTTAACTCAAGAATTTGAAGATTTTTTTTGCATTCTGTTCATTGTTGTAAATTATGTCTTTGATGAAATAAAGTATTCAAGCTGATCAGGCTTAGAACAAAAACCATGATGCCCTAAGCGGCCCTAGTTATAACTATTCTTCCTTTAGAATTTCAAATTAAAAACATGTATGTTGATTGCTCCCAATAAGCTAGCATCATGAAATAATAGTATGTTAAGTGACTTAATCAATTTAAAATGCAAATATTCCATCTTCATATGAACTCATGTGATGTCTTGGCTTTAAGAAAGCTACCAAAGTTTGTAAGTGCTCTACACCCATCATTTCTGGTCAGATTTTCTTCGGATTTTAAAGGCATCTATGAACTATATAACCTATTTAGCACATGGCATTTCCCTTCCACTAGCGACAAAACTTCACGAAAGTGTGAGTTATGTAGGTGCATAATCCACACTTATTGATTTTTACAAAAGTGTTGGCAACAATGACCTAAGCTAATTAGCACGTGGCATTTTCCTCTCGTCCAGTCAGGTGCTGGTATTTGTCCAGAAAGTCCAAAAAGGGCTGTTCCTAGTTAAACTGTATTCTGGAATGTCAAACAAACTACTTGCAACAATATTTGGCATTACCAAGTCTAGTGTCAGAAGAGCAGTTGCTACGGTGCGACAAGCTTTTATGAGGGGCTTTGTACCTCTTTACTTAGGCATTGAGGCAATTACTAGAGAAGAGATCATCTCCAAGCATACTCGCCCATTAGCAAAGTCATTGTTTAGTACTGAGAACAACCTGATTCTTGTGTTGGATGGAACATATATATACATTAATAAGTCCAACAACTTTGCATTCCAAAGACGCACGTATAGTATGCACAAAGGACGTCCATTGATAAAGCCCATGGTTATAGTCACAACAACTGGACACTATGTAGCAATTATTGGGCCATATTTAGCGGACTGTAAGAACAATGATGCCGCAATTCTCAATCACATGCTCAAGTGCAATATTGACAACATCAAGAGTCTACTGCAAGAGGGAGACGTTTTTGTTGTCGATCGTGGGTTTCGGGACTCCCTGGAACAACTGGCTGATCTCGGGATCCAAGCAGAGATGCCTGCCCTATTGCCAAAAGGGCAGAAGCAGATGTCCACAGATGATGCAAGCACAAGCCGGCTAGTGACAAAAGTGAGTTTTATCTCAAACTTATTTAACTCTAATTAAACTTACAGAATACAACTACAACCCTCGCCTAGTTTCCCTGGCTATATATCCAAATTACTGTTAATATAGGGCCTTTTTTCAGCTGATTACAAACGATGCAAAAGTTAGCTCAACTATATGATACATATAAGTAAATATTTGATAAAAGTAAAATTACACCAAAAATATAAAGCTTCTGAAAAATAAGATATCATTTATGAGGTTTAATAGACAAGTGATGTAACTAGTATTCAAACAATGTTTTAATGAGGAAAGAAAAAAAAAGATACCAGATGAATTTTTATTTCTTTTAACAGATCCGATGGGTGGTAGAATCTGCAAATGCCCGGATAAAGCGCGTCCGATTTCTCAACCATGTAATTCCAAACAGCCAGATCCCTTAAATAGGTGATTTTGTACGCATTGTATGTGCAATATCGAACAGATACATGCCACCTTTAAGCTCTCCTGCTTCAGTGGAGCAGGATGAGGCAACTGCGGCAAAAATGTTGGCTCAGTGTGGAAAGGTTAACTCCTTAAAACAAATGGTAGATGACAAGAAGCTGCCAAAACGGGGAAAATGTTGGAAGTCTGCTGATGAAATGTGTCTAGAAGACTTTCCTCGGATGAGTAAGGATCAGCTACTGGAACTCACACTTGGTGTATATCAGTTACGTCTCAGCTCCAGCTACATCCAAGAACACCTTCATGGCAACTGTGATTTGTACTTTTTCGCAGAGGATCCATCTCTTTTGTGTGTTAAAATGCAGAGCAGACATGTAAGCAGCCGCAACTACATGTTGTGGATTCGCTACACAAATGACAGCATCGAATCATGGTACTGTCTTTGTCGGGCTGGTGCACGTGTTGTTGGGATGTGTTCCCACGTCTCTGCCATTATATGTTACCTGGCTTATAAGCGGCACATTGAGGGGGCACCATTAGGAGTCAGAAATTGGGGCGACCATCTTGCTGATGCAGCTGTGTTTGATATAGATGGTGACTCAACACAGAGTGAAAGTGAACTTTAAAAATTAAATAAATAAAACATGTTAAAACCAGTTCTTTTGTTGTAGATTTTCAAAACATATATAATGAATATGTATGCCTTATAAATGTAAATGTATGGATTTGACCGACTTCCAAATTAATAGCTAAAAAAGGTTCAGCCATCAATTGTTTTTTAAAAACAACAATACTTAAATTAATAAAAATAGCAATTTTCACAATGATTAATCAAGAATCAACAAAAACATTGTTTTAACTAAGATATAAACAAACCATTCTACCAATGCAATAAAAAAATAATCATATACATTTTGAAAATGTCTGAATTTCAGATATCTGAAGTAAGTCATTTAATATTATTTCTAAATCCAAAGGCTAAAATATTTAAAAAATATCAATGTTATTTTACTTATAACATGTATTACACAATTTCTTTTATTTATTGCAATATTATTGTGCCAGTCAAAGATGAGTTCAATGTTTAATATGAAAAGTGCTGTCAAATTGGGGATTTAATTGAATTAACAGGTGCTCTAATTAAGAGGTCGTTGTGTCGTCATGGTAACTAGACCTGATTAAAAAAACATAATTTCTGAAAACCTAACACATAGTCCTACATACCTTTAGGTTATTAACAAAATTTGAGATGGGGGCATTTTTGGTGGTAAGTGAACCTTGCTCTTTGCAAAAATATTTGGAAGAGTTACTGTTCCTGTTTCTACTGGTTTGTCTGATGATGACACATGTGTGAAGTTTGAGGGACATCCATAAAGTAATACTGGAGATAGTGGCAATTTTAAATAAAAGTTTAACATTTTTACTAAGTCCAAAAAGGGCCATAAATATGAAAAATATTTGGAAAAGTTACCGGTATGACTACATAATTTTCTTTCCTAAATTAAAAAAAAATATGACTTTTCAAACTCGATCAGTATCTAGAGGCGCTCATGTGAACGAAGGTTTAACTTTCTGTAAATAAAAATAAGACCAATTATCACAAACAAAACATATTGTATTCATATTGTATAATTACATTTGAAGCAAACCTGAATATATAAAATTACAATAAAATTGGCGTCGGGTCTCCTCTTGGCGGTTTTTACCACCCAGATATGCCATCAGGGAAATTTTAGTTTAGTTTTGTGTAAAATTTTTACTAGTTAAATTTGCTTTACGCATAATATTTTGTAAAATTTTGACTAGTCTAAATTTGTTTTATGTATATATTTTATGTTTTATGGCATTTACAAATAAATGCCCATTTTTCATTCAAAACTTGTTTTGTCTTTTTTCCCTTCTGCCATACGAGTTCGACCGGCCTTCATCATTATTTCAGCCCCATGGTAGGAAAATACATAAAAAATTACAATAAAATTGTATCCTTCATGGACTTGCCAAAGAAGCAGTGATACAATTTTTGCATTACTGTACATTGTGTTTATTACCGGTACATTTCCTCAATATTGATAAATATATCGCATTAATGAAGACAATAGCATACACGTTCATATCATTCTTACATTTGCTTGAGCTTCAGAAAAAAGAGAGGATCAAATGACATTTTGAATCATTTTAAATACACGTTATGAACGTTTTCCTTTATTATTTTGATTTTATTTTCAGACTTGAACGATAAACAAGAGGCTGACATTTATCACAGTTCATTGAGTTATGCATGTAATGTTTTCAAGCTAAAAAGATAGTAATGTTAAGATGTGAACTTGGTAATTGCAAATGTATGATGCTTCAATTAACACAACAGTATATATCCTTTTTATGAAATTTCGCTAAATTAGATAATATATCTCTGTATAATATATAGTTTTATCTTATTATGGTAAAATAACGGAAATTTCCATCCGGTCAATTGCATTTAATATGTTTAAAAACGACATGTAGGCCTATGTTTTGATTCATACTTGATCTTTGAAGAGTAAGATATCATCACGTGACCTACAAATTATCTCAAAAGTATTAAAGGGCCCAAAACGGTTTAAATCTCATGTTTGTTACTTGCAGGCCGATCTTGTGGTGTCATATTCCCTTAGCCATTAAAACTTTCAACAAAAGAAACTTAGTATAAACTGAGTTAAATATATATTTGTTCAACTCTAAATTAAATGTTATTTCATATGTCTGGAGCATCTAGAGTACCCCAAAACCTAAATTATAGCCCCAATCTTGGTTCAAGATCTTGAAAGTTTGTGTATTGAATTCACTCCCTATATCAACTGAGAGGGTTCGGTTCCTTTGTCCTCATATGTTATCAGATTCAGAAAAATGAACTGACATTACTGATGGCTTGAAGATAAAGAGAGTTTTAATTTTGTTACATGATTTTGATAAGAACAGTAGAGATAGTTTTCAAACTATAATACTACTTCCACTGACCTGATAGGTATGGCGATGCTACAGTATGTATGGGTGAATAAAGTAAGTACCAATATTGTTATAGCGCGCATTTACACACACACACACACACACACACACACACACACACAAACATTTGTAATTGGTTCTTTTATCCATGAAATCTATGTTTAAAAGTACATTTTGTGTTGTATGATCTTATTTTAGTAACAAAGATAGATAAAGCTGTGGAGAGAAATATAAATTGTTAATAACATAATAACTGTTATTAAATTGATTATGCTTGACTTTTTAATTCTGATGAAAAGCTAATGATTATGATTTGGCATTTTCATATTTCAGGTTGTTTTTATATTGCTGGTAGTAGGTAAATTGTGCTCCAGTGCAACCACTCAAGGTCAGTTTTATATATCAACATTTCAGCTCTAAGAATATACTCTATAAATGTAGATCAAAATAATTAAATTTAAAATTATAAAGTAATGTTATTCTGTTCATCTGTTAAAACATATATTGTATGAACAAATATGTCATAGCACAATATCGATGTTAGAAAAGTATTTTCTTATTCAACTGACATTATCTATTAGTAATGACACTCCCTCTGTTTATAAATGTATAATGTGTTAGCAGTCGATATAAACCTCGTAAAACTTGTAAAAATGTGAATCATAATCTCATCACCTGAACTACAATGTGACCTTTTGATATATATTCATAAATACACAACCACCACAGTTCGACTTGTTGGAGGGAGCAACAGTCTGGAAGGAACAGTACAGGTCTTCCACAACGGCTGGGGCACAATCTGTGATGATGATTTTGAAACAAATGATGCCACAGTCATATGCAGAATGCTTGGATTTTTTGGGTGACCAAGATATACATTGTATTTCGTAAATTGATATTTCTGATAGCTCCCATATCAAGCATAGGGTTAAAGCAGCTCGTTCACAGATAGTCATTGAGTGAGATTTCGCTTTTAAACTACATGTGTGCATAACGTTTATCAAAACCCATCTACAGACACATGGTCACCCAATGCAACCTTCCATGATTTTGAATGGTTTCTCCATCACAGCCAATTTGCGTTTCGAACGGTATTGAACCTATATTTAGAATTCATGTTCGTGTGCGGACACATGATTCATTACATTCACTCTTTGAGCATGCGCTCACTTAACAGGCTTAAATTAAGAATACACTATCCGGAACTGCTGAAGACGCAAAGGCGTTTTTCCGTGCAATGTGAGCTACATTTTCCGAGTTAATTTGTCAGGAGACAAAGACTTAACCAACATTAACAAAGAAGAGTAGGGAAAAAAAACTTTTTTATTATTTCTACCGATCACCTGTGAACGAGATGCTTTCAACTTCAAGTCAAGAATTTAAAATTCAAAATAAGAGCAATACACATGATATGTTATTATCTTTTTTGAAATATAAATGTTGAGATCTATATTAGCAAACAGTTCACATATCGCTTGGAATTCATCTAGACAATTATTAATTTAGATGTGACCTAAATTAATTCTAAAATGAAATCTAAAATGATCAGTATACCCAGTGCTCTAAATGATTACAATTCTATGGCTTCATTACCAGATGTCTACATTTTTGACAGCCCTGCAATAGCGTACTCAAATGCTCATTTTGGTTCTGCCTCTGGTAATATACTACTTGATGATGTACACTGCTCTGGTTCGGAGACGGACATTTCTCAATGTACCCACAAAGCTTGGGGTGATAACAACTGCGGCCATGGTGAAGATGCAGGAGTCAGATGTTGTAAGTACACCGCTTGTGTAGACATGTCACTCACATTTGATTGGGATATAATTATGTCAAACCTAAATATGAAGATAAATATATCAGATTTTATCCTTTGCATTATTCACCCCCCCCCCCCCCCCCCAAAAAAAAAAAAAAATATATATATATATATATAAAATACTACCTTGGAGTAACATTGATATTGATGTCAGTATAAGGGTCGTTGAAATACAGAGCTAGGATGATCAAGAGTTCAAAGCCTTATAACTGTATATAATTTTACCCATTTACCTTATATATTCGTTTTGATACATTAGCTATCTAAAGTGAGTGTGGATTACATCAAGCCTGAATATTTAAAACATATTTTACCAGGCTTGGGCTTACCAGCATGTGCTTTTAGATTAATTTCAATCGCTGCTATTTATAACTTATTCAGTTTAAAGTAAGTATTCTCCAGGGTGCCTTTATATAAGCTTCTTACAATCGGAACTTCTCGAGTAATTCCGTCATTCTTTGTCATGGTGACATATTTATAACCGAGGAGTGAAGCTTCTTAGTGTTTCACCAGCTAAGGGAGGTAATGAGAGAATCTTGCCCAGATCGGGGTTCAAGCCCACAACCAGTATTAAAAGGCGTTTCAGTGGGGTTTTTCTAGGCGTTTCAGTGGGTTTTTTCTAACGGACAGATTTTTCTAAAAAAAATTGCATATAAATACTTTAGACATTAACTTAAAGATATATGAATTAAAAATAGGGGGTCACCATGCTTGTTTAAGAGATTGAGCTTATGGTAGAGCATCACTATTTGCTAAAATTTGTTGAAAAAAAACATGGCATTAAAAATAAGAAAGATTTCGTTTCTAAATACTGTAACAGCATATTAAAAAGATATTTTTAAAATATTTTTATCACCATTTGTAACTCATAGTGTATTCTGTGTATGATACAGTCTGAAACTGTTGCGAGTCCCATGTGGACTCAAGCATGGTCGTTTCAGATTGCTGATCGACGTTCTCTTCAGTATGGTGTCCCTCCGTCATCGATGTTTCGCCCCTGAACCATAGACATCTGATGGAGGGTGGGGCCCACCGCAACACGGTGTGAACGTCGATAGCTTACTTCTTCCAGCTTGTCTCCTCTCGTCGTAGCCACAGCCAGCTAGACGAACGCTCTGCAGCTTGGCTCAGTTTCTGGATAAGCCGCCGTCTGTCTCTGCCAGTAGTCCCAATCGCTGTCATCAGTCGACACACAGACTGAGCGCAAAACCCTCTGACGCCTACTTCTATCGGGAACAGCCATGTACGCCAGCCTAGTTGCTTACAGCCGTTCAGAAGCTCTGTGTACTTGGCGTTCTTTCTTTCGTAGGCCTCCTCGCATCTGGTCTCCCATGGTACTGTCAACTCAATCACGATGAGTCGCTTTCCTGTCTCAGACCACAGTACTATGTCGGGTCTTAGGTTTGTGTGCACTATGTCTGGGAACACCAGCTTCTTATCTAGGTCGACCCTATGTTCCACTCACTTGTGCCATCCAGGTTATTCTGTGGGACTTAGCGCTTGCAGTTTCACCCTGCTTCACAAAATTGATGTGCTGTCTCTGGGAGTTACTCCTGCGTTCCTTTTTTCTCTCTTGTTCAAGCCAGTCAGCCACCTCTCTGAGGACGTAGTCATGACGCCATCTGTATCTTCCTTGAGATAGTGCTGTGGAACAGGAAGAAAGAACATGCTCTAGGGTGCCTGGACGCTCACAGAGGTGGCATTTTGGATCATCTGTGAGTCCCCATCGGCAAAGATTAGCGGGGGATGGCAGAAGGTCATGAACTGACCTGAGTAGGAAGGAAAGTCTTAATGGTTCATATTTCCATATGTCCTCCCAGGTCAGCTTCCTGTCCATGGTGTTCCAATTTGTCCATGCCCCCTGCGATCCCATCTCTACTGCCCTAGCTTGTCTCCTGTTCTCTTCTGTCCTCCTGACTTCTGCCTGGATCATGGCTCGCCTATCTTTCTGGTCTGCCCGGCTCCACAGGTTGATTTTCTTCACACCAATCCCTTGACG
Organism: Solen grandis; assembly: GCA_021229015.1. Classification (NCBI taxonomy): domain Eukaryota; kingdom Metazoa; phylum Mollusca; class Bivalvia; order Adapedonta; family Solenidae; genus Solen; species Solen grandis. The sequence goes on from CM037784.1 coordinate 35,301,572, forward strand.
TCCAACAGCGGTTATACCAACAATGTCTCTGTGCCTGAGATCACTCTCCGCCTGGCCGACCGTCTCTGTGACTGCCCATTTCCTGCCCGTACGTGTAACAATACCAGCATCTCGAATCTGCTCATCTGGGGAGTCTCTTAGAGTAAGTACCAGTCTCGTTTTGGCTGTCTTGAATTCCTCGACCAGTGATGAAAGCGGGAGTTGTAGCTTATTGCTCTTTCCATATAGCCCTACACTGGAAAAGCTTGGTGGAATTCCTAGCCACTTTCTTAGGTGACGACTGGTGATCCTCTCCAAGGCTCCTATTGTTGAGCTTGGGATGTCGTACAGCATCATGGGCCAGATCAGCCTAGGTAGTAAGGCATGCTGGTACATCCAGGCTTTGAACTTTCCAGGTAGGTTGCTTAGGTCTATCTTCTTCAGTCCCTCTTCTACCTGGGTCTCTAGTTTTTTGACATTATCTCTGTCTTCAAGGCTTGCATCAAACCACTTCCCTAGGCATTTGATTGGATTGTTGGTAATTGATGGGATCTCCTCATTCTGTACACGAAGAGAGAATCTGTCTGTTGGTTTGCCCTTCCTGATGATGAGAGATCTGGACTTTGCGGCCTTGAATTTCATTCTAGCCCATGACGCGACGTCTGTCAGAGCTGTTAGCATCCATCTTGCCTGTACATGTGTAGTTGTTGTTAGAGTGAGGTCGTCCATGAAACCTCTACCAGATGGAAGATATATCCCTGATTCCGTCTTTGGTCCGCGTGTCTCTCTGAGGGCTGCATTGATCAATAGGTTCATGCCCATGATGAAAAGTACCACAGAAACTGTACATCCTGTGACAATTCCTTTCTCCAACTTCTGCCAGTCTGTCAGCTGGTCACCAACAGAGAACCTGAGTCTTATCCCGTCAAGGTAGCTGGTGAGGATTTTCTGTACATGTTGCGGTATGTGGTAGTGCTGGAGAGCTGTGTAGATCAGCTGGTGAGGAATGGAGCCATATGCGTTGGCTAGATCGAGCCAAACCACTGTAATGTCTTTTTTTCCTGCCTTTGCCTCTCGTATTAGTTGATTTATGGCACTTGTGTGTTCTACACAGCCGGAGAATCCTGGAACTCCTCCCTTTTGGACCGAGGTATTGATGTACTTGTTGGCTGTGAGGTAGGTCGTACACCTTCTGGCTAGTTCAGCAAAGAATATCTTCCCTTCTACATTTAGCATAGAGATGGTCCGGAACTGGTTGATAGTTGTAGAGTTCCTTTCCTTGGGAGTGAATATTCCCTCTGCTTCCTTCCAGGCCTCTGGTATTTCCCCTTTCCTCCAAACCACCTTAAAGATCCTCCATAACCGTTTCAGTATGAGAGGGCACATCTTGTAAACTTTATACGGGATGGCATTGGGTCCAGGAGCAGAACCATATCTAGCTTTCTTGACAATATCCTTTACGTCACTCAGAGTTGGTTCTGATGTCGGGAACTCAACTTCTGGAGGAGGTGCTGGTTCAATCCTTTCACAGTCCCCTAGTGCGTCGTTTCTTATGGCGTCGGAGTGTGTCTCGTGAAGGTATCTCTGGACCTCTTCAACTGGTGATTCTAAAACTCCGGACCGCTCTTTGTCTAGAAGATTGCGCGCAAACTTGTATGGGTTGGCTGTGAATGCCATTCTCTTTCTGGTTCTCTCCCTTGCCTTTCTCCTTGTAGTTTCGGCTTTCCGCAGAGACTTCAGTTGAGTGCGAACTGTTTCCCTAAGTTGGGCTATTCCAAGACGTTCCAATGATGAACTCTCTCGGTAGCGGCGCTTTAACTGCCTAAGTTCACGTCTCAGGTTCTTGATTCGGGATTGCCGTCTGTTGGGTTTTGGAGGCTCTTTCTGTACCTTTGCCTCCTCAAGACCAAACCGTTCCTTTGCCACTGAGTAGGTTAACGTGGTAAGAGTATGCAGCTTCCGGTCCACTGATCCTTGCATGGACGCTTCGAGGATTGCATCTAGGTCCTCATCGAATTGGTTCCAGGTTTTCTTGTCTGATGCCTTGGGCCACTTGATCCTTTGTTTCTTGGTTCTAGTAGCAGGGTCTAAGCGTGGTCTATCCAGATCAGCTTCCTGTTGTGTTTCGTGGCTGCGGTCGAGCTCAAGTAGCTCCATGAGGGGGTCCTCTACACCCATCTCTGGGTCCTGGAAGATATCATCATGTGTTGTCTCGATTACAGAGAATTCCTCAGTACTGTGGGTTTCGTCCGGACTGTGGTACTCCTGCGTCTCACTAGTCAAAGCGACTAAGCGCTGCATTCGTGGCTTCACACGTTGACACCCAGTTTTTCCTTGATGGATTCGGAGTCCTCGTTGGTTTTTGCACACCTTTCCACACGAGCAGGTTACTGTTCCTGGTGCTGTATTCGTAGTCGATTGAGCAGGCCGTGTCGATTCCATGAATTCCGTCCATTTGAGTCTATCATCCTCCCCCCCCCCCTCTCGGTAGACTCTGGGGGTGTCTTTCTGTATTGGAGTCTGTAGCTTGAAGTTGGGTGTCCTCTCACGAAGACTGCACATCGGGCTGCTAACCCTAGTGCCCCGGTTCCAGTCTGTTCCTGTTGGTCATCTGTCTCTCCAGCGTCACAGATCTATTCTCTGTTGTCATCTAGTCTTTCCTAGAAGTCACTGGTAGTCCAGTCAGTAAATGTGTATGATACAGTCTGAAACTGTTGCGAGTCCCATGTGGACTCAAGCATGGTCGTTTCAGATTGCTGATCGACGTTCTCTTCAGTATGGTGTCCCTCCGTCATCGATGTTTCGCCCCTGAACCATAGACATCTGATGGAGGGTGGGGCCCACCGCAACACGATGTGAACGTCGATAGCTTACTTCTTCCAGCTTGTCTCCTCTCGTCGTAGCCACAGCCAGCTAGACGAACGCTCTGCAGCTTGGCTCAGTTTCTGGATAAGCCGCCGTCTGTCTCTGCCAGTAGTCCCAATCGCTGTCATCAGTCGACACACAGACTGAGCGCAAAACCCTCTGACGCCTACTTCTATCGGGAACAGCCATGTACGCCAGCCTAGTTGCTTACAGCCGTTCAGAAGCTCTGTGTACTTGGCGTTCTTTCTTTCGTAGGCCTCCTCGCATCTGGTCTCCCACGGTACTGTCAACTCAATCACGATGAGTCGCTTTCCTGTCTCAGACCACAGTACTATGTCGGGTCTTAGGTTTGTGTGCACTATGTCTGGGAACACCAGCTTCTTATCTAGGTCGACCCTCATGTTCCACTCACTTGTGCCATCCAGGATTGATGATTTCTGTGGGAACTTAGCGCTTGCAGTTTCACCCTGCTTCACAAAATTGATGTGCTGTCTCTGGGAGTTACTCCTGCGTTCCTTTTTTCTCTCTTGTTCAAGCCAGTCAGCCACCTCTCTGAGGACGTAGTCATGACGCCATCTGTATCTTCCTTGAGATAGTGCTGTGGAACAGGAAGAAAGAACATGCTCTAGGGTGCCTGGACGCTCACAGAGGTGGCATTTTGGATCATCTGTGAGTCCCCATCGGCAAAGATTAGCGGGGGATGGCAGAAGGTCATGAACTGACCTGAGTAGGAAGGAAAGTCTTAATGGTTCATATTTCCATATGTCCTCCCAGGTCAGCTTCCTGTCCATGGTGTTCCAATTTGTCCATGCCCCCTGCGATCCCATCTCTACTGCCCTAGCTTGTCTCCTGTTCTCTTCTGTCCTCCTGACTTCTGCCTGGATCATGGCTCGCCTATCTTTCTGGTCTGCCCGGCTCCACAGGTTGATTTTCTTCACACCAATCCCTTGACGTCCAACAGCGGTTATACCAACAATGTCTCTGTGCCTGAGATCACTCTCCGCCTGGCCGACCGTCTCTGTGACTGCCCATTTCCTGCCCGTACGTGTAACAATACCAGCATCTCGAATCTGCTCATCTGGGGAGTTTCTTAGAGTAAGTACCAGTCTCGTTTTGGCTGTCTTGAATTCCTCGACCAGTGATGAAAGCGGGAGTTGTAGCTTATTGCTCTTTCCATATAGCCCTACACTGGAAAAGCTTGGTGGAATTCCTAGCCACTTTCTTAGGTGACGACTGGTGATCCTCTCCAAGGCTCCTATTGTTGAGCTTGGGATGTCGTACAGCATCATGGGCCAGATCAGCCTAGGTAGTAAGGCATGCTGGTACATCCAGGCTTTGAACTTTCCAGATAGGTTGCTTAGGTCTATCTTCTTCAGTCCCTCTTCTACCTGGGTCTCTAGTTTTTTGACATTATCTCTGTCTTCAAGGCTTGCATCAAACCACTTCCCTAGGCATTTGATTGGATTGTTGGTAATTGATGGGATCTCCTCATTCTGTACACGAAGAGAGAATCTGTCTGTTGGTTTGCCCTTCCTGATGATGAGAGATCTGGACTTTGCGGCCTTGAATTTCATTCTAGCCCATGACGCGACGTCTGTCAGAGCTGTTAGCATCCATCTTGCCTGTACATGTGTAGTTGTTGTTAGAGTGAGGTCGTCCATGAAACCTCTATAAGTTACACATAAAAATACTATGAAATATTCATTGAAAATATAAAATCTCATTTGTGCCCGGACCAAAATGTATACAAAAACTATCCCAAAACTGTGAAGTTTTATATATATTTTTCTGAATAAAAAAAAAATTCAACGGACAGATTTCATTTATTTTTTCAGAGTCATTTCTCTGATATAAATGCTTTCTGAAAATGTAAAAAAATACATACCTCACCATTTTTTTTTTAACTAAAACTGTTTTTTTTTTATTGAAATTGTAGCCAAATTTGCATAAAAACACTAAAATGTGACTTTTTGTTCCTTCAAAATTTGGCAAATATACTTTGATGATATTCTTAACCCATGAATCTTAAAATTTGGGTTTTCTTCTACCATTCTACTTAAATGAGAAATTATTATTTTTTTTTTTACCAAAATCAAAATCAGCTGTAACCCTCTGAAACGTCCTTAAGTCATTGCACATAACAATTTAATAGTTATATTATTCTTAAAGATTAAGATTGAACTTATTGTACCTAGCAACTGATGCAACAGTGCGTTTGATCGGTGGAAGAGGGAACTTTGAAGGCACAGTTGAATATGGTGGTAGAACCTTTTGTGATACCCACCTAACAGACAGGGATGCCACGGTTATTTGTCGGAATCTTGGATATTCAAAAGGGTAAACGCATTCTTTTTGTCATAGTCTTGAGTTTTGGATTTTTTCATACAAGGGACGTTTTTTTTTATTTATTAGTCCCCTAACGGTGTTTAGACCGGAGGGGACTATAGGTTTGCCCTCTGTCTGTTTGTCTGTCCTTCTGTCCGGAAATCTAGATCCCGCGATAATTTAAAAACCGTTGAGGATAATAAATATTATGAAACTTGGTATATGACTAGATGGCAATATGGAGATTCTGCACGTCACTTTGTTTATTTTTCTCAGCCCAAAAGTCTGGTTGCTATGGTAACGGAAAAAATATGCACCTCACCGGAAGGGGACTAGTGTGTTGTGTGCATCACCATTTATTTATTTATTTATTTATTACTAGATAATATAATCACAATGAAAATGGATCTAGAATCCTTGACCTTTGGCCTTACATAATGAAATAAAATGTGAGGGTCATTCAAACATGGATAATATTTACATATTCTTATGACCAGTGATTATATGAATACTTATTTAATTGTAGGACTTTGGTTCGAGGTGCCAAGTTTGGGCAGTTGAATTATGCCCCAGTGTTTCTGGACAATTTAGGTTGCCATGGAAATGAAAGTAATGTTTACGATTGTCCCAGGTATTCAAACCGTTCAGTTAATAGTTGTGACCATAGCAAGGATGCAGGTGTTGTATGTGGTAAGAACTTCTTTCAAACCTTCTATCAATCTTCTGAACTCTTAACATCTCGAATCAGCAAGTTGAAAACTACAGGATGTTTCATCATAAAACAATTGAATTTAAGGTAATTTTCAGTCGCCTAAACAGGGTTTGCAGTGTATAGCCTTCCTATCTTAAATCCGCTGATATAAAACCTATCAATCTCACAAGTCATATAACGGCTTATCTTATATATAAAGAGGATATTTGTTTGTAATGAATTAGTATTGGCAGTCTTGGCAGTCAGTACGCTCATGAAAATATCAAAACTGTGTCACAGCTAGATGAGATATATGATATATACATTGAAAAACTTTTACAATGTTATTGGTCAATAATCGAAGTATTTCTGTAATCAATAATATACCACAATGATAACTTTTTTTCCGGCTCAACAGACCACACCCCCGTTCGCCTGGTAGGTGGCGCTGTGCCCTCTGAGGGTCGTTTGGAGGTAGAATACAATGGTGTATGGGGGACTGTTTGTCAGACGGGATTTGATCAGCATGATGCAGATGTCATCTGCCACATGCTCGGATTTAATCAAAGGTTCTTTGGAATTTTCAATTTAGTGTTACTTTATAAAGAAATATATACAAAATAATGAGTTTGTGAAGTTATGGAGGAATCAAAAAGTTGTCTGGATTATTTGATACCACAACTGGTTAAAGGCTCTATACAATACTTTGAACATACTTTGCATAAATATGTGTCTTGAACATCTAGTTCATAATTAGCAGATATATTTCAGCGCTGTATCTTTCGGCCATATTGGAAGAGTCGGGACTGGGCCAGTCTGGTTGAATAATGTTGGTTGTCGTGGTAACGAGGTGGATCTCAAATCGTGTTCACTAACTGGGTGGGGGAACAACACCTGCACTCATGATTTAGATGTTGGTGTCAAGTGTGGTGAGTAAATGTTTCTGGAATCTTATAGAGCATTTTTATTCTCAGTTTGTATACTTTTAAACGCTATATAATATACTTTTAATTTTATTTTATTTTATTTTTTTATTTTTTTTATGTCAAATAGAAGAAGTTCCATATGTCCCAAGATCAATAAAAGCAATTAAAATCTTTAAAAGTAAGCAATTTATGCTTTTCATTCACCAGAAGGTTTATTTTATATAACAGCTGAGATTTTCTGTCAGTCATTCTGCAAATTCGTAAGCAAGCACCTCCTTACACAGTTTTGATTTCATGAAAATCTCATCGGTCAGAAAAGAATATGTTTATATCAGTTGAGGAAATTCTACGCCATAACAGAGTTATTCACCCTTTAAGGCTACTACATTGTGAGTTCATGTACATGTTTATGGGATTGTTGTGCTTACAGCTCCTTAATCGTTTTAGGGGAATTTAGTGATAATATAAATTAACACATATATCAGTAAAAAAAACAATGGCTTACGCCCTGTATAGACTTACTAATAAGATATAACCCCGATTTCCAGTGATCTAGTTTTATATGAAAAATAAATAATAAGTCCACATGTTTCTGTCACTATAGTGCCGACAGATCTTCAGTTGACGGGTGGGGCAGGCCCCTGGGAGGGTAAAATCAGTTTGGAAGGGGGACGAACTATCATATGTGACCCAAATTTTGGTGACACCGAAGCAAATGTTGTCTGCAGAATGCTTGGCTACACAAGCAGGTAGATCATCTTTTATATAATCGATCCTGTTACAATTGTAGACACCACCATTATCATCATCATAGATGCCCGTATATCAGTACTAATGTAACAAAAGTATGGGAAATATTGAACAAAAAGAAAACTATAAAATTAAGCGTAATGAAATGGAGGAAAAGAAAATACGAAGAAGAAACACCTGATATTATTCAAAAGATATTTAAATTCTACATTTGTCGTCTAAGAAACCTTCAAAATTAATGGCTAAATCTAAAAGGATAATTCTACATGTTTTTTCAGTTTTCAGTAATTAAATGAATTTTAGCATAGTTCATAATTATGATAAAAAAGTTTGTATTCTGTAGAGATTTAACAAGGGACAAATTAAGGACAAGTAAATTGTTTCTTGTAGAGGGTAATAATGCTTACCTAGTAAACATATCTTTAAAAAATGCCTTATGTACCCATCCTCCTCACTGTAAATGTAGATATTACACAGACTGAGTTATCGTTGCTGTTTATTTATTTAAAAGGAGTGCCTCCCATATTGTTTACCACTCGGACATATTTGGGCATCAATCCGGCAAAGTGATCCAAAACATTAGTTGCAATGGTGATGAAGTTGATATTAATCAGTGTGCATCCATCACAGGCTCATCGTGTACATCTTCAAAAATTGTCGGGTTGAAATGTGGTAACCTTTTTTTTTTTCCTTTTCATCAGATGTAATTTTTTAAGATTTTACATTGTCAATGTAAAATGCAGAGAAAAATGAGGCTTCAACTTTTCATCTGGCCCAATTCATTCCTGACTATAATAATACTAGCACATAAAATGTTATTTTGTGTGTATCACGTCAACCATTGACTGCATAGTGTTCTAGAGTAGCTATGAGATAAGCCAATCGGATTATTTCTGTCAGTTTTGTTTTGGTCCATTCTTGAGGTCTTTGTAAGAATGTGAGATCTTTAAGTTTGACAAATTCAAAGAATTTGCTGTATATTTTTATTAGTCCGTTACTGATGTTTACACAGGTTTTCCGGAAATCTGCATCCTGGGATAATATTTAAACAGTATAATTCGATGGAACATGGCATATGAATAGATGACAATATGGAGATTTATTACGTCACTTCCTCGGATAAAAAATTGGTATGGTAACGGAAACAATTTTAAAAAAAAATGGCTTCAAGAGTTGATCTTTTGTTTGCTCAAATTGTATACTAGGTAGATTTATGAAATGGTTATGCGTATACCAGCTACGTTAATGAAGAATTAATAATGAATAGATGACAATGTGGAGTTCTACGCACGCCACATTTTTTCCTTGGATCAAAATTGTGGTTGCTTTGGTAGCGGGAATTGTCAATATATGGTTTTAGCAGATAGATGTTTTGATAACTCAAGAAGTACGCAGGTTAGATTAATGAAAGTTGGTATGTGAATGGATGGCAATATGAAGATTATGCACTTCATCAGAAGGGGATTTGAGTGTTGCAGCAACAACAGCGACTTGCTTCTTTAAAAGTTGAAATAAGTAACGAAAATTGCAAACAAAAAGTCATTTAAACATGAATATTGTAATAATCACTGTAATGATGAATTAGTTGTTATTATATTTTGTAAGATGTAGTGCGCTTCCTTTATAGAGGGCACTCAAGTTCGCCTCGCTGGTGGCCCAAGTTCAAGTCAAGGTCGCGTTGAGTTTCTTCACCAAGGTCGCTGGGGCACTATATGCGACAGATCCTGGGACGATAATGATGCAACAGTTGTCTGCCGAATGATGTCTGACTATCCATTTGATAGGTATGATGGTGTGTGTGGATGGTCTGGGCTGTTTTAACACAAAGAGAGATAGTTTTTGTCACATTTCAACAAAATTCCTTGTCAAAATGATTTTTAGGTTTGCGCCCAGTGCAACGCAATGCGAAAACCTATTGTTCTTCTGTTGATTTTTTTTAGTTTTTTTTTTAGGTTTCTCTTTATAAAATCTGATTTCTTTAGTCAGTTGTACTGTTGAAGAAACTTACTGTTTCAGAGATGTTAAAGGGAGAGCCATTCATGGATCGTATTTTGGGTACGGAAGTGGCCCTGTGCACCTGTCTAATGTCGGTTGTAATGGAAATGAATCAGACATCACCATTTGTCGGGGAGACTGGTCAGGGGGCATCAACTGTGACCACAGCCATGATGCTGGCGTCATTTGTGACTGTAATTACAAGTGGTCTAAACTTTTATCTCTTGTTTTTCTGATGCCTTTCAAGACAGTGTATAGCCAGTCTCAGTCTTTGATGGGAATAAGGATTAAGTCTGATCTTTAAGGGTTTGTGTTTCACAAAACATTCCCAACTTGAGATTTTCATCATTGCTAATGTACCATATTCTGAATTACTGTATTTTTTTTCAATTTTGAGTAAATCGAAAAATATTCTTTATACGATATGATATATGCATTTTCCTCATTTATAGATTAGTACAAAAAAATTTTCCCAAGGTGCAATTCAGGCCTAGGTACATTGTTCCATTACACCTTCAGAAGCTCCTTTACATAGACCTACAAAATATCAAAGTTTCTTTATCCACAGATGGAATGGAGAAAAATCTCACTAATGGCAATACTGAAAGTCAAGGTACTGTTCTCTTTAATTATGCGGGTGGTTTACAGCGTTACTGTGACAACGGCTGGAATGACAGTGATGCTAAGGTTGTGTGCAGAGAGCTCGGATATTGGTGAGTACAGATATCCCTTTTACTCAGGGGCATCTAATGTTGCATTATTTGCAGCTGTGTGCATATTTCATATAAAAGGGCAGTTTTGATTTCGCATTGAAATTTGTCCCCATCAATGTAAAATGCAATTTCTTTCATTTCCTTTCTGGTTTATCTTCCATTTCACTTCTTTATCCGGTTTCATATAAGTATATCTTCTTCTTCTTTATATATATTACAAAACATATATTTTTCAAATGAAACTACATGTATGTTATGATTTTATATCAGATTTTTGTCATTTCCTTTTCAAATAATATATAGTTTAATAGTTGATCAAACGATTTCCATTTGCATTTAATTCTTGCCAGCCAGTTGCATTTGAAATTTACATTTGTTGGAGAGAAGATTTAATAGCATATGTTTTCTCTTCAATCCATTTATTTCACATAATGTGCCCTTCATGCTTGTATGAATGTGAATATTGAAGTATGTCTAACGTAAAAACGCATCTCATAAACCAATCGCAACTTCACAGTCTTTCTACACGCAAAACTCTACCCTTTACAATTCGATGATCATGCCTTATAAATCGTGTTTCTTTATATACTAGCCATTCACTAGCTTAACTGAAAACAACATTTATAAGGTTGTACGAGTTCTTCAGTACCAAATATATCTTTAACTTTTTCTACAGCTTAATGTTAAAGCTACTTATTTCCTTTCCCGTTTTCAAAGGAGTTCTGCTCCAGTATTGCAGATGAATACATATGACATTGCGGTATCTATGGGGTTGGTTTATACGCTGGATCCTCGGTGTTTGGGCTCTGAGGGTAAGTTAGAGGCTTGCCCAAGAGACGACTTGTTTGGAAGAGGCAGCTGCACAGCCAGCAATGTTGTTGGAGTGGACTGCAGACCAGAAGGCACAGGTGACGATTACTAATGACAGATATAATGGACCTTTCCAGTACTTAAGGACGTTCCAGCAGGTTACAGCTGATTTTGATTTTCGTATTTTTTTTTTAATTTCTCATTTTTTTTAAGTAGAATGATAGAAGAAAGACCAAATTTTAAGATTCATGTGTTTAGAATATCATCAAAAGTATATTTAGCAAATTTTGAAGGTACAAAAATTCCCATTTTAGTGTTTTTATGCAAATTTGGCTAAAATTTCAATAAAAAAGCAGTTTTAGTTAAACAACAAATCTGGTGAGATATGTCTATTTTACATTTTCACAAAGCATCTATATCAGAGAACTGACACTGAAAAAATAAAGGAAATCTGCCCGTTGATTTTTTTTTTATTTAGAAAAATCACAACTTTTGGATAGTTTTTGTATACATTTTGGTCCTGGCACAAATAAGTTTTTATGCCCTTTTTGTATTTTCAATGCATATTGACCTATTTTTATCTGTAACATATAGAATACATTATAAACTAAAAATGGTGATAAAAATATCTTAGAAATAACAGTTAAATACGTTGTTACAGTATTTAGAAACAAAATCTTTCTCTTTTTTTTAATGCCATGTTTTTTCAACAAATTGTAGCAAATACTACATAATGCTCTACCATAAGCTTGATCTCTAAAACATGCACGGTGACCCCCTATTTTTAATTCATATATGCACATTTTTAGAAAAATTTGTCCGTTAGAAAAAAAACACACGCTCAAACGCCTTTAAAGCTAAAGTCATCATCGGAAAACCCACGTTTGTTCAACGCGCTTTGCCTCTTAATCGACCGTGGGATATTTGGTTATCAAAACTTCATACTCATGAATTATTGATAAGGTATTTTATTGGATCCGTGGTAGAGACAGCGCAGCGACAGCAGGGATAATTTGACCAGTGAAACGGCGCGGGATTTTGAAAGGTAACTTCGTTCTTCCATGTAGAACTGACGTCATGCTCCACGCCTATGCATTACGGTTTATCTTGCAGGAACAATGAGCTAGCTTTTGCTTTTGTAAATTTCAACGAGGAGTATTCAAAATACTGTGTGATATATCATTGGTCAACAAATAGCTGATTAAAATTCTTGAAAACGAAGTTTTGCCAGCTAAAAACCCATGGTATACACCAAAGTGGGTTTTCGACGATGAGCTTAAGTTAAAGCCTCATTAAGCTTCGATTGCTGAATGTTTATTTCCATTAATCACTGGAAAGGTCCATTGAAGATATGATATTCTTTTGTGTCAACTGGGCAATCTTATAATGTATTATGAATATACCCATGTGTACTTTTGTGCAAAAAAAAAAAAAAAAAAAAAAACATAACCCAATTACCCCAATTACCCGATTATAATATCTTCTGGA
>CM037784.1:35314213-35364213 GCA_021229015.1 Solen grandis
TAAGTTGCCCCCCCCCCCCACCAAAAAAAATAAATAATGAACACAGAATAATCTACGTACCACCCTGGTTCTGTTCATTATTACGGGAAGCCGCGGTTAACATATATTATACACCTGACTATGAACTTGTTTTATGCCTATTTTTTCCAACCAGAGAGCGTTGAAAAGATTGCGGAGCCTTCCAACCGATGAAAAGTGGCGCTGTAAAGATCATCAAAAAGTGTAGCGCCGTTTTTCTTCAATACCTCATGCGGAAAAGTTAACAAGAATTTTCGCTGTTGTTTTGTAATGTTATATCACGGACGCCGTGTTCAAAAAGTATAGATGTAACTGGCAGATGATAATCCTTGGTATTGATTATCGAAGAGAAACCAGCTTCATCGCCCGGAACACACATACCCGCTCGCGGTAGGTGGTGGAGGGTCACATAGTATCCATGTTTCTTTCTCCTCATCAGTTCTGTTAATGTAAGTCGCGAAGACCAGACATTTGCAAGCAATTAATAACTGTCTTTTTGTCTCTTGTCTTTAAAACCTATTAACAAAGGCTATCATATGGCCTCTTCTTGCAGAAATGTTTATGAGTAACGATTTTATCCTGCATTAATAGACCAGTCAAGATTCTTATGCGTTTTTCTTGAAAGGTTTGTCGATGATGAATAAAATGAAGATGATACAACTATAATTGCAACTACAAATAATAGTTATGATGAAGACGACTTTGTAGTTGTTGTGGATAATGTTGTTGTTGATGTTGATGTTTATGATGATGATGATGGTGAAGCTGTTGTTGCTGTTGTTGTTGTTGTTGATGATGATGATGATATGTCGTCCCTGTTATCAGTTGCTATAAAAACTATAATATTCTCTGCTTTTTTCAAATATGTAGCTGTAACTATGAGTAGCTTCCAGACAACAATTCTTTACAGGGATCATTGACGCAATTATGTCGGCATTTTTATATTTATTTATTATTATAATTATTATTTAGTATCAGCATCTTTTAAACAAATTGAACTTCTTTATGCTATTCAATCAAATATCCATAAAATGGAACAGACTGGTAACGTTTTGTTTAATCATACTCATTCTTTGAATTTATGCCACAATTTCCATAGGATATAAATCATTAGGAAGATATCTAATAAGCCGAGTTCATTGCAAAAGTTTATGATTTGAAAACAATTGTTACCATAATTTATTTCTAAGAAACGTAGTAATATATCATTTTAATTTCTACCTTAACGTACCGAAGAAAAACAAACAGTTCATTAGTTCAAAAGCATATATTCTTAACATATTTAATTTTACGTCGCTTTGGAAACAAGCTCTCACAACTTATGCTGCTTACTATTGATTTACTGACGGACACATGTCACCTTAGTCTTAATATAAGAGAACATGAAATGCATGAATATGTACATACAAAATCTGAACATGATTAAACTTAAATCTAATTCCAAAATATGCGTTCGTTTTAAACACAGGTATGTTCATTTTATAATTATGAAGACCATACAAATAAACACAGACATTCGTTGCAAGCGATGTTGTTAACATCAAGATCATCTGTGTGTTGACGTGTGTATTACAGACGACGTTTGAATGGAAGGACTTTATTGCATATTTTACAGGAAATACAGCACAATTCGACTACTCAAGACTCACTTATTTAATAATTTTTTTACAGTGTCTAGTAATGTATTATTCCAAAAGATTTGAAGCTTTGTGTATATTGTATAAAGTACAAGGACTGTTTTCTGTGAAGCGCAATTGCATATTTATATTTTTGCGCTATACAAATGTATTTGTAATTGTATTTTGTATACTTGTTAATGATTACTGTATCCTTGTGGTCGCAAACTGGAAGCTTTGTCTACGAGTGTAAAGTTTGTATTTGAAGACAAACCATCAATTAACCACTTTAAAGTGTCACCAAATCAAAACCGAGTTTGACCTGGTCGTTTTCGATGTCAACAGCCAAGACGCATAGCTATATGTAGTACTAATTGTTGCAAAATATGTAAAGCGTTGGTTCTTGATTTAGTTCAACCTATTAGATGGTAGCATTCTGTCACTGCATTTGGAATGAAAATGGCAATGCCAGCGAGCAAAATTGAAGTCTTTAGGCTGTCATTTACAGATTTAAAATGCGTATGGACACATGGGAAGCATTCTACATTACGATAAAAACGTATATTTTGCTTTATCATATGACATTGCGCTCAAACAGCTGTTTCCGGTGTCGTATACCCATTACATATTTTCTTATACTTAACACGTAACATATAACTTTTAACTCCGCGTCACGCGCGTGTATTCTATATTTTATAGATAGTTTGTTGAACACGAACAGCTGGATTAAATGTGTTTGATTTATTATTCATATGATGTTGAAGATGTATGAAATATACACACGTTAAAATGTTATTTTCAGTTATTATTTGAAACTATTTTCTTGATGTTAGTTTACAAAAGTAATTCGTGAGCAGTCCGTTCCTTCATTTGTTTGTTTGTTAGTTGTTATAATCGCGTTTTACTGTCACTATAGGTAATATGATAAAACGAATATGACATGAACTGTCATTTCATATCAAATTTTACTCGTTCATGAAAATGTTAGTAAGCGAGCCTCTGGAACTCTTTTAGTAAAATTTGATATGAAATAACAATTTATGTCAGATCCTACATTCATTGAATGTTGCAAAGTTTAAGCCACGTTGTGTGAAAAGTGACAGGAAAACCAATATCATTATACATGTCAAAACGATATTCTAATGGTAAAAATTCGTGATGATTTAGTAAAACTGGCTTAGTTTGCAACATTCATGGGTCAGATGCAGGAGATCACAAAAATAAAGGATACTCATATTACAACCAGAGATGTAAATACCTAGATTTTAATGTAGCTTCGTGTTACACCTGATCTTAAGATTTTCAATACCGGATATCAAAATTCAGTGCCACTAGCGGGAAAGCTATTCGTGCATCTGTTTGTTCGTACCATCGTTACATATTCAGATATTTTATTCTACTTAGTTTTTAGTCTTACAAATATGTACATGACACAATAGATAGATATGCAAGCATGACGAGCTCCTGTTAAGGAGTGTGACATTTATTTTATATGTCGTACATGGGGTGAAATGCACAGCAATCTCATTTTTATGATTTATTTATCAATAAATAGGGTTGCATGCATCTATGTATTGATAATCGATGCTGGAGATAACGTGATTAAAAAATTGTAATGAAAAATAAAGTACGCAAGCGAAAAAATCGCACCTCATTCGGAGATATTTTGAAACATAACTGGCTGGAATTTTCAGCGACAAGTAACAATATATCGATATAAATTTCTTCAGTATGCAACAGTTGGTCCATTAATGCAGTTGGTAAAATAGCCAGGCTGTTCGCCATCCAACAGTGTTGAAAAGGGGGCGTGGGTTCGAGTTCTAGCCGGAGAAAAAATTTCACAATCTTTTTTAATTATTTTTACAATATGAGATACATATATTTTTGTTATATTAAATTTCGTTAATTTACCTATATTAATTACATGTGTATATAAAATGATAGAAAGAAAAATACACATCAATAATGAAAGTTTGTTGTTTTAGATTTGATCCCATATATTCATATTATTTTTTAAAGAAATGGGGGGGGGGGGGGGGGGGGAGTAAGAGTGGCGATATGATTATTGTTAGCAGTCCATTGAGACAAATGATGCGTTCATCTTTTCTTTTAACAACCGTGTTCAGGCAAGGTTAAAGCGGGTTTATAACATTTGGTTATTGGCATCGCTTGAACATTTGATCCTCGTTTATTATATTTTCTTTGACAAACAAAAGAAATGCGACATCATCACATTACAAAAAAAAAAAACCCTGTTCTCTCAGCGCTATCAGCAACGATGCTTTGGTGGGAAATATCGATGTGCCCGTTCATTGAAAAAAATGTTCGGCCCTCAAAGTAAAACAAGATCCACTTGATGTTGAAAAACCAAAATAAACGGCCACTTGACTTTCTGTTTTACTGTTCCATTTTATGCTTAACGCAACATTAGGATTCTCCGTCCTCTGGTCTTTATAATTTTTCGACATGATAGTTTAGCTTGCGTTTGATACCTTTTCTTATTTATTTACAGTATGTATTAAGCGTATAGCCTAGTACCTATGCGTGAAACGGCAAGGAGTTTAATCATAGCCAGATAGCGAATATTACCAATGCCTGGTTAGGGGCTCGTTTATCTATCTCTTTTAACCATTTCCTGCTTATATATTCTCAAATTAATTTGAACTGAATTAAAAAAATATTGTCCGTGTTGAAGTGTGGGTTAACCTCAACACGCAGGTCATGAAAAGTGAATCTTTCTACCCAGACTTATCCCTTTTCCTTGAAATAAGACTCCAAATGACGTGAACAAGTCTGCAATGAACAAATAAATGTGTATCCCTTACACCAGATGGTTAAGACGGTTGTTGCAACAGGGGTTAATCTCCTGTCTAGTTTTGTCCGTATTCTGGTGTATTTGATAACAAGAATTAAACTACTGCTACTAAATAAATAGATAAATGAATAAGAATATAAAATAAAGAATTGTGTTCAGTTCAAACAAAAATAAAAACAAAAAAAGGGGGGAAGAAGTAATATCCCCGGAATGAGAGATTAAACTTGACGAAGGAAATATGAAGGTTCTGTATTTTAAATATGTATATTTCACCCACAGCATGCATAGTCTATTTTGCTTTAGTGTAGGCATGCTTAATACACGTATATGCTTATCACGGCTGTCGTATGGAGACCCGGCACGGTCACTTAAAAATCCAGGAAAGGAAGGTTTTAAGCTGCTTTGCAGTATAATGGTGCTTCTATCCGGGGGTTTTGTGCATTTGGTAGAAAACACACACACACACACACACACACACACGGCAACTCAGGTAATTGTTTTGTGTAAACGCTTTCTCCTTGTTGTAATATATACCTTTTGTTTTGACACATCACTGTTACTAGAAGCTATAGCTCGTTACCGTGGACAACAGCTTCTTTGTTCATGTTTATATACCTTCACGTAACGCATTCTTGAAAACAACCATTATTTTTGTGTATTTTACACAGTTTCTCTTATCCTTTTCAGTGATGGGTGTTTCTTTTAATTACAAAGATCTCTGGTTATATAGTTTTTTTCTGAAAAATTCTTGCTGACTTCATTATTTCTTTATGACGGATAGATGTCGTTTTAATAACACGAAAGAGAAGACAGACAGTATACATGTATAACCCGAGGCTCTGATATTTTCTCGAATTCCGCCATAAAATGTTGTTCCCCAATAAAAGATAGTAATCCTGTTTTCCTCTAACGTTATAATGGTGTTTGTGTCTCTTAAATTATCACAGTGATGCAGTAAACTTCTAATGAAATCTAATTAACTAGAGACCGGTCCCGTATATGTTCTAAGCGGTTAATGGTAGGAGTTCAACGAAGAAATATCGCAAGGTATATTCTATATTGCATGCAGGACATGATATTGGATACTTCTAACAATAAAATGGAACTGTTAGACTAACATATCCCGAGATCTTGAAGATACACAAACTCAAACACAGACTTAGGTATGATCATCACGCTGAACTTAGTTTGATCAATAAGCAGTGTTCACAAGGGTTAGTATCATCTCCAAATGACTGATATATTGTCGGTGGGACGTTAAATGCAATAAATAAACAAACAAACGAGGGTTAGTATAATGTCGTACTCTATTCATCGTCGGAAAACCAACGTTCGCTCAATACGCTTTGCTTCTGTATTTGTTTAGCAAAACATCGTACTTAGGCATTTCATTGGATCCTTGGCTTAGACAGCACGGCGACAGCAGTGATCATTTGACCAATGAAACGGCGCGAAATTTTGAAAGATAGCTTCGTTCTGTCATGCAGAGCTGACGTCACGCTCCTCGCCTAAGCCTTGCGATTTATTTTGCGGGAACAATGACTTCAACGAAGAGCATTTAAAGTACTATGCGTGACTTTATTGGTTAGCTAGTAGCTGATTAATAATCATGAAAACGAAATTTTGCCAGCTGGAAATCCTACGGTTTATACAGAAGTGACAACGGAATATATACCGTGGGTTTTCGACGATGTACTCTATTATGCTTGAGACAGTGGTTTACATAATATATAACTGTTGTGTTTAATTTTGAGATGGAAAAAACAAATCATAAAGCACAGTTCGTGTGTTAAACTTGCATTTATTCGTCACGCTTTATTTCTCCATTTGCTACATTCCAGTGATTCGTGAGAACTACACACATGTAATTTTATAATCAATATCACAATAACTATACACTAAACTAACACAATTTGTGAAGTTCCGTGCTAACCAAAATCATGACAATGTTATATATTACATATTTGATATGTGGACCATGGACATTTCGTTTTATTAAGAAAATCTCACTTACAAACAATACTCTTCCATTGTTAACATACTGTATTTCACGCAGCACTCATTAATTTGAATTATGTAAGGGTGCCAGTAGAAACATGCAAATACAATAAGAGCAATTATTACTAATTGCAAATACAAAACTTTAAAGGGAATTCGAGGATTAAACAAGTGTTAACTTTTAAATGCATTAAATACCATCACATTTAATCTATAGACAATGGAATCTCTTTTGTTTGAAGTTTGAGGATATATTTGGAATACGAGTATATTTCGGTTTTAATCAGCACATCATATTTTATGCATGTCTAATTTCTAAAGCTCAGAACAGAACAGAGCAAACATTTTATTAAGACGTGTATATTGGTACACTGGTACAATGTACAATGTCTACATAATACATACATACATACATACATACATACATACATACATACATACATAAATACATACATACATACATACATACATACATACATACATACAAATGTCACGAATACACAGCAATACAAAGGTTAACTAGCAACAAACTATCAAGAAGATAAAGAAGAATAAATAATATCAATCTAGTAATGTACATAATCATCTAGTTAGTGGTTATACAGATTTTATATTTAGGGTAATCACTTTAAAAATAAATAAATGTCTGAAAAACTCCCCTATAGGATCAGTAGTATACATGTATTTAACTTATGAGGCCTTATGTATAAAGCAAAACACACTCCTTACTGGCAATGGCTGAACTCTGTACCAATTACCACACACCAGCCTCATATTTGTTTGTGTCTTTCTGTCTTTCCTTCCCCTAATTGTCAATATCACTGACGTCGGTACCCACTGAAAAAGTCATTCCCGTGTCATAATGAAGCTATTTGTCTTTATGAGTGAAATATAAGTCGTTAATTCTATGCTGAAAAGGTAGGCTTGGTATTTTCTTTAAGTTAAAAGTAAGGCGAGCGCTGGTCCTAAAGGTTATACCTTAACGTATATTCGGATATCCTTTGTTCTGAAACGGAATCCCCTAGGTCTTTAATTAATACGTTATTGATCTGAATCAAAAGAAAAATCATACTTATTTACAAAGAGGAGAGAGAGAGAGAAAGAGAGAGAGAGGGGGGGGGGGGTTATGGACATTAACTAAGAGAGAGAGAGAGATTGTAAGCTGAATAAAATATAAACATAATATGAAGTTCTTAAAAAAAATACAGATTCGGCATATTTCGAATACCGGAATATATAAACACCAAAAATTAACCTGTAAACTGACATAAATTTTACCGATGGGCAAATATTAATAGAAACTTCAAGAGAGAGAGAGAAAAAAACATCATTTATGACTATGAGATAATGATTTGCATTTATCTGATTTCAGAAGTTACAATGGACACCCCACCATGTCCCCAGAGTATAACACAATATATATATCATCGTGCTACAGTAATACTATCATTTACTCTCCCAATTGAAATATCTATAGCCAAACTAAGGGTGAAAGTTTCTAACAGAACATTTGTCCCATCTTAAACAGTATCAACACAGCAATGTACTGAATAAATGCAAAATATTTCATCAAAATCTATAGGAACTAGATGTTATATACTTCCTGCCTATAGTTTTGTTTTTAATACATGTCGACTGGATTAAATCCCAATTAAATTAAAAAGATGCCAGTGAAATGACTACCGGATGTGCGTATGGCAAAATGAAAACTGAAAATCTAAGGTTAACGCATTAGTGACACAATTATGAAAACATAACTGTTGTTGTGAAACTTCATGTAAAAGACAGTTTAGAGTTTTGAATGAGTTTATGACCATTTCCTTGCCCCTTCAGGTCTTATATGTAAAATGATGATCTTAATTAGGCATATATGTGCCATTGTACCTGTATCGATCGTCCGATACATTCATGCAAAGCACAACGTAAGTTTGCCATGCGCCGCTTTTATATAGATTAGATCACTGAGTGACATGTGTCATTTGGTATGAATAGTGATGAGTTAAAAATGGGGCTATGTATGTAGCTATTGAATTTAGAAAACTCATAATTCAATTCAGATGTTGTACGACATTGCTGGAGTTCTTATGCCTTTGAATAAGAAATTCATATTTATATTGGTAGGTTTTTTTTGTTTGAATACGAAGATATGTGGCCAACTTTTCCTAAAATTGATATGAACATTCTTTGTTTTAGTATAGTGCAAACGGTAAGAGCATTCTTCTTAACATATTTTGACCTGGCACGAATTCAAAACACACACTTTCAAGTTTCAAATAAAAGAATTTTGATGTTTTTTACAATATTCCCTTCCCGTCATACCATTGTGCAACAGGAAGTAGTGATAACCACAAATCACACAGGAGCTTGATAAAGGTCTCAACAAGACGCTTGATAAGCATATTATTGAGCAAAACCTAGAAATGTATGAGATATAAAATAATTGAAAAAATATACGTTTGTACTATTATTTTACTATTTTCTGTAGTAGACGTCAGTCGTTGCAGACAATGCCTTATCCATGTTATCTTTTCAGCTTTTTACACATAATTTATAGGTCTAGTGGTTTTAAAACTGAAATTGCTTGCGAAGATGCAAACATCTCCTATGTTATAAAGTCAACAGGTCTAAACATAAACATACATCAAAGAATAGATGTCTATTATTTAAAAAAAATAAAAGTGTAATAAAAACAGTTTAAACCCTTAAGACATAAATTTCTAATACTGTCAGTAGCAAATTTCAAACCTTATCAGATTGGCATTTTGTCAGAATCCTTTGTCGAATGAAATATGTACTGTAATACTTTCTTCATCCAATCCACCCCAATGCCCCCCCCCCCCCCCCCGACACATTTTTAATTCGCACACGTGTATGTATTTTAATATAGACTCTGTCAAGGCATTGTTGTTTTATTCGTCTCGACGAAATTAATCCAACCCTGTCTATGGAAAACTCAATATTTCGCGCTTACTAATCACAGAAATAAAATGTGAACATATGACTGCTTTAATATCAGACGTTGAGGTGGTCCGTAATGTTGTGGTTCCCACTTCTTCCCGGTGGGTGATGTGTCGAGCATTAGGTGTTATGACCAGCAACGCATTAAACTGAGTCGAACTCGTGCATAAAGCTGACTAATAGGCCCGAGTCTCATTAATTTTTGTGGAGAGGTTCCTCTTTTATTTTCTCACCAGGAAAATTCACCTTTGAAGGAACAATGCCCTCCATTTTGAAGTCAATGATTGTAAATCCTCATGTTCTAACGTAAATCGTTTTGGCAAGCCATCAGGTCCGTAAACAGGTTACAAATTTGTAACAGAACTTCTCTCACACGTTGTTTTTAAAACTTAAAGGTACGATGTTATATTTCTGTCTCTATTTGTTTCTTTGTACTAAGATATCAAGGATCCATATATGAACAAGGTAAAACGGGAAAGAACGACGGACGGACAGACGGACGGACGGATAGATAGATAGATAGATAGATAGATAGATAGATAGATAGATAGATAGATAGACGAAGTGTTCACCATATGTGACTTTCACCACGGCTCATCACGACTTCTACTCAACCAAAACGTGTATTGACTAGCAGTTTAGATACGCCCAATTTGTTGACCATTATCTCGCTGCTTGAGTTACGGTGCACGGTTGTTGTCATGCTGTTTTTAGCATATTTTGATAGGTTAAACATACCCCTTCCCAAGGGGCGAGAGAGCCGGTGAGTCCCAGACTTCGGAGAAGTTGATGCACACACCCAAAACAAGAGTTAGTATGATAGTGTGACTAGACCTATGCTCAAAATGTTTTGTTTTTTTCTTTTCTAAAGCTAAAGTCATTTACCTAAAGAGACTAATTTCTCCTATTTTGGCTATGGCTCGTTCTGTACTTGTCCAGAACAATACAGTTAAGGGATCACAATTCCTCGAATGGACGCTTAGATAAAATTCTAATTCAAAGGGTGAATAGTTTGAACAGGAAGAGACATGACGCCTGCATATTCTCTCTTCTGGAAGGCCAACCAGCCAGTATTGAACCGGTTTGCAACTGTAAACAGACAACACTTTTACCACATCGCTTAACATAGAAGTATGCAAGTAACAGACATTTCATAGACTTATAGCCTAAATAATAAAGATAACCTGTCTTTTAGGCATGCAAGTGCTCTTTTTGAAAATATAGAATGGTTTTGATTAGATTATATGTTTCCTGTTATATCTTAATGTCGGTTTTTAAGGTTTTTCGATTTCTTTTGTGTACAAATCAATGTAACAATTTTTGCGGCATCTGATTTCAATTGTTGCAGTTGTATACCCCGTAAATAAGCTGGTAAATATTAACATAAGACATGCAATCCTCGAAAACGAGGAAATAAATCTTATTGACACGTCCGTCTAAAACTTGATCTCGTTATTGCTTATATGTAGTAGAAGACTCACAGTGCCTCATATGTCTAGCCCACTCTCTTAAAGTCAGTATATATACATATAAGATCCTAGGCCAATTGACGACCTTAGATTGTTTTGATCCTTTGGAATTTGATTTGTACAATTGATGCTAATCCCTACGAATTTTAGTTTAGCTTAAACTCATTATTTAGCGTCGACTGGGGACACATTCTTACAATTTGTACTAATATCTTTAACTAAGACTTAGTATAGACATTACCTTTTACTAGTAGAATGAGTTTAAGTTCATCATGGTAAAGGTCAAGGACATAAGATCATTTTTAAACTCCGATAAACAAAATGTAAATTATAACATTATCTTAAGGTGTAACTGAATAAAATTTGTTCAATCGCATATGGGAAGCAGAGGTTTCACGTTGTGTTCAGCAACTAATAACGCGATATGGTCTTACGTTGAATCACAATTATAAGCAAAGGACGCCTTTTTCGAAATATAACTTTGTCGGAGACCACAAAACATATAAATTTGCTAAAAACATTTTGACAATATAAAAATTGGTTTTTTTATTGCAATATAAATGGATAGCTTGTCAGAGATAATCACTTTCCGCCACTTAGTCAAATAATTACAAAACGTGATATATGGCATAATCTCTTGTTTCATGAACACGCTTCAACTCTTCCAGAAAAACTAAACCCCCAGAGGAAGGGAGTGTGGATGTACCTAATTGTTTTCTTAAACCGCTCCTTGGGATTCTTCAAAGATACTGACGCCGATAAATCACTTAACTATGCCGTAGTGGCCAAAAGAATGGCCCAATTCGTGCCCCCAATAACCAAGAGCGCATATTTTGATAGCCATTATATAACTTGGTTCCAGACTACTCACAGGGTCAACGTGTAAGCACCACCTGTTAGATTTAATACTTCCGGTCAGATGGTAGCTTTTTTTCTGGTCCAGTATATCTTGATATTCGAGGAAGGGAAAGAAAAGAAAACAATAACAGATAAAATAAATCAGCATATCTGTATTATCGGTGAAAGGCCTTCTGTTTCTTACATGTGCACATTAGGTTTCTAGGAAAGTTAAATATGCATCGCTTGCATTGTAATTAGAAAACATATTCAAATGATAAATTAATTAATACCATGACACCCAAGTCCACGTACAGGATAGGTGATGGCTATTACTCTCGTGATGTCCTGTTACGTTACAATCTGTCCTATACTCACATGGTATGGTGAGGGGTATTTATCGCGTTTATTGATATTTTTCTTCTTCATTTTTGTCCTTTATAGAATTTTAATGAGATTTTTTCTAGATAATAAAAAACAATAATTATACATGTTTATGCTCTCTTTCTTCTTTGTAAAGTTAAAAGTCCTGTGTTTTGCAAATAAATAAATAAATAAATAAATAAATAAACCCACAAATTAATATGTTTTATTTTGAACCCATCTATTTTACGTCGATTGGGAAACACAGCACATCTTGTGAACCTGTGAAAGCCATAAAAAGCATTGCCTATATGTATTTTAACGTGCCCTTCCTTTGTCCTGCTTAATGTAGTCACTTTTGTCTTAATTAATGTAGTCTAATGTATCCTACCTGTGTCCTGCTCAATGTAGTCTAACGTGTCCTACCCTTGTCCTGCTTAATGTATTCTAACATGCCCTACCCTTGTCCTGCTTAATGTAGTCTAACGTGACCTACCTTTGTCCTGCTCAATGTAGTCTAACGTGTCCTACCTTTGTCCTGCTTAATGTAGTCTAACATGTCTTACCTTTGTCCTGCTTAATGTAGTCTAACGTGTCCTACCCTAGTCCTGCTCAATGTAGTCTAACGTGTCCTACCATTGTCCTAATAATGTAGTCTAACGTGTCCTACCTTTGTCCTGCTCAATGTAGTCTAACGTGTCCTACCTTTGTCCTAATAATGTAGTCTAACGTGTCCTACCTTTGTCCTAATTAATGTAGTCTAACGTGTCCTACCTTTGTCCTGCTTAATGTAGTCTAACGTGTCCTACCTTTGTCCTAATTAATGTAGTCTAACGTGTCCTACCTTTGTCCTGCTTAATGTAGTCTAACGTGTCCTACCTTTGTCCTGCTCAATGTAGTCTAACGTGTCCTACCTTTGTCCTGCTTAATGTAGTCTAACGTGTCCTACCTTTGTCCTGCTCAATGTAGTCTAACGTGTCCTACCTTTGTCCTGCTTAATGTAGTCTAACGTGTCCTACCTTTGTCCTGCTTAATGTAGTCTAACGTGTCCTACCTTTGTCCTGCTCAATGTAGTCTAACGTGTCCTACCTTTGTCCTGCTTAATGTAGTCTAACGTGTCCTACCTTTGTCCTGCTTAATGTAGTCTAACGTGTCCTACCTTTGTCCTGCTTAATGTAGTCTAACGTGTCCTACCTTTGTCCTGCTTAATGTAGTCTAACGTGTCCTACCTTTGTCCTGCTTAATGTAGTCTAACGTGTCCTACCTTTGTCCTGCTTAATGTAGTCTAACGTGTCCTACCTTTGTCCTGCTAATGTAGTCTAACGTGTCCTACCTTTGTCCTGCTTAATGTAGTCTAACGTGTCCTACCTTTGTCCTGCTCAATGTAGTCTAACGTGTCCTACCTTTGTCCTGCTTAATGTAGTCTAACGTGTCCTACCTTTGTCCTGCTTAATGTAGTCTAACGTGTCCTACATTTGTCCTGCTTAATGTAGTCTAACGTGTCCTACCTTTGTCCTAATTAATGTAATCTTACGTGTCCTACCTTTGTCCTGCTTAATGTAGTCTAACGTGCCCTACCTTTGTCCTATTTAATGTAGTCTAACGTGTCCTACCTTTGCGTTGCTTCATGTAACTTCGTGTAACCATACTCTAAAGCCAGTTCTATGACATACATGATTGTATTTAAGTAGCTACGGTTTACCCACTGCGGACAATGTCATCTTGCTGCGTCTTGACCAAGTCTTTAGATTTTATCTATGTATCTTTTCATTTTCAGCAATGATTGCATTCATTTTTCGAATATTATGTTCTAATTTATTCAAACTATTAAGACATATCTCTTCGATGCCGCCCCCAAATTACTATGAACTGTCTGAACTGTCGCAGCACCAGTATAAAGCTGATCAGCCTGCGTACTTTTCTATATTTTCTCATCATATTTGCCAGAAAGCTATTTGTGATGAGCAAAATAATTAATGAAATGTAATAGATGTTTTACATATCTTGTACACTCCAGTATATAGAAGCCAAATGGGAGTGAACGAGATGCAAAGGTGTTGGAGAATTTATCCTGATGTTTTGAGTAGTCTTGTCTCCAGTTTAAGCATTGCTGCTGATCAAGCACTCCTACATAATGAGTACGAGTATGACTGGTTTTATGAAATTCACTAAGTTAAAAAGAAAGTATTTCGTTTATTTAAATGTACGAGTATTGTTTACCCCAAAACTTTGGAAAAATAAAGACTACCGGTACTCAAAATGATTTATGCTAAGCAGTTTATATTTCTGTAAGAAATATAAGTTTAAAAAGGAAGAAAATGAATTGCAAAAAAAAAACCCTGATAATTTTGCTATTTAATTTTGTTTTTATTTACATCTCGAACGTTATGGCCTACTTTGAAGTTTAACCGGAAGTTCAAATCTGGAGTGCGTCCAGAATGAAGGGACTGACCTCTCTGTAGGAATGGCTGAGCGGAAACGTGTCAGATTAGCACAGAAATGTTATATCACGCTGAGTAACCAGTACAGCTAATTTCCTCTACCCCCTATGAAGATGGTTATAAATCCTGCAGCAGACGAGCCTGGAGAAATCCGCGGGAAGTTCCGGCCATTTCCGCGGAGGGTGTCCTGGCACGTGTTCACATTGTAACTTTATATTGTGATAAATAACAACGTCAGCCTAAACAAAATATTCAACAACAAATCACTATAATATACAAAATGGTCTTTCACTGACATTTTATGGTGGCATATTTCTGCCAGCTACTTATCCACTTAGCTATGTCAAAACTTTTTTCTGAAAAATTGTCACATATTCTGTTAGTATCTGGCAATTAGAAAACTGCCAACCATATATTCACTTTAGATAACTGGATATCTCGCATTTTTTCAAGTAAGACAGGTAAATTATGTGGATAAAAATCAATTTTATCGCATAATTATCTGGAAAAAAGTATGATGTCCAGTTAACCTGAGTGAATATGTGATTGGCAGTAGTGATCACTAACAGACAGTTTAGTCTGTTTAAGATACCTAAGTGGATAACTTAAAAATGTTCTACTTGCCAGATAATAACTAAATATGTGACAATATATTTGCGAAAAGGTTCGACAAAGCTAAGTGGATAAGTGGCTGGCAAAAAATATGCCACCATAACATTTTATTCACATGTCAAGAAAGCGCTCCAATTACAATGTATGACATAGCATTCATAAAATTGCAATTAAACTGCCCAAATGTATTTTGTAATCTAATTTATACATCAATTATTAATTAATTAATTAGGTGTGAAATTTAAATTTACAGCGAATATAGCAATAATTTTATTTTGCTGAGTTTAATCAAGCAAATAGATGTTTCTCTATTTGCCTCTTTCACATGGTATTTATATGAGAATATTGTTGTTGTTTGTCATCACCCACATTGCGACGTCCAGCTAATTATGTTTGAGGGATGACAGGACATTCGACCTATCGCGACGTCCAGCTAATTATGTTTGAGGGATGACAGGACATTCGACCTATCGCGACGTCAAGCTAATTATGTTTGAGGGATGACAGGACATTCGACCTATCGCGACGTCCAGCTAATTATGTTTGAGGGATGACAGGACATTCGACCTATCGCGACGTCCAGCTAATTATGTTTGAGGGATGACAGGATATTCGATCTATCGCGACGTCCAGCTAATTATGTTTGAGGATGAGAATTGACTAGGACCAGTATTGATGACACATTCGACTTGCAGTCCAGTGTGGGATCTCGACTTCGACTCACATAAATTTTAATGAAGGAATACATGGATGTATTATATTTGAATCGATATGACGTAGTATTATTTGGTAAGATTTCGATCTATGCGTAGCTATTAGTAGGATGACAACATTGATATCGCAGTCAGGTGGATTCTTCTCAACATTAATAAATATTTTATAAGATATGTTTGTCTATTGTGTAAATACACTTAATCTGTTGCCTAACATATAAAAATATTTTTGACATTAATCGTTGTTTAATTTTAACTATTGTACCTATAAGTCAAGAAAACACGAGGGTTTCTTGTTCTATATTTTATATACGAGTGTATACACAGTTAAAGCAATACGAGGGGTTGCTTGTATATACATTTAATACCAAACAGGATATCAACGAAATATGATTATTTAATGGGTCATAAAATAAAATATTAAATGAAATATGGATAGTTCGTTCATGTGAAGTACGTTTATAATTGAAGCACATTTATAATTTAAATACGATAATGAGAATAAGGCTTTAGCATTTAATTCTATGACAATTTGACAAAACAGATTTTAGTGTTCAATAGACACACACAGAGAGCCAGCCCGATGAACAATCGGCAGCTTGTTTTATCCGCGGCAACGTCTGGAATGCAGTTGTTATCGATAGAATTGCTCTGTCCACACTTAAACTATATAAAACAGCATGCATTAATTTCTTTTGTTGTCAGAATTATGCTAAATCGGCAGCGGGATAAGATTACGAACAGCGGCTTCAAAACTAAACAGGTAGTCAAATAAAACTAGAACTTTGGCTAGAAATCCGAGATCCTCCGATTAGTAAGCCTGTTATCGATGGAGGCATGCAAGTATACGCCTCTTTGAC
This sequence comes from Solen grandis, assembly GCA_021229015.1. NCBI lineage: Eukaryota > Metazoa > Mollusca > Bivalvia > Adapedonta > Solenidae > Solen > Solen grandis. The sequence continues at coordinate 35,330,914 of CM037784.1, forward strand.
GCAGAAATGGTACCTATCAGTACGCAGTCAACTATGTTCTTCATGGAACAAATACCGATACGGGTTCGATATGTATCGATATGCAACGATTTATATCGAATATGACGGTCGTTATCACCGTGGCCGAGTAAAATTAAATCTTCCTGTCAAGATAAGAAGGATTGTCGGGATGTTGCTGGTATCACCCTTTAGAACTGCTTCCATACAAGACAATAGTTACAATACAACCAAAGCTAGAATAACATCCAGGCTAATGAGTTGCCATTGCTTTTCAACAAGGAGATTGGCACGGAACGCTAATAATGTAATGGTTAAACCCCGATCATACTTTGAGCTTATCGAATTTATATCATATTTTGATGTCCTTGCTGGGTCACTAAGATTCAGTGAAGTATAGGTCAGTAGTACATTATAACTCTCTTTCTCTCCTCTGTCTCTCTGTCTGTCTGTCTCTCTCTCCCCCCCCCTCTCTCTCTCTGTTTGTGCGTCCGTGTCTTTCTACCTATCTGACTCGCAAATTATCCATCCATCCTCCAAACCATCAAGCGCACGCACGCACGTTCGCACACAAGCGTGCATTCAAGCTGGAAAAAAACGAGGTTAAATTATGCAGTAAAAGAAACAAATATGTAACTTAGCCGTAGTCAATGAGTGCGGAATTTCTCGACATTACTGTGGCGTAATCTGGAAAGCTATCAAGGAGATTAAAAAGAGAGAACAGTTTGAAATGCATTTAGAAATGTCTTTTAGCTTTTGTTCGTTTTTTTTTTCATTTCGATACAAAAATGTATGTTTGACTGATTGTTTTGAACGCGTTAACGCATTGTCTTGCACTGGAAAAATTCAGACTGAAATTCTAAGATGAAATATCGGAAAAGCTATTGTCTGCGAGAGATTATCTACGAAGTTTGCAAAATATTCAGGAAATGAGCAATATATCACATTGGAGAACATAACGTGCTGGTATATGGTATATGGTTTACAATGGAGTAGATATAAAAATGTACATTTAGCAACAAAATTCAGCACATTATAAACAAATTACCTGTACAGATACGGTCTAAAAATGATCTGAACTCCTGTTAGCATGTTTCTATTTATTAAACTGTCTTTAATATCATCTGAATATTTGATATGCGTGTTCATGTATGTTACCGTATAAACCCTCGTGCCTAAAGGTATAACCTTATGTGCATTTATATGTGTGTTTGTATGCATATAATCATGACAAGCATATATATTTGAAAGCGTGTATTCTCGTGGGTTCTCTTATTCTGAAACGAGATAAGACTTTAAATATCTTAAACCTGAGAAGAATGGCGAAAGTTGTGCAAGAGATTTATAGAGATGGCACATTGTAAATTATCTCCCTTTATCACCAGCCCGCGGCATCGGAAGCGTTATTATCGGAAATACAATGATGGATCCACAAACTGTATCCGGAAACCACTCAACAACCTGCATCTAACCGTGCTCCGGATAAAGAAGCTGTTCGGATGCCAAAGAACATATTAATGGGACAAAAAAGTAAAAATATATTTAGGTTTATTGCTGATCGCTACAGTGTAAATATAATTGCGATAACACTCTTTATAATGGCTAAGAACCCGAGATATGCCATATTTAAATGGGATAGAGATATATCAATGAAAGTTAAAGTAGAACAATGGCCCTGGAACCCCGCTCTATTGTGAGATGTACACCAGCAGGGAACATGTCTTGAACCATACTTAGATAGGAAAGAAAAGAAAGAATTATGATATATCGCTAAAATTGAGTCATTTTTATCATTATAATATTGATTATCTTTTGAATACAGATAACAAGAGTCCAGACATAGACATGCTGTCACGTTTCTCAGTTGGTGTCCCAGGCGCCAGGTTGTAGGCCTAATGGTACCTGGCTCGAGCCCAGTCACCGCTTCTATGATAAATATCCTAAAATCTCTTCTACCTACTGTAATTAAGTGAGAAAGCTGTCAGTTTCTTGCAGATGTTTTGTCTTCATCCCTGGGTCATCTAGGAACAGAGGTTTATGGTAACTGATTTCGCTCAATGACCAGATATGTTGGAGCTGAGAAGAAGAAGAAGAAGAAGAAGAAGAAGAATATAGCCAGGGTCGTCCTCGATGATTGAGTGTATACGTTGGCTGATAAAGTACCTGTTACACACTAGACGTTTGATATTAGAATGAATTGCATATAGTGTTTAAACTTATTTTGTTATTAGTTCTATACTGTTTTATGATGCGTATCTAATGTAATAAAAGTGTGACTAATGACATCGCGGGTGTGGGTGCACATCATCATCATCATCAGCAGCAGCAGCAGCAGCAGCAACAGCAACATCGTCGATGTCGACTCCGTCCTACTCCTAATCGTATTAATCGTATCACCATCATTATTGTAATTATCATTACCCGTACCATTATTATCATCATCATCAACATCATCATTAACACTTTACTGTATGAGGATACTAGATTATAGATAACAGAACATATCTTCCCCCCGCGGTGTCTATCTATCATCTTAAATAATGTCCAGGACTGGAATCAAATCCTTGATGAATAGACTATGGAACTCATTTCCTATATTCTCAAACTACTGAAATCCTTAATGAGCATCAGATTTTCTTGTTTCATTTATCTTACCGGGCACATTACATCTCCTACAATTATTTCATTACGTGTATTCCATGTAATTTGGTAGATACATTCCGATTAAAATTATTGGCTAGAGTTTTCTTGATTTATCCGCACAGAAACACATTTCAGTGATATTTATATGGTTCGTTTGATATATCACATTCATTTCTATGTATATATTTCACATAATCAGGTAAACCAACCCATATCTCTTAAAAGCAAGTTTACGACATTTAATAATAATGATAATATTAAAAATCCATTCTTGATACTTGCTTACTTGACCTTAACATTATTATTTCAAATTCAGTTACCTTTTAAAATATAACTTCAATTTCCTCTCTGTGGATTCTATTCAAACAAGAGAAATATACGCAGATTTGATTTTGTGCAGTAATATGTTTACGTTTTCTCTAACAATGAATCGGTCATATATAATATATACATCCATCTATTACTATTATATTTATATAATGGAATGAACATAATGAAGCATGGATGATATATAGTCACAGTGAAGAAGGTTCTGTTATAAAATTGCGTTTGTATATTGTATATGCATGTAGATGTCACGCTAATTAACATTTATCTTTTTCTTTTCTTTTTTTTTTTTTGCTTAAATTCCACCAACAATACTTAGCGTTTAGTAATGCATTGTACTTAAAAAAGGTAGAAACACGCTCCAATATTCCTTTTTTTATGAAATGTTAAAGTCTATGACAATGCTGACACGCAATAACTACAAACGTGTATAAAATATATTAGCATTTCTATTACAGAAACAAGACCCGTCCCGGTGGCCTAGTGGTAAGAGCGTCCGCCCCGGAATCGGGAGGTCGTGGGTTCGATCCCCCAAAGTCGTAAAAAAATGGTACTGATATAGCTTTGCTTGGCGCTCAGAATATAAGTGTAGTTCCAGGACTGGTTGACCCGGTGTCAGGATAATATGACTGGGTGTGGTATCATGCCACATGTCCAAGGCGTGATACTGAAGTGTGGCAGCACTATATCTGTCTCAAGTAGACATCGTCTCCAAAGGACTGAACCACTTTCGGTGGGACGGTAAACCCAATTAACAAACAGACAAACATTACAGAAACAATATCAAGGGATTGGGAGTCCCCATATTGCGTTAAGCATAAACTGTAATTTGGAATTGTAAATGCATCTTAATTGTTGCTAATATATATATCATTTTGTTTTGGGGGCCGAACATATTTCAATAAACGAATTAATTTTATTTGCGATGTACCTATTAGATTAACCAAGGACATATTACATGTCAGATATGCGTGAACTGCTGCACTTCACTTACATCACACAATTTCATTCATAGTATTTTGCTTCATAGATATTTTTCCTGCTCATGCATCGTTGCAGAGTTATCGTTCGTTGTGTGCCGTGACAACTTCTATAATAAAATGATAAATTAATTATATGAAGAAGATTGTTTGCATTTTATTCACGCAAGATATGTAAAAAGCATAATTCACCTAAACAGGAGCTCTTCATGCAAGTACATTTATCTGTTGTATAACGATGGTTCGAGTAAACAGGTACCCCAATATCTAGTCCGCTAGAGGGCATTGCATTTGGATATCCGATATTGCTATTCCCATGATCAGTTATAATACGTCGCGTTGTTTACAACGCAACATAGAAAAATGATAATCTGTTATCAAATATTCAAGTATGTCTTAGCGCTAAGTATTGCTGGTGGAATTCGAGATTTATCCTAGTGACATGCTTAATATTTATAATAAATTTGAAACATTCGTAAGGTTGTTTATATGTCGCCTTTTAAGTGTTATTTCCTAATAGAGCATATGACGAATACTTAAGCCATTTTAGTGTTTTCGGACTTTAACTAATCCGTATCAGAATAAATCCACAGAAAGACAAACGAATGGCCAGAGGAACGGACAAAAATAGAAAAAAAAGACAAAGAAATGGGTAATATACTAACCGACCACCCGAAGGGAAATAATACGTTCTCTTTCTCTCATATTTAACAAGGTTATTTCATACTTTATCACACAGATAATAAACTTCGCTCGGCTGATTAAAACACATCGACACATGGCTTTAATTAATTTGAGTAGGTATACACCTTGTATGTTTATTTACTAACAGAGCGCCTATCACCCATCCGCGTTTATGAGCAACAAAATAGTCCCATATGTTATACACACGCTCGGGCCTACCGTGCTAACTATTATTGCATAAAGATCAGTCTATCGCGCACAAACAACATAGATACAAGGTTTGGCATGTACCTCTTCTAAGTTTTTACATTTATTTTTTGCAGTTCTTTATAAATACCCATAAGAAAATTAATAACAACATTTAATAATTCTGGTCGCGAAAATAGAGTCTGTTAAGACAAAAACAAAACGAATACACCCAACGAAAAGAGAAAATATTTTAATTAAAAATGTTTATATCGTTCCATATGTAGTGTGTATACACCTCAACAGACTGTTAAGCACTATACCGTATCGTGATAAATGTAGAAATTGAAGGTACCGACTCGGAGGCAAAACCAAACCAACCTACATTGTTTAATGCACTGCATTGATATGAAATCACTAAATAGTACAATTTAGAAAACATATACGAGCATTATAGTTTGATATATCGACATAGTTTTGATTTGATCTCTTGAAATCAAACCTCATTAAGGTGTTGAGTTTGGAAGAGAGTTTGTTAAACATTGTTAAATAAGGGAACCGTGTTGCGTGGTTGAGTCTTTTTACTTGTTGATTAGAGTTCCGACTCATCGGTTATTCTCATTAAAATTACAGAGGACAGGAAGATTTACAAGAAATAGAATATTCGTAGTGAGTAGTGACAGATATTGTTTATGTTGTAACACTAATGACATCGAAGACGAATATCATTTTATTTGTGTATGTCCTAGATATAGTAACATAAGGAGAAAATACCTCACAAATTATTATAGAGATCAAGTATGTTTAAGATCGTTAAAAGTCATGAAGTCTTCAAATAAAAACACATTATTTAGTATTGCAATGCATATAAAAGAATCATTGTCATTTAGAAATACAGTTGTTTAACAGTTGTTTAATTATTTTATGCACTCACTCTCGTAGTCTGTGTATAGGTTTTTGTTCTTTATATATCACGTGACTGATTTATTTATTATGTACTCCAAATATTTTATGATGATGTACTATGTACAAGTCAAAATAAAATATCTATTCTGTTACTATAAATACAACAAATCACAATGTACCTGTCCAGAGGAAAACATTATGTTCCAAACAGGAAAGGCTACAGCACGTTTCGTCTGTATAATACATTGAGTGTAGAATCCGACCTATCTACCGACCAGCACAGTCAAACATTCGCATACTCTCAGACTCTCAATTAAGTTTGCACTTGTAAATTAATATTACCAAAGATAATTATCAAAGCCGATCTGTATTCAATCAAAAGAATAATAAATCACCAGCGAGAAAGAACTCAAAGCAGGTTCATCACAGCAAGCGGAGTAACTCTATCTGCCGTGCGCATGCGCTTTGCGCTTATCATCGATGCCAGTGTTCATCAGTGATAGATAAAGGTTCAAATTTCCAACAGTCGTGGAAACTTGTTGTTGAAAGCGGTAAAGCTCAGTGTAGATTATACTAGGAGATTTACCGTTCGTTGGCGGATTATCCTGGAAGTGTACATACTTTGAGGCAGATGTGCATTTTCATTTTCAGATTTTGGATTATTTCTTGACTGTGTCTATACGACGTACTTGTCTGTATTACTAAAAGAGGTAACAGTGGACGTTAGAAATAATTGTGCAACAGATATATTTAGAGGAAATATATATATTCTCTGTCCGTTGTGATCTCAACCGGAGTTTATTCATCAACAAAACTGTTCGGCAGGTAAATTCACTTATCACTGAGTTAATTTTGATGTCTTTACAAACTTATGTTCATATTTAAATGATGCAGTTTTAAAGACTTTTAAAGAACTTTTGTTAGTGTATTTTATTTAGATGTATTAATGTAACTATGTTAAATCTTTACATATGAATCACCAGAGTACCTGTTAAAAATGTAACCATTACCTGTATGGCAGTTTATTTGAATTGGAAGGAAATGGTCTTCTTTGTTTTATATGAAAACTGAGATCATTAACAATCATTTAATACTGTTTGGGTGGAAACTACTACATAGATACACTTTTCACAGATTTATTTCGTTTGATCTTTTAAAGTTTTGAAATAAATACCAGCCTCATTAAGTGCAGAGTCAATATCAGGAAATCTACATAATATAACGTGTATGTTACATGTTTTATTCATTATAAAGGGTTCGTGTATACATGTACAGTGTTTTATTGAAGGTAAAACAGGCACGACTTCCCGCTTTCTTTCTTGATTTTACATGTACCATCATGAATTGCGAAAATGAATTTTAACCTTGATATTTTATTTAATTGTTGTGCAATGGTCCATGTACCGGGTTACTTTATAATTCATAAGGTATACTTCCGTATAACTAATATTCACATGATATAAAAACATATATCATGGTTTCCGCAAACTCCATATGATCACTGAAAATATTGAAAAACAACAACGACAACAAAAATAATAATATCTAAGTCGTTTTATTTCGCATATATTTGACAATTTGTAGTAACTATAATAATCGAAACAGAAATATATGTAATGCATTTGAAGCTAATACATTATAACTACAATAAACAGTAAATCAATGTTGAAACCTTTTACACAGAATTAATTTATATGTTAAACACTGAATTAATGTTATACTTAAAACACGATACTCATTGAAAACAATTGACACTTAATGATTGTAAATACAATAACATTGAATTGATGTTTATACAAAGAACACACATTTTAAGTTCAAAGAGTAAACACTTTAACAGATATTTTTTTTTCCTACATTTTAGGAAATTTTATGAAAAAAAAAATTTGAATGAAATTAAAAAAAAATGTTTGAGCTGTCTTGGAATAGTCCATATTGTAAGAATTGCCTTTCCTTCACATATGAAAATTTCATTTTCTTAAATTATGAGGAGTAATTTTAATACAAACGACATGTACGTAGCGAAACGGTTACTCTAAAGATATGTCATTTATATTTTGTGGTGAAATCTCAAAATTATTTGTCACCGTCAGTTTGAGATAAATTTTGGTAAGAATGGCATTGAGCAAGTTCAAGACGATGCGAACATGTTGATGTCCCTGTCCCCAGTGCCAGTGTATGGCTTAGTATCACTTGGCTTCACGCTGCTGTGGATCTAATACCCGGTCTGGTTATTCGAATTTCTCATGCGAGGAGGAAATACAGCTGGCTAGGAAAAGTCGGTGATTCTACCTGGGTGTCAACCAGGGTCTTCCGCTTCCTGTAATTAGCTGAATTTCTCCATGACTCACTGCTTCGGCAACAATAAACTCCAAATAACGTCTTAAGGGGTCAATGAACTGGAATTGGTCTCTTGCAGAAGTGATTTGAATAAATGTCATTATACGCATGCAGTTGTTGAAAGGAATGCATTTCTTTTGCTTGTATTTTTTTTCCGACATGGTTTGCTATAAGGAGTCGAAAGGCAGTGCTCGTAATTAAGCCGGTGATAGAAAGGATGGTACTTTGGTTGTTTCATTTAGAGCGGTCTTCAGAGGGGAATAAATAAATAAAAATGCATCGTTCTCTGCCAGGAATTCTGCATTGCTTTGTAAGTGGTTCATTGTTGAACAAACTACCTGATACAGCCCGTTTCTATTATTACCTTAAGTTCATGAACTGTGCAGTCTGTCAGAGCTTTCAAATGCAGTGAATTTATAGGTATGCTGTTTTGAACAGGTGGCGAAATTCCTGATAAATGTTGTAAATGCCGAATTTTGAAAGAAACATATTCAGTATTTTCTATGAATCCAACATGTTTTTAATATCTTTATTTGGATATATGGAGGAACATTCTAAGATATATAAATTATGCATTTTTTTCTAATTCAGTAAATATCTATATATTTATTGTACTATTATTTGCCCCTCTCACCCGTCTCCTCCCTTAAAAAAACTGCGGAATATTTTTCTTGAAAATCTGAAACAAGTATTATGGCATGCCCTTGCAATTCCAATTACGTCAGTTAGTAAAACCAGCATGTTCTAAACACACATACATGTATATAAGTTATCTACTATTGAGATCATCACATGTAAAAACGTCAGAAAATACGCAATGTATATATAAACAAACTAGATATTTAATTAGAAACGACACTGGAGGAGTTCGAAGAGGCAGTTAGCGGGCGCATGAAATGCGTCATAAGAAGCAACTTCAAATTTCTCTCATCCGAGTCTCTAATACCCGGGTCTGTTTATGATACCTTCGTATAATACTGTCCTCATGTTAGGTGCTTAAAGAAAATCCGTTTCAGCTAAAATAAACTCATTTCTCAACAGCGTATGCCTCTTTTCACGTAGTCTAACATGCAATGAAAAATACCTTAATAAATCGTCTTTGAGTGCATTTGAAACAGATATATTTAAAGTATGGTCTATATTTACCAAGGAGCTAGACGAAAGAATCATGATAGGGCAGTTTAAATGACGCTGAAAGAAGTTACATTGTATTTGAAACAATAAGGTAAACGTTTTAGATACACAATATACATTGTCGTTGTTTATTGTTTGAACTTATTTATTTTACGTCGATTGGGAAACAAGTGCTTGCAACTTATACTAATCCCTCTCGACGGTTCCTGGGTCTGACCAGAGAAGGTCATGAAAATCCTCGCTCCGACGGGGTTCGAACCCACAATCTTCGGATCCGTAATCGGGTACGTTACAACTGGACCACGGCGCCCTCCTTACATTGTTGTTGTTGTGTGTGGTGTATTCCTCTGTTTTTATATCATTATTTTATTAAACAAGATGATTTTTTGTAATAATTTGATAGAAATGTTGAACATTACATGTATGTATGTTAGTGTTATACACTAATACATTTCCATTATATACTGTGAATTAATCTTCACAAATGACGCGCATTCATATATTTACTTGCGCTATCCTTTCGTAAATGTCCTTTAAATAAATAAATAAATAAATAAATAAATAAATAACTCTCCTATAGCGTAAATAGGGTATCGACGGACTGAATGACTGAACGGAGAAATGGACAGACAAACGAATGAATGAATGAATGAATGAATGAATGAATGAATGAACACCCACTTCAAGTGAAAATGTAACACAATCATATCAAATTATTTCCTTGAGGATCAATTCACAGAATCTAAGTACTGTATCAGAAAAAGGCGGAAATGAGTACATGTTTAATGTCAGTCAAACCAATCTAAAACAAATGGCCTTTGTGTCCCCTAACACCCTTCCCACGGGTCGCCAGATAGGCACAAGGCCACACCTGGTGTCCGGTCTCGGAAGATAACCAGTAACACAAACATTTCGGAATCATCCGAGCAAATTGTTCTACGAGGTTGTCCGGAATATCCCGAGGTTATTGTAATTAAATAATCTCCTTTAGCGATCAGAACGGAGATACAGATGAAAGTCAAAGTTTCTAATTTTCTCTTTCAATCCTCATGGGTAAACCTGAGATTAACTGTTCAACAAATGAGGTTTTAAAAGCCCCTAGTTGTAGCAACAACAATTTGATCGGTGTCTATTACATAAAGTTTCCTAATTTAGATGCTCTTACAACACTTGATCGAGAAAGGCACCAACCTGTTGTTTTGAAGACTCATGTGTTTCTGTGTTTCATATGGATGGCACATCCCATTTTTTTTTTTTTTTAAAGTTTAAACATCGGCTTTATGTCAAACAAGACGAATCAGTATGTAAACCCATATCGATAGTAATGTTCAAACGAATTTGAAGACAAAAAAAATAGATAAATTTCTATTTCGGTGTGTGTGTTTTGTCTTTCTTGGGCAAATCAAGTGTAATTATACCAATGATTGATAACAGTATATATAATTATAAAACCAAAGCTTTTCCATGTTTCCTGCATCTTCGACCTCGGTACAATAATTTAACATTCATTTGGCTTGCCTCAAATCTTTGATAAAAAAGAGGAGTGGGACAGCGTTTAAAACCGACACTAATTAGTATATGCAGTTACCACCTACATGACGTTCAATGTGTTATTTTAAAACCGACACTAATTAGTATATGCAGTTACCACCTACATGACGTTCAATGTGTTATTTTAAAACCGACACTAATTAGTATATGCAGTTACCATCTACATGACGTTCAATGTGTTATTTTAAAATCATCTTAAGACTCATTTGTCTTGTTTAGACTTCAAAGAAATATACATATTGAACAAACAACAGTAACAGTTCTAAATTAGTATGAAAAGTAAGCGTATTTAACCCTTTCCCTCATAGAGGACACCATGAAAAGACCTATGCGAACAGCATAAAACCAGATCAGTCTGCGAGTCACTCCTCAGTGGTCTGGAAATGAGGATTTTATAATTAAATTTGGTAAGGTTTAACTGTGGTTCTCTGCAGATGAGGCTTTATGGGGTACCTATTGAGTGCGTCAAAATGAGTCTATATGAGGGAAAGGGTTAAAAAAAAAGAAGAGAATATTTAATCACAAGACCCTGTGTTCTTGATAGAAAAGCGTTGTGCTGCCTGTGCTTTGATGATGCGTGTCATGGGTGCACTTGTGTTCCCGAGACGTATGTAATGTTCTTCGGTTGATCTGTTTCTTGAATTAATTGTATTTTTATCACCCAGGTCCTCATCCTCATCACGGTTATAGAAAGAGTCTGGGTCTCTGGGACAGTGGAAGCAGCCGATACAGCAACAGACGAGATACTGTGCTGTCTTGTTTACGCTGAAGACACGACCGAGAGAGTATGTTAAAACGCTGAATCATTGGTGGCAAACAAATGGAGGAACATGCCATGATCTGTGTTTTTAATTTAGTGCATCATAAGCCGCCAAACTAGACCCCCCCCCCCCACCCCTGTCGTATGGAGCATGCATTGTCGTCTGCATCTCTTGTAGTACGTGCTACCTTCATAAACACGTGACTCACTAGGGCTTCGCAAGGAATCCGTGCATCGGGTTCAGTATAGGTATAATTAACCGTGATATTATTCGGCATAAGGATTAACAACTAGTCAGTGATAATGGGACTAGGTGTGGTTGGGATTTTAACGTTACTTGGGGTACTGAACGCTGTTCACCAGGCCAGCTCCCGGTCCTACGGAGTCCTCAAAGTGGCTCGGTGTCGCTCCCGGTGCCTACAGGAGGTAAGTTCGAATACTTATATCACATTGACTGAAAAAAAACAACAACAACGACCACATTTTCTTTATTTCTTTATTATTGTTTTCTCTCGAATCCTTTGTATCACCTTTTGTGGTGTAATGAGTATATGAGCAAGAATTTCAAACCTTTTATTTTCGTTGTTTGAACTTCCTTCGGGTCATTGATACAGTTTTAAATGTGTGAATTGGATGTATATATATCGAGTACACCGATTGGTTCAAAATCTTCACGAAATCATAGAGTGACCAATGAAATAGCTGCGTCGAAAAAGAAAACTAAGTAACCCACAGTTACAAGCATCGTTTTAGACAAAAAAAAGTAAGTGCATTTCTATCTAGATACGTAAACCATACGTTTTTATTTTATGACAGCGAGTAGTATTGTGTCTTAAGTTATAACATTAAGTTATAACATTTTATGTATGTTACCATAGCGTAAAATAATGTAAACATTATCATTTACTGAAGCCTATTATGAATAAAGGTAACATGCCTATCTGCTGGCTACAACTGCATCTGGTAATCCGCCATTAGAGAATTCAAGCTATGACTTGTATTCGATAAATAGGTGCGAAGGATGGGTCCCGAGAAAATATGTAAATAAAAAATGGATATATGAAAATCCTGCCTCTAAATGAGTTCGAACTAATGATTCTGATAAACAGACACGAGAAAATGAAAACTGCAAGAATGGGTTCAACGACGTTTCCCCTGTTTCTTGTATGTTGTGTTAAATATCTTATAATGCAATTGCCAGTCTTGCACGATGAGCATTTCATCTTCTCTCTCTCTCCCTCTCTCTCTCTCGTTTCTCGTATGTATCCATCTATCATTCCCTCTGTCAGAAAGAAACCTTTTACCGTTCTCTCTCTAGGTCTTATTAAGAATGTGTCACTTTAATCATAATATTGTTGTAGGCCGAAATAAAAACGAACCTACACGCGCACACGCGCGCGCGCGCACACACGCACGTTCTATAAAAATATGACATTTACTTGTGAACTTCCCTTTTTTGAACTTGAAAACAAATGCGCACGCACACCTGTACGACTGGCACCTGGATGTATAGTCCGCTACAGCTACCAGTGAGGTTTCCAAGCAACAACCTGCCCTCATGGCTGCTTCAGATGCTGTTAGTGTCAGAGGGTCTCTCTTATCTCTTTTGAGATAAACGGGTCTCTCAGATTCAGGGTAACTTCAACATACGCACACACAAGGAGATTATACGTCCGACCTGCTCTGGGACTAAGTTTCTCTTAAATCCTTGCCAAAATCAATGGGGGCCTATTTCAATAACGCAAAAGTGTTAGCTATTTATATCATATTTCGTTAATAAACTTAACTGCAAATATTTTCTCTGTGTGTGTGTGTGTGTGTGTGTGTTTTAGCAATAAGTCATATCTAGTAACTTAAAATGAACGCCTCGAGTAATATATTACATGTCCATATGTTTATATTTCCCTTTGGCATATAGTCAACTGGTTAACAAATAAACTCGTTGAGTTGATGTTAAATTAGTTTATATATCTATAGATTTAAATCGATCAGGAACGATGCAGGCGTTTTAATATCTAAGCCGCAAGGTAAACAAGATCATCCTATTGATAGAGGCAATCAGACATTTTTTTTTTCTTCTTATTATAACCTACTCTAGATTTAGCAGTTTATATAGCATTTACTGTTAGTTTGAATGTAAGTTTTGTGCTGTTGGGTAGATTTAATCTATACTCATGGATATTTCTTGAAAATTTATCATACCTACAAACGGAACAGCCCCTATTACCATCGTATATACATATATGCATACATATAAAGAAATACATAGTAAAAAGAGCAAAAGTAATATTCATTAGCATAGATTTCGTAACAAGTTAACAAAAATAAAGACAACTTCTATACGTCAGTGATGTTTGTTTCTTCGGTTCGAATGTACTTGGAAATTGTATATCAATTAGATTCAAAGGTCGGTTAAAACTAGAATAACAGCATTTTATAGTGACGTCAACAGGCCTTTATTTTCATATTCCATTGTTTGGTTACAATACATTATTTCTATGAAACATTCAGAATACGATTACCCCTGATCCATATACATCCTAATTGGTATGAACTTGACATACGTATATCAGATTTATGATTATGCGTGTCCGAGAAAAGAGAGAACTTATTCTAAATTTAGCTGTTCGTGTCCTTATGTTATGAATAGACTGTCTTTGTCCACCTCACGGAGTATATAGTCAAATAGATATAGACGCTGATTTAAGCGATCCAAGCGACTATATTTGAAGCTAATGTTTAACAGTATACCCCCGCCCCCTCTCTCTGACAAAAGCTATATAATCTTGAAACAATCCTTCTTATGCATTGATAGCTTCATGTCATCATGTTTATGACTTAAAAAGTAAAACAAATACTTTGAATAAAGAAAAAATAAAATCTGGGATAAATAATTCTGGTACCCTGTGTTTAGAGGTGCGATATGATATGATCAGAAGCCATTATATAGACGTGAAAGCGCATGTCACTCAACACCAGCTGGATTAATGAGGGGCAGAAACGATAGAAGATTGCCGGTAGACGCCGCGTTAATTGGCACATTGATCAGTCCCGATGGCTGGGTTTGAACCCCCGTTGTTTATTTGCATAGATAATCCAAGGAAATTAGCCAAGTGTTAATTATATAAAGCAAAACAAACGATCAAAGAAGATTTGCAATTAGCTGTCATATTGTGTATTCTAGAGAGAAATGTTCTTGTCTGTTCTAAGAGTAGCAATACATCTTAATGCAGTGCGTCTTCGGTTGTATACAGCATAAATAATGTCCAATTCTAGAACGTCAAGCCATAAAATGGAAATAAAATGATGTTTTGATAAAGTCAACCTAGTCCAATGTGAGTATAGTTCGTCCTTAAATGGGTTAAACATTATAATCATTGAACCCGCCATGTGTTAGTTAAAGCATAGAAATTGAGAAATTTCCGGGAAAAGTTATCCTGCTTAGACAAGAGAATATCCTCCGATGACGCCTGATCCTCTCTAGTGTCTCCTTAATAATAAACTTTTGATATGATCTGGCTTGAATTCCACTAACCATGATTAATGCTTAATAATACTAATGTACTCAGGGGGTGAATATCGGGATTCGTGTTTCAGTTTTAAAAATTCCTACAATTTTATTTCATCTTAATCATGGACTTGAATATTTCAATAAAATGAGAAGAAGGAGTGCGTTTCCACCTAAATTAAGTAAGAATTTAAGTATTACTTAACGCTAAGTTTTGTTGGTGGAATTCGAGCCAGGTGTGATATTCCAAATTAAAACGTGCTGCAAGGCTATTGCCGGTAACTAAACCACGTGTAATTTAGTGGCATTACTCATTCCACAGCTGGTTTACAAAAATGCTTATTTCATTAAATGTCAAATTCAAGATGTTCATTTAATTAAAGAATTGCAGTTTAAAATGAAATTTGACTAAGAGCGTGCCAGCGACCATCTATACTAAACACCCAACTTCTCCTAAGCGAACTACATAATTAAATATATGAACTCATGCAGTATATAACACTCACGATGCTTTGGGCTATTGTGGGCCATTCAGACCAGTGTAGACCAAGATCATCCTGCACATCCGTTCAACCTGATCATGGTCTGTTCAGTTCGCTATTTAGTCAATAATTTATCAGCAAGCATCCCATAAACAATTAATGGTACAGTCCAAAATAAAGAAAGGACAAGTCCGATTAAGAAATTAAGCATGGTAAGGGTTAATGTCAATGTCTGGCTGCTGAAGACAAATGGCTCGAATTCCATTCCACCAATACATTTTAAAACCTTCAATACGGTTCCTACCCTTTCCAATATTCTTTTAAAACAAAACTTAAAATTAAATTTAAAAAAAAAAGTTAATTGACATAAATAGTTAGCTTAAGGACCTACACTTTTTGTTAGGGATCGGCATATTATTTATTTATTTATTTATTTATTTTTTTTTTTTTTTTTTTTTTTTTTAAAGAAATCAGGCTACCTAAGAAAACCAGCTAAGGATAATCTCTCTATGGAGGCCTAGGTCAGTCCTTAATTATGACCTGGTCTGGGTTTTGCCCCAGCAAGATGCAGACATGTGTTGCCCTGCTGTTGCACGTGCCATGTTTTAGTATTGGTTATGTCATACGTGACGTAATAATAATATCTAGAGCACGTGAAAGCGGTGATAACCACATAAAGCTATAAGATCTTACAGAGAATTTCGGTCGTGTGATTTAAAGAGGTTTCTGGAAACTGCAGGGAATTGTTAATCACTTTACAAGAGGTTACGGAATCAATAGTGTAACTTCGCCAATCAATAAACAAAAATCGCAAAATGTTCAATGATCAAATAGCAGATGTACTGAATTTGTGTCAGATGTAAGTCAATTTGGACTAAATATAAGAAACATAAAAGCAGAAATTAAAAACAATTTAAAACCATGTCCCTTGCTTAGTTATCAAATTGAAGACTATGCTGAAATTAAAAGCACTTAGTCAACTTTGTCAATCTCTAAGTTTTAAAAAGCTTAATTATAAGGAACAAGTTCTTTAAACAGTGTGGTTATCTCTTAACTTAGATTAAAACTCTTAAAGAACTAAAACGGTAAAGTTAAACTTCACATCTCAGTTAAAGGTTCTCCTTGCTATTAAAATAGCATTTTTAAGAACCTTTCTCAATAATAACTCACAGGGGCTCGATGTTGAGTGGGGCGAATCATAACGTATATTCACTGTTTGGCGCGCCCTTCTACACGATCTTGAAGTGATTAACTTCTAGAAAAAGGCATACATCGAAACTGTTACAAGCTTTATTCCCTAAGATATATAAAACGTTTGTAACGTTATTCGCGAAGGAGATCAACACAGCTGTTTGTATGATCGTAATGTCAGACATAAAACTATCACAGAAGGACTTCCTGAAATTTCTGAAACTTTAGAAAGCGATTGGGAGTCTTTCAACATCATTCGGACAAGAGAAAGGTTATTTTCTTTTTGTTTAGTGTCAGTGTTTTGACTTTAAGGATCGGCATGATCTCCAAATAGCCTTCCACAGGGCCTGGTGGTTTCAAGTTTCGTCACGTGACAATTTCATCAGATTCTGGCATGTGTTGGCTATTTCTTCTTATAGAAACATTTTTGATATGGCATTCACAGAATTGTACTTAAATTGTATACACAATGTTCATATAATTTATAGTAGGGTACGTGCAGAATGCAAATAGTTATTGAATTCTATTAATTTTATTTTTTCTGACGCGGATCAAAATAGTTAATACAAAGATGAAAATTAAAAAATTAAAGCAAGAAGATAATACTCCTCCCCCTTAAAAATGGATACATCCCCCCCCCCCCCCACACACACACAACAATAATCTTAGTTTTCTCCTTTTTCTTATTTAAGCTGGTTATTACATTTGAGGGTAAAATAATTAAGTAGGTTTGGTTTAAACAACATTTAGACTATATATGTAGGGAAGGGAATTCATTTGTATCGTGTATGACATAAGATGTATGTGAAACATAGCCGGTTTTTTTTTTAATATAAATCTATCTTTCTGTCACAATCTCATCTCGTAAGGATTGCATTGAATATGTCCAGATAATGAGGAGGAAAACATACCGCTCTACATACCGTTTTTACTCATCAATTCAAATTTAATAGAGAGAGTGTTTTTACGACATACACCATCAGGCCGTTCTTTGGTTGGAGCAGTACTTTGATATATAAAAGATTTTGTTTTCTCAGAGAGGTTCGAACTCGAGCTCACATCCGTAGGAAATTAACACCACCTGGTCACGGGCCCGTTTCTTGGCAACTATATTGGAGATATCATTATAGCACACAGATATTTAAAAAAAAAAGTTTAACTTCAATGTTTTCATAAATGTTTCATTACACGGTTTTATGTGTGCAAATACATTGGTGAAAAGCATTAATAGGATATGTGGTATATATCATAAAATCCAAGCTAATAAAACCACTATTTGATAAAAAATATATTCTGAACCGACACATTTATATCTGCTTCAATATAATATTTCTAGGATTTTTAGTGAATTAAATAGTGATTGGGTATTGCGAAAGCTTGAAATAATTAGATTTGTATGCTTTTTTTTTTAGGATTAAAATTCTGACGTAGTGAAATGCAAAAAAAATTGTAAGAAAAAATCATATACAAGCATACTCCTCCTCGTGATGTTCACACACGCTGAGATTAAAACGGAATTATTTAGATTTGGCCAAATGTATGTTAAATTGAGCACATGTGCAATACAAAACGTGCTTATCCTTTTAATTACAGATAAATTAGTAGCAGGATAAACGTGTACAGTAGGCACAGGTGCACAAGGAATCCATTAAAAAATAGGGAACAAGTCTTAGTTTTGAACGCCTAAAACTTATTGTGTTTAATTGGTTTCCTACAACATGTGTAGTTATCCTAGCCCTGGAAACAGTTTTTTTTTTGCTTCCAGCGAGCTTTGCGGGCTAAAGAAAATAACACCTGCACAAAACAACAACAACAACAACAACAACAACTACAACAACAACAACAATTTAAGGCGTGCATTTGAATTTCGAACTAAAACTTTGTATTTTATTCAACGATATAATCTATTGCGGTGACTTTTCAAAAGTCTACAGTGACAGTTATAATTATTTTACTTTTCTTATGTTGATCAAATGCATGTAATTACTAGCTGACGTCAGCATGCAGATTTATTTATTCTTTGTATTTACTCTTTTTATACGGTACACATGTGCGCTGAAAAAATAGCCTGCAAATGATTTCACTTTGAATTAATCCTTTTAGGTGGTGACCTACTATAGGCGATTAAAGTGAAGCGTGTACCATTCTGAATATCTCGAACTAGTGCATCCTTATCTCGGTATCTTAAGACTTATCCCTTAATGTAAAGGATTAATCATTACATGTTCATGTTTTTTATAAATCAAAATAATGGTAAATGTATAATGATATTTCTTATTTTACACAGTTTTTATTATATAAACAAATTGAACGTTATTTTTCAGTTTTATTTATCTTCGAGTATCTCATAACTTATGACTTGTTCTATAAACTTTATATAATTTTGCCTTTTTTAAGTATAAAAAATCTCCGTTTTTTATTGTTTTTGTTTTTTTACATATTGTAAAATACATACAGTATAATAAATTTAGTGTAAATCTAAATTGCCCATGTCTAGTATAAGCCCACTCTGATGAGACTTTCTCTTGGCTTGGTCGATTTCTTTTTTGGAAACTTGTTTAACTTTTCTGTTTATGATTGAAAACGATAACGACCTATCTAGTGATCAGTAGGAACATGCAGCCAGCGTGCGCCAGGACACTTAGGCATAAGTGAGGAAAAGAGGGTTTTAAACGATTTCTAGACTACTTGTTTCAACGTTGTAAATCTCGCTGGCATATAATTGCAACATGTTTATAGAAATAATTTATGGTTCAAAGTTACGGTGTATGTACACAGTGCCGCGGGCAGTGGTATAACTGAATCCTTAAAACCGCAGCACTGTCTTATATTTTTATATGCTGCAGTTGTTTGCTCCAACTGCTTTTTGAAATTTATGACCCGTTGTTTGCTGAAACTTCTTCATTCATTGACTTTTTTTCTTTTCTTTGTCCATGTTTGAACTTTTTCCGTCGATCTGGAAACAAGTTCTAAATGCTTATGACCTTCCCAGGCGTAAAGTACTGGTCCAACCGAGGAACTGTCGAAAGGGATTATAATAAGTTATAAGAACTTGTTTCTCAATCGACGTGAAAGAAATATGTTTAAACTAGACTAATGCTTATGCTAATCCTTCTCGACGGTTCTTGGGTTGGGGAGTTCATGGACGATTCTTTCCAATAATGGGGTAAGGACCCACAACCCTCGAGTTCGTGATCATGTACCCTAACCACTGGACTACGGCACTCCATTGGCTCTAGCATACAGAAATAAACCAGATTCATTCATCTTCTTTATGTTGCGATAAGGAGCTGTAGACCAATGTTGTGATTCTTATTTTTGCCGAACTTGTGACGTAAGCAAGCTCCAATATCACCATCGGAACTTACTGGGTACATGGCTTTGATGACGTAAATGAATACGTGTACCTTAATAACAAAAATATTCCATCAAGAAATGAAATATTCATTTTTATTAGAGAAATAAGAATGAAGAAATTCACTCCTAAGTTTGTAAGTACTACTTAGCGCTAAGTATCGAGTAAGTGAGCCTGTAGAAAATGCTTAGTGTAGCTGTAAATAAGAACAGCGCATGTATATATATATCAGCAATTTGTTACTAAGAAACAAAAGTACAATTCAATTAAAATGTGTTCGAGTTCAACGGAAGTGGTTTAGAGCTATGAGTAAGTTTTAGCTTATTCTATGTATATAGGACTGATGCTTGACTTTTGAAGCGTAGATAAATATCCTGAATATTGTATACAGCATATATCGGCATATATTAAAATCATGTTGTTTTTTTTTGTTTGTTTTTGTCGCGTGTTTTGTTAAATATCTAGATAGAAGATAACAGTTATATAAAAATATTACAGTTAACACTTTTTATTCATATATAATCTATAGAATACAGTGAATATACATGTAGTAAGAATCTAGAAATAATAAACCGACACCTGTAAACGTTTAATTATATTTTTCTTTATATTTTATTCTTTTATATTTTTTTAACTAACGGCACATGTTAAACACGCTGACCATGAAATAACAAACAGCTTCATTACGACCAGAATTGAAAAGTGACAGTGCAAATGAGTTCTGATATCAATCTTTCATACGAAACCACCATTTGCTAATAGAGACTTAAAAGATGAAGAGAATGAAGAAGAAATGTTATGGATTTCATTGCCCCTAGGTTAAAACTGATCGTCATTTTAATTTTTTTTTCTCATCGAAATGCATTAACTAAAAACTCTGAAAAACATTATACTGAAATTTAATGCTAACTTAATAATTACGAAGCGGTATCATAAAACGTCGTGATATTCCATTCTCTTTCATGACTGAAAATGATATTTGGTGATGGGGATACTGACTCTATGAGTTAATGATATATTTCAATATATAATATATAATTTTTTATACAAGTGATGATGCCGCCATGTTCATTACCAACCACAAAGGTGGATTTTGGCTACCGGTAAATAGAATCGTCCAAGACCCCAGTGGTGTAAAAGCAAATGAATAATTTTATTTAGGCACACATCAGATCACTGAGTATTGCTAACGTTAAAAAAAAATATTGAATTCTCACAGAGGAAAGTGTAACCATATAAAATAACCATTTCTCTACTGAAAGGAATTACTTTTAGTTTGGTTTATATTAAATATTCTTTTAAATTTTTATTTGAATTCATCCATTGTAAACACACACACACACACACACACACACACACAGTTATCACTATACAGGTACTTTTCTATTTCACATAAAACATATTTATTTCTGGACTTATTTTTATACATTTAATACATAAGGTATCATTTTAATGATTTTAATGTTATATTGTAAAATACAATTTACCCCCATATATCTTCAATAGAAAAGGGGATATTTCAAAACGTTACTTTGCGAGAATTGGTCAAATTATTACGTGCTTTTGTGAGATTTAGACTAGTTGCCAATCTTTGTTTTATATGTCTTTGATTTGAGGTACATACTATGTTGCTACAGCAACCGTAATCGTCAATCATGATATCGAATTAGGTATAAAGCTATGTTAAGCTTTTCATGTATTGTCGACAGCAGAGCTAAATTTTACCCATGAAACAAAGGAATTGCGAAATATACTTTTTAAAGAAATTGCGTGTGCATACGTACTCGCGTGCTTCCTTTAAAACTGTTTTAGAATTCCAAAATCACTGTAGTACCTAGGAAAAGCAAAAGGTCCTCTTCAAAAGATGGCACATTATCAATAAGACTTAAAATAACAAAAAGAAATGCATCAGTTTACAATAAATATATTTAATATTCATTTTGCCAGCACATTTCTAATCACGCGCTCTGCCTGGAAAGCATTTGGGCGACGTCACGTGAAATATGAGCACGCGCTTCTGGTCACGTGCCTGGAATCCCTCACCGATACAAATTACTGATGAGGTACAATGAACGACTGTAACAAAAACAAGATGGGTACATCTTTCAAACAAATCATGGTTTGCCAATATGTATGCTGACACTTATTGTTTTCCGTGGCCGTTAACTCGAGTTTACGATTTTCGTCAAAATTTACAGAGCCAGTTATTCCTAATTTTCAGTTAAAGTGATCAAGGTAATTAAAACAGGTTTGAGAAGATTGTTAACGTTTAATGTAATAATATTGCTGTCGAGTAGAACTCGGTTTGATTTAAGGAGACAAGAGAAAGGAGTTATTTACGATTTTATTTTCTAAGCTATACATTTCTTACCTTACGTTGGGCTATAAAAGTGAATGGTGTAAAATGAATAAACAAATGAATAGAGACGAGTAAAGAAAATATACTAAAAACAAAACATGTTAGAGGAACGTAATTATTTCATACACTGCGTCATCTATACGTTACGTTTAAGGAGGATATCTATTCTTGTGTATATACAAATGATCAAAATATCCCTACAATTGTGACCAGATAATCGTCTGCACTGTTCGTTATGCAGACGATAAATTTTCAATAAGCACCTTCCATAAACAACTAATGGGCCAGTCCAGAATAAAGTAAGGACAAGTCCAATTTAAAAATTTTGCATGATAAGGGTGAAAAGGGGTTCAGGGATCAGATTCGCTAAGCTTCGTACGAGGAAATTTGATTTAAGTTGTAAATATATGGTCCCTTACAGTGTCTACTGATTGCTTATATTCACAATAAAACATAAAGGAAAGTGATTTAGTTCATTGCATTATAATATACGCGTTACATTTTGGGTAAAGAAGTAAAATCATAAAACTTTAAACTATTTTACATATAGGAAGATTTTGTTTTGTACAAACTTGAAGTAGTATAACGGGTCCCGGGTATAACTCACTGATGCAAGCAGCAATATGAGAAGAAGTAGTAGCAACCCAAAGCTTCCCTTTTTAGTTCTCTATTGAGCTCACATTATGTATAAAGACTTATAAATGTGTTCAGGTTGGAGTATTTATAAGAAACTTTCCTTTTGTATTTCAGTTCTCCCCTACCGACTCCGACTCGTCTGAGACATGCCTTGACGACAGGGTTTGTGAATCCGTAAGTAGTTTACTCATGTTCATGTTTTTGTATGAAATTTACCTTTACTCTCAGACAAATATGTCCCCTAGACAGGTCGGAAAATAATATGTAACATTATTCCAAAACGATGTCTTCATTCTGCCTTGTCTTACATGGAGACGTTAGAAAACACACGCTTGACCCTTCTGATTGATTTACACAGTGTCTTGTCATCTAGTCAATATTTGATATTACATAACGCATGTTATAACAAGTAAAGCATTGGTGTAAAAATGTAGTCATCATCATCATCATCAACAACAACAACACCGCTACCATCAGCTAAACTTGGCGAAAGTGGAAATAAAGAAAACGATAGGATGTTATTAATGACAATAATATTGTTGTGCATGCCTTTTTTCCGATAGCGCATTTCCCGACTCAACTCTCGTCACGGTCACACTCATGGAAAAAATGAGCATTACACATAGGGATATGTCAATAAAGGGATTGAAGAGTAAACCTCATTATGTATTTATAATCCATTCTGTAAAACACGGGTCATGATGACCGAGTGCCAAGGATAATTAACAATACCTACAGGTGACACACACTCGCCCCTCCCTATATCTATCTTTCAGCGCGTGACCCCCTCTCTCTCTGACAACTTTATTCAGATTTATAAAGAATATTTAATTTTTCAACATTAACATCGTTTTGTAAAACGCTCATTCCTCGTCTATGCAAACAGTACTATTAAAGCAAGAACCAATATTAACTCTTGTACACAAATCCTGCAACTTTGTGTCCCACGGGAAGAACAGTACATTTGTATCTCTAAATATTTCATACACTTGTCCAAAGTAATTTAGTTTATGAGCGTGAAAACTAGAATTCTTCTCAGATGCGATCGTTTTAGTCTCGAAGGCTCATACGTAGCGAAAAAAATATGTTTGAGCAAAACTGCAGGAAGACTAGCCGATGTTTTTCTCATCTACAAACGCCGATGGCCATATACCTTGACTACAGTTGGGTTAATTTAACAAAAATACCAGAAAAGAACACAGAAAGGCACTCGTATATAAACAACAAGCAGCATTTACACTTGCGGTGTAGGATGATGATGAGGAAGACCCCGAATGCACGGAGGCATCCGGGTAGAACCATCGACCTACCGCAAGCCAGCTGGAAGGTTTCCTCACATGGAAAATCCGAATGACCCTGCCGGGATTCGAACCCACGCGGTGAGGGGCTGAGTGAGTGTTAAAGTCAGCGACTCTCTCGGCCACGGAGGCCCCTGATATTATTTGAAATAAAAATAGTCCTTTTCAAAACTTCTTAGAGTATGATGTATGTGTTGAAACGTTTTTCGGTGAACTACTCGTACAATAAAAATATATCCATCTGGTCACTTTAATTTTGGTTGTAAGGAAACCTTCTAGTACCTCTCGGCACATTGGCTGTAGTTGTTCTCCACGGAAGCTAGTCTCACTTGCATGTAACTCACCGGACTTCGTGCTTGTATTGAAATATTGTATAATTATACTTATCATCATTCTTTTATCGCGCTCGAAGGTCAGTACTTTGCCCAAGGGAAGACTTTAGACCATCTGTTTTTAGATACACATGTAGACATCACTTAACTTTAAATATATTTTATTTTGATATCCGCTGTATGGATCGATCTCACGACGCTCTGACCGCTGTCATTGGGGAGCTAACGGTTTCACCAGGCTCAAAGATAGAAACGTACTATACATTAATACTACGGTTCGCAAAGCAAAATTGAACCATTTTTGTCTCATTTTATGTGTGTTCTTATCACAGATTCGAATCGAATCTTTTGTCACCATTCTACATTAAAATTTGTGTAAAACAAAACCATGGAAGTTATCATTTGCTTGATCTCTCTTGTGACATATAATGTAATATTCATACATTGACATCATTCTTCCCAGCCGATTGAACTTTTAATGTATTTTCTCCTCGGTCTATTGACTGCGCTTTCCTTGCTAAACATTTCACACTGAGTACCTATTCGATATCATTAGAGAGATACAGACAAACATAAACATTGCTGCTAATAAATGAATTAGGTGCAACTTATATTAGTTGACTTTGTTCTAACTTACGATTTTATGATGTTCCGGTGATGTCGCCGTGACAGTAGTAGTCACACAGCAACGTCTCGCTGATGACGGGTAGTGCCAGTTGGCGCGCCTAGGTACAAAAATCGACCTACAATATGCCACCTGGAAGAATTAATCACATGAAAAATCTGAGTGACTCTGTCGGGATTCGAACCCAAAGCGTTGAATGTTAGAAGATAGAACGTCAGTGTTGTGTATAAATGTAAGCGACCAGCTCGTCGGTATGATGGAGTTTTATAAATTGAAATACACATTATTTGCTGTTCGATGATAATCATATGCAATCTGCTGTGCACCCAGTCAACGACTGACCTGTAGGTACATTCAACTGGTCATCGATCTTGAATTGATCTTGAAACCAAACATTAATGGGCTTGCTTGTTTTTAAACTTGCTTCAACTCATCATGTCAGTTGAAAACCTAGGTCAAAATTTAACATCTTTAGTGAGGAAGATTCTACTGGCATTTTTTTCAAAGTCTTCACGGAACGCAAACCTCAATATTGGCTCATCATTCCTGCCAAGTCGAGGAAGATACGTGTTGGCCAATAAAATAGCTTGGCAGTTCATCATCGCTAGGTTCCTCTTTGTAACAAGTTATTTGCTTTTGATGGTTTAGTTTTTGTGTAAGAAATATATAGTTTATGATGATCCCCGACTACCGGTTGTACTCTCATTTTGAGTCTGTTTACTACCAAATCAAAAAGGAGCTCAAGGAAAGCGAAGTATTAACTGAATGTTTCAAATTAGTGAAGTTTGAAATGAACTTATTATATGGACTTATAAAAGTTTTCTGTCGGCTCTATTGTACCTTTGTCTTGTAGGGCCCACACTCTACTTTCCCGGCGGGGTGTTGATAGGGATGCGGTTACACGTGCAAGTGATATTATACTGTTCATTGTTTGTAATTTGAACGTACAGTCAGGTTTCTTTGATAAAGATTCTTGAAATGTAAAAAACTTACCTTTGGTTATGATGAAATAGAACAATAAAATGATAACATACTTGGGGGCTCCTTCCGTAAGACTTTTGAATTTTTGGTTGGACTAATTAAGTTTCCTGGTTTAACAGTTGAACATAAACTCGAATTGTTTGATAAGCTTATTCTTCCATTGCTTAATTATGACTCAGGGTTATCCGGATTACATGTAAGTACACAATTAGAGAAAATCCATTTGAATTATTGAAAAAAAAAAAATACTAAAAGAGCAGTGATTGTAATTAAGTACTGGTTAAAAATAGTACAGTTAGAAAATATCAAATATATGAACATTATATATGATGTAATGCTCAGAGATAAAGACGATAGCTCAGAATAAAAAAACAACTTGGGTTAAAAATGTTAGAACTTTATTACAAAATTTTAGGTTTTAATGATGTATGGTTGAAGCAAGGAGATGCGAACGTGTTTATTTCTTTTGTAAAGACAAGATTGAATGATATCTTTTTAGTTTTAACTTATTTATTCAGTATTTCATATAATTTAAAGAAAGAAAGATTCTTATCGTGTTCTTCTCCGTTTTACAATATTTTTAAAAAGTAATATGGCTTAGTGTACATGAATATGTTAATAACTACAATGTTTTTCCAAGGGAAAAAATGCATAAAAGATATCAAGAAAAAATATCAATATGTGAAAACAGCATTGCAATATATGAGAATGTAGAAAACTTAAAGAGATGACAGTGATCAGTGGTGGATTGGTTGGTGACAGGTAAAATCATATGATGGTATAAGGGAGTCTCTCTCAAAAACAAACATTAATTATCGAAACGTTTGGAGGCTTTGATAAATGAATGAACAGCCTCAATAATTGTTATATTGTTTTCATGTTCAAGATAAATATCACCGAATAAAAGTATATTAAGATTTATATTATGTATGGAGGAAAGATCATTGAACATCGTAGTTATGGCAGTGTTGTAATTTGGGCAATATAATAAATAATGTTCAACGCTCTCGACTGCACCACAAGTACATAGAGGAGAATTTACCATATTTTTCATGTATAAAACCTGATTCAAAGGACTACAGTCTGTACGCAGTCTGGCATGAAACATTTGATATTTTCTATTACCATAGTAATAATAATTGGGTACATTGATGCAATCAGTATTAATTAATCTTTTAAACTCTGAGATTGATTTAGCATTTCTTATTTCAGCTTGTTCCATTCTTGTACTACTGAAGGCAAAAGCGAATTCTGATAGAGATTAGTATTTGAATGAATACTTCTAATATTACTTGCATTTCTAAGGTTATATTGAGATATATTACCAACTTGTTCAGGTATAAGTTCTTGCAAATAGATAGGGGATAAACCGTGGACCATTTTATAAAATAATATCAATTTGTGCTTTCCACTTCTTGACTGAAGAGATTCCCAACATGTTTCAGTAGATAATTTATCAATAGACACAAGTTTAGTGGTACCGGTAACAATTCTAGCAGCCTCATTTTGAATCTTATCTAGTTCGGCTTTTTCATATAATGTACAATTGTCAAAAATAACAAAAATATCTTTTTACAGAACGGCTCTTTGGAATTAAATACTTCACCTAGAGAACGTATCTATAATTTATTGGCAGATTTTAAATTACAACCCTATTTAAAGTATATAAATATTGAGAAAAAAAAATGATTTGCATTTGTTTAAAGAACATCATTTCACCGTTAAGCGGCGGAAACCGGAAGGTGGCATAAACCAACCGCTATAATTATATGAAGAAATGTAATGTAAATTTTGCTCATTACTAGAGGATGAGTACCATTTTTTATTAGATATTTGAATTAAGGAATATCAATAAGAAATCAATATATGAAGAAATAGTATTAGAAAAGACCAAGTGTTCCAAAGTTTATTGAATTTTATTAATAACTTAAGAAAACAAAAATATCATAAGAAACTTAACAATGTATGTGCATTATTCATTTGAGCTGAGAAAAGTTGTAATACGATTAGCATATTAATGCTCATCTCAATAAAAACATTTCTCCCCTTACGCTTGAAAGTATTTCATGTTCACATGTTCTTATCTTAAAAGTGGCGTTATCTTATGGTTTCATTATAATTAAATCGCCTTTTGACAGATAATCGAATAATGTATATATATTTGTGTGTATTACATATATGTACGTGTATATATATTTATGTGTCGGTATGTCTTAATTTTGTATTTTAATGGGCCTATGGCCTACATGTATATTGAAATAAACTGTCTAAACCGTATACTCTCCCCCCCCCCCCCCACACACACATTAACATTTGTCTGATAAAATGATATTCTAATTGTGTTCATTTTAGCTAATCAACCCATATACATAGTGGTATAACATTTCTTATTTTCACAGTTTTGAAATATATCGGGATAATCTTCCCCCAGACTGCCTTCAACAAATTGTAAATATTTTATAAACGTTTTGAATTACTTTAACACGTTTATCTGTTGAAGGTATGTAAAGTATTGGAGTATTTCTTTTGACCAATATTATAATCCAATAATGCACATTGACTGTATTGTCAAAACTGTCCTTTTATAATAACTGCACATACCTTTATAACGATTTGTTAATGAAGTTGCATGAGATTCCAACACGTGCAGTGCATAGCGATAACATAAAAACAAAAACAAACTGGGAAGTTAATGTAAAAGCAGGTCTGAGTTGTTCTCACCGGTACGGTGCCAGAGCTTATGCCTTGCATTGAAAAAAAAATAATAAAAAAATAGACGAGACGTAAAAATGACTACCTGTAGCAAATGCAACAGGTAGTTCCAGGTAACAAAAATGTGCATCAGTCAACTACTATTCCATTACGATGTTTTATTTTATAAGACTGAATGCCTTGTTTGTTAACCGAGATTTATTACCTCTCCGAGATGCAGTTTACTACTAATTAATGTCATGTTTACTTGTTTCCTCACAAGTTTCTCTGTGTTTTCCCTTGTCTTTGTCTGTCATCTTACATTAGACCTCCTCTTTAACTGTCTTCATGCGCATAAACACTGCTGCTCTTGGATTTCTCGAATAGCATCAGATATGTAAAATATTGCTCGAGATTTAGTTATGATTCAGATCTAAATAAAGATGAAATTTTGACTGAATGCGACCATTAGTCGCACAAAAATCGCACAAAAACTGAATCGTATCTATGTGTCTACCACGGATATTGTAGTTGTAATAAGTATGTAACATATGGAAATATTCCTCGAATTCAGACTTGATTTTTAACGGTTTAACATCAGCTATGGAAACGCCCCTCCCCCCCCCCCCCCCCCACCCCCCCCCCCCTCTTAATTGATTACACAATCAGTTTCTGAAGAAGAAGAGTTGTCTTCGATGCGTTGCTTAGTTAACCAGGGTGCACAGTTCTTACGCTCCAGAATGCAGGGGTAATGGGGCGAAAAGCTTGTAGCTTTCTGATCTTTACTTAACTCTCTGAAGTGGTATTCAGAGATCTCGCTGCAGTCAAGTAACTGTTATTTATAGCGTTATAAACAGTTGTTACATCATACTTTATACTTAACAATATAGGGAACTTTCGAGTTATACTAATGTACGTCATTTTATGGCTTGTATAGTGTAATGTTGATTGGTATATATATATTTCACATG
Source organism: Solen grandis (assembly GCA_021229015.1). NCBI lineage: Eukaryota > Metazoa > Mollusca > Bivalvia > Adapedonta > Solenidae > Solen > Solen grandis. The sequence continues at coordinate 35,360,851 of CM037784.1, forward strand.
GAATTTACGTTGATTAAGTTACGCATATATGCAAGTATGTTTTCTTAAGTATGATTTAAATCACTTAAGATAATGCGTACTCTTATTGTTCATGTATATCAAATGCTGTGATAAAAAATACAAATGAAACAAACAAAAATGAATCCAATTGTCGTGTGCCTTTATTCATTATTGATATTTTCATATTCAGTATCAGAAGTCTTGATTTCTTTAAGTACTTATTTATTCCTTCCTAATGATCGAGTCTTTATATGTTATATATATATTATATACTACCTTCGTTGCCCTTGAAATGGTCTTGGATTACATACACATTTAACGGTTTGAAACATAAAACGATCATAAAATCCTACTTGCAGAAGTCCCAATCGATATTGTTAATGTGTTCTCAATTAACGTAAATAAAGAATAATATATCTTCAGTTACTCGAACAGAACGAATTGATAATATCCCTAAGTCCGCATGGTTTTCTTGTAATGAACAGCGTTTTTATGTTTTACCCTAAGATAACATATAATTAGGTAATCAAAATTATGTTTCTTTTTGTTTTATTTATTACTTTAGGAATTTAACAGTCTACATTCAACGCATGTATGAAGTAAATACCAAGTTGAACAACTGTTTTAATCAATCCTTAAGTTAATTGAATAGAATATCCATAGCACATAGCTGAAAGCATTCCATGATTTAAAAGTTAAATTAAACGTAAATTACTTAATTAAAACAAGAAGGATATATTGTCATTACTTTTCGCGAGGATTAATTTTCTTCGCGGAATTCGTCGATACTTTTACTTACGGTGATGAATTGTACGAACATAGTAATAAGTAAACCTAAAATTTGTTCGCAAGATTGACTTCACTACAGATAAAACAAAAATTGATATCAACGAAAAATTATAACTCTGTAGCAGACATCATCACATCCTTGATTTATTTTTATGATCCTGTTCTGTTCTGACATGCTATGCATTGCATTCGGGAGATGCGTCTTTTTACTTAATTTGAAATGTCACTTGCTCCGAAAATGTTAACACTTCATCTCTTAAATTTTGTCATTATTTGTAATTCATACATCTAAAACGGCCTAGCATTTTCAATTTAGGAAGTCATTATCTGGATACTTTGACATCGGCGCACCTGCTTTTTCTGACGCCGCTTAATTACAACAATGTGTTGCACTATAGCATGATTAAGCTTCCAAGAAAATTATTCTTTCATTTTTCCTTACTGTTTACATTTTTGTCAGAGCGTCTTACGCAAATGGACAAAAAATCGAAATCTTTTTTAACATCTGACAAAGGAGAATGTCGTAAGCTCGATTCACGGTATAGTTGTATATCAAAGTATTATTAGAGATACAATGTAATTCCAATTTATTGATATGATAGGTCAACAAGCTACCCATTTCTTAGATATTGCGATTGTAAATGGTTACTTGCATATATATGTAAAGAAGCTCTCTGCCTGTTTCTAGCCGACAAATTCACAAATGGCCTAAATACTTTTTGTTGTATGTAAAACATTGTTTGCAAACAAAAAGCTTTTGACATTGTAATACTTATTTCAATGCAGCCGTGGTTATTTTTATCTTTTATCTTCTACACTTCACATGAAATAAAAGATGTATGCAAAGCGAAACCAATGCCTGAATAATTATTTAGTGAATCGGATAATTTTGACATTGAAAATTCTAACAACTCTTTCAAACTTAGATGCCTAACGGCATTGTATACACCCTTTTTAAGATAGTTTTGTTAAGCCTTTTTACAATGGTTTTCGAATAGTTACTAAATAAACTTAACTTAAGCTTAAAAATATTCTTGAACGCTATATTTGATGTTAATGAATCCTTCCTATCAGCTTTTAACGTATATTAATGTTTCTTTTAAGTTGATGAAAATACGACAAATTAACAAAAAAGAAAAATCATATCCCTAACAATAAACGGATAACGTTTCTTCCACAGAGTGAAAGGGGAGTAGAGGTCCTAGACATTACATTTTTTACCGCGCGTTTAAGAAAATGCGATCTTTCATGGAAAATCACCAAATGATATATTATTATGTATTTTCGAGATTTCCGTATTTTCCTCTTTTCCACACTTAGTAGATAACATTATCTCTTTATACTGTGTATTTGTCAGTCTTATAACGAAAAACCTGAAATATAATTGTATCATACACGTGTCTGTGTTTCCATTTCAGTGCTGGGATATATGTGAGTACCTGTATTCCAGCAGGAACAAAAAAATATGGAGGTCCCTCTGCAAGAATAAGTTACTCTGTGTAAGTATTTATTTTGTAAATCCAATTATTGTCAAGCAATACCTATATTATTACATTGTCTCACAAGTTAACAATTTTAATTTTGACTTGATTTATATGTTGCGTAATTATGTGTATAACAACACAGGACAGTTGGTTAATCACAATACATGGATTCAGCCTCCACGGAATATCCCCTGTCGGTAGGTTTTAAGTGAGCAATTAAACGAGACTTACATTAAGGTGAAGTTTAAATGAGATTTTCCGAAGCACAAATGCATGTACTGGGTACATTAAATAACCTTGAGATGATACATCATTTGTCTACGCCAGGGATTATACTGTTATACATATTTCATAGCGTTTAGCACAAACAAAAACCTATTTAGGGTAAGTAATATTTGATAAAAATTGTGACTACTTTTTAAATACACGTGACTATAAATATCTCGCGTATGTAATGTCAGTTCAAAAATGCTTAAAATATACGAAATAGCCTCAGTCAATTTTTTTTTACTTAAGTTAAAAATCAGTCATTATAATACAGAGTATTTCTGCTTTATTATTTCTGAAGTTTGATAATGGTGGATAATTGTTCCTTTAAAGTTTTGAATGTGTTGTTCATATCAGAATTTATAGTTTTTGGTTATTTTTTTAATTAACCAAGTTAAGTCATTCTTAGTTAATACGATACTTGATTCCGTATGAAAAGTGTGTGTGTAATACATATCTATGTTAATATTAGAAACTAGAATATTAAATTAGAAATGTTTCCATTGTTCATAGCGATGATTCTTTTAATACACTTTTATATTTTTCTATTTAGATGATAATTCTGTCAACCCTTTCAGACCCATTCACCAATTCTCACGAAGAAAAGTTTGTTTTTTTCTTTTGTGAGCGCAATTTTACAATGTTATACTATATTATTGTAGCCGGGTGCAGTTATTTAGTGACAAATCAATAGGCAAGAAGACATGTGGCTTGGTAACTCAGTTGGTAGAGTGCAGGAACGGTATTTCTGAGGCCCTGGGTTCGAGTCCCTGTCGAGCTACCTGTTACATTTGGCGCCCAATGTAAATAACCTACTGTTTGA
>CM037784.1:35364313-35414313 GCA_021229015.1 Solen grandis
AATTACAGTAATCAGAGTATCACATATATTCTGAAACATCAGTCAGCTTTGTGTTGTGTATTTTAATTTGAAATGAGCATAGAATGTTTTGACCAATTTCACAGTTGGTTCCTGAAATATGAAGGAATGTTTGGGACCAGCTTCTCTGATAAGGTTGTTAAAATGGCTTGTACTCATCTAACATTTCAGGTGTTAAAGTTAGTCATACTGTTGATGTTGCCTTGATTGTGTTGTCTGGTTCTTAGTGCTCATCTGTCAGGAGGAATATTTGAAAGTTTTGAACACTGATTGCTTGGCAAAGACTCCTGTGTAGTTGTATATTCTTAATGAACATTTCTTGCAAATGAAATGTCCTCAAAACTTTGATGAGTTGTTCAGAAATGAAAATAGTTTTTGAAAATTATTCTATGGTTATGTGCGCAATGTATCTGAATTTGTTGCCAAGTGGTAAATCTTTCCAGAATATTTTTTTCTGGTTGTTGGAGGTTTAGTGTCTTTAGTTTTCAGTGTAATATAGATATATGCTGACCTTGACATTTTGACCATTACAGAGCAACAGGCGGCTGGTACCAGTCTTGTACATGAGGAGGGCAACCTGAGTCGGAAACATGAGATGGAGGGACCCATGAAGAAGGCCAGCAACAGGTGAGTCTGTCTGAACAGTTCGGCAGGTTTAAGGCCATTTGATGTGTCAGTATATTGTACTAAGAACTTTTGAGTCATGTTTATAAGGGCAGTTAAAGGACAGGTTGGCCGATATCAGGATGATGTACAGGGTGTGGTATCTGCAGTGTGAAATGTTCTTGGTGTGTATACAAAATGATTTAAATTATATAATTTTGCTCCCAAACCTGAAATAAATTACTTAATGCTTTTGCACATTTATGGGGTAAATGTATATGGAAGTATTGCTTTAATATTAGAAATACATCTGTATAGAAACTGAAAGAAAGAAAAGAATACAGATTTGTTTTGATATAAATGTGTAGATGATGATATGCAATGAATGAGTACTATTTATGTTTGCAGGTCATGGGACAAGGTTTATGTGGTTGTCCATGGACCATCTCTCTCTTGTTACAAGGACCAGAAACACGCTAAACAGGTGAGTGGCCGGCAGCTGGATACCATGGTGCCAGTCTATGGACGGTGCTCTTGAATAAAGAACAGACTTAAGATAATATATGTACAAGACGTGTAGTAGGATTGCATTATGGGTAGAAAAATTAATCTCTATCCCCCCTCTCTCTTTCTCTCCCTGTCCTTGCTATCTCATACAGGATGTAATTGTAAGGTAATTAAAGAAAGATCCTCTTCAGCACTGATATGTATAACTTTTCTCCCCTGCAGGATCCCAGCTCTCGTATTCATCACGAACCAGCACTTGACCTGAACGGTGCCGAGTGCGAGTTCGCCACAGACTACATCAAGCGTCCCAACGTGTTCCGCCTCAGACTTGCCAGTGGTGGGGAGTACTTGTTCATGTCCAAGGATCAGGTAATGATCTTCAGCATCTTGCTTTGGATTGCTTTATATTTGTTTAGAGGCTATGATAACTTTGAGGAATGAAATTCAAATCATACAACATGTCTCTTACATTACTGGACTTGATAGGGTTCATGACTGAGTGATACTGTGATGAAGATGCAATAGTCAACAAATTACCTTATGAATATTAATGTAGAAATGTATGACTTTATGATATTTAAAATGGCATATGAAACCATGGATTTTTCTTTAACATGCCTAGTGTGTAGATTCTGAGCTACAATTTTATATGAGAAAACAGTGGATACTCTGGTTCTGCTTTTCCAAGGCATCAAAATATGTGTATATGGGTTGACGTACATAAGGGGAAGCTCTATTTAGTTGAAATATTGGTCTTACTTCAGATTATAGTGGTCACTTTAAGTGAGGAATTTTCATGATTTGAAGCAATGGGCAATACACTGGACAACTTTCGTGTAGTTCTATCAAATTAAAAGATGTACATTACTGTACAAAAGGTTTACATTATTGTAAATTGCATGTAGACATTGCATTCAAAAGCTTCTCTTGATAAATGAGATAAATTGAAATATACAGTTAGGGTGGTAATATTCTGATTTTGTTTAAGGTTGACATTTCTGAGTGAAAAAACCAAATGATTGTTTTCACCTTGCTGGTTTGATTTTGCCAGAGAGGGTCACTGTAGATGTCGTCTAATTATCGTTATTTGATGTTTCAGGCCGAGATGGAACACTGGATCAGTGTCATCAACAGTACGTCACCCCGCAGCGAGGGCGGCCCTGGGCGCTCACAGACCATGCCCGCACGCACAGAGGAACACAAGGACACAAAGAAAAAAGGCTTCTTAACATTCAAGAAGAAATAAAAAAAGGGGAAAAAACAAGAGAGACATATAGTGGAACCTAGATAGGCTTTTAAACAATTTTTCACTTTTTTAAAAAGTTCATTACAAACCTGTGATGGAGGAAACTATACGTTAAGAGTGTTTCATTGGGAGCCCCTTGAGCAGGAGGCCCAGTCATGATTGAGAGAAATGATGAGGACTGGAGGAAGAAGATGGAGTTACAGATTGGTGTATCTTTGAATACCATTCCTTCATGGTGTTTCGGATTCGGGTCTTACAAGGTAGAACTCTCAGCAGAAGTTTTTAAGGACCAAATGTATACATGAAGGTTATGAAACTATACTACCATTTGTATTGTTCAGAAGAACTGGCCATCACGCCCTGCACCCAGGGGTTCCCATAGAAACAGTAGTCAACCTTGTCACTCATTCATGGAACTCAGATTTTTTTTCTCATAATAATTGTGTCATCATCTGAGTACAAATGAGATTTTTGATAGATCCAACTTGAAGATTAAAGTTTGGATGAATAGAAATTTGGATGAACTTGTCATTAACCCAGAACTTTGCTGTTTGTCAGAGTTGTGTCCCCTTATATGCATTCAGCGTGCGCGATAGGGATGGGAGCACGTGTACTTGTTTATTCCTGATACAGGCCGTGCATACATACTATGTCATAATAATGTATGTTGTTACTTTCTTAATATTCATGCCTTAAAATAACGGATTATGTCATTTCTTTGCATTTTATAGCATATGTTTTATCAATTTTTATTAGAAATTAACATTTAAAGAGACAAAATCTGCTTGAACTGTTGCCATGGTGGACATCACGTTGCCTTGGCAATGCTTGTAGTCAGGCAGCTTTGTAGTTGTGCAACTGTTTCCTGTATGTTAAAACTTTGATGGGTCATGATTCGGATAGTAAAATCATCATGTGTACATGTATCACTTCCTGTAAATATTGTACAACCTAGTCCAAGCGTAGATTGCCAGATTTTTTTACTCCTTATTTTGTGTGTAGGTCAATCATTATATTTATCTCCATATTTATCTCGAGGCATTTCTGTTCTGTTACGTTTTAATTCGGATGTCCAATAATTGTGAAAGGTATCCGTTTCATTTTTTGTGTGTCTTTAGTTCTTCAGATGGGAAAAGAATTCGCTTCAATTTGGTAAATATATTGATGAAATTTAAACCACAATTGCTTCAGCTGTTCACAGATTTTTTATTTTAAAGATTTAAAGTTGGGTTCAATTGTTAATGTTAAATCCTAATTGGCACAGCATTTTGTTATCGGTTACAAATTATGTTATTTGTGAAATAACACATATACATTTTAACTTATAAATATATCATAGAATTTTATACATGTACTGGACTATATCTGTAAGTATAGAAGAGTTTTATAGATATATGAGTGGAGGCGGCTAGATGGAACCGCTTATCATGACTTCCGCTTCCTGTATTGTCCTGCAGCTTCCGGTATCTACACTTCCTGTCGTATATCACTATATACACATAGTCGCCATCTCATTATATATGCATATGCATACAGATTATAATAAATTAATATTAAGTAATATGAAGCTATTATTGCATGCATACTCTATATCAAAATATACAAGGTAACACTACTGATTTTACACAAAAAATATTATGTTAACCAATGCATATTGATAAATGTGTATAAATAAAACTACATAATACAAAAAGTTAAGAGCAATTTTCCGATTTTTGAACATTTTGTATTCAAATAAGACAGGACGGCAGCTGTCAGGATTCATTCTCTTTCGAACAAGTGTTTCAAGAGGCTTTGATCAACGTCAGAAGGATTTAGCAAAAGGAACGAGGACGAGTGGAACAAATGATATTTAATGTTATTAAGTGCTATGCCTAGAAATAGGTACAAAGAAGAGGAAATAGAACAGATATATTGATTTTGTGAACTGTTTTGACTAAAGTGGAAATTATAAAATCGGTCATAAGGCAGAGCAATGTGTTGACGCTTGTTTGAGAGAGATAATCACTGCTGCTTGTACGTTTTCCCTTTTATTTTTGGTCGGTGCAATCTCTATGTGTCATCCCATTACTGAATGTGCTTCTCCCATCTGGCCCCAGTCTTACTGGGAACATTGTATTGGCTGTCAGACAATAAAACATGTCATCATATCCTGCCTTCTGTGTCTTTATTTCTAACCATGCCGACCCGCTGTCATTGTTGTCTTTGTAAACAGAACAGACCCAGATAAGACGATCCCTTCCCTAGAGCGTTTCCTCGTTTTTGTTAACCCTTTCCCTCATATAGACTCATTTTGACGCCCTCAGTAGGTACCACATAATACCTGATCTGCAGAAAACCAGTTAAACCTTACCAAATTTAATTATAAAATCCTCATTTCCAGACCACTGAAGAGCAGCGAACAGCATAAAACCTGATCAGCCTGCGAGTTACTCGCAGGCTGATCTGGTTTTATGCTGTTCGCATAGGTCTTTTCATGGTGTCCTCTGTGAGGGAAATGGTTAAATATATTATTGTAGCTCCGATTGTGCACGGTAAAGAAAATCCACCTCTTCATAAAGTTCAGTAAATAAATTAGTATTCCAGTAATTAATCGGTTTAAGTGTTGAGTGTATCAAATATGTTTCGACACCATTCCTAGTTTTATTTATTAGTCTGAAAAGAGCACTATTTTGGAAAAAATGTGTCTTTTACAAGTCACTGACGGTGATAGAGGTCGCGCTAACTGGGTAACTGGAGTTAAACATTTATTAGACGAATTTGGATTTAGTGATATATGGCGAAGTCAATAAATACTAAAGCATTTTGTGCTCTTTTCAAAAGACGAGTGATTGTTTTATGCAAAAATGGTACAATGAAGTATATAATTCTGGTGTATTATGTTCATATAGTCATTTCAAAGATCAACTATTTTTTGAGAATTATTTGGACTTGTTACCAAGAAACCTTTCATTATATATTTCTAGATTAAGACTTTCGTCTCATCCTCTAAAAATTGAGACTGCGCTATGGCAGAGCAAGAGTGGAAAGAAATGAGAGAGTTTGTATTTTATGCACGGAGAGGGATTTAGAGAACGAGTTTCATTTCATTTGTGTCTGTAGTGCTTATTCTGATACGAGGATAAAATATATAAACAAACGATATCATGTAAGGCCGACCATGGCAAAATTTTGTGAGTTGATGAAATCTACCAAAAAGTTTTTTTTTATTAAGGGCTCTACTGATACGTACAAATTTGCTAGGTGCACAAGCATAATATTAATTTATCCTAAACCAATTAGCTTATTTATAGATCTTCTCTTGATATTTATATATACTGTCAAATAAACCATAATTATACTATAATAATTATACCATATAGTGTGTGTGTGTGTGTGTTCGCTTGAGAGTGTTTTGCCAGTGCGGAATGAGTGTGACAAAATGCAAATGTTTCTTCTATTATGCAACAATGTACTTATGTACACGTTGAGAATGAAAAAATAAAGTTCTGTTCAAAAAAGAGGCTTGAGAGAATTGTGGTGTGCTGAGTGATGTTGTGAATGGTTATGCGCGAGAAACCGAGAGAAAGGTGACACTCCACAGCACTAACCCGTGAGTGGCCCAGAGTACACACGCACTCGTGCCCATCTTTAAATACAAGACGTTCCACAACACTAGCCTATGAGTGAAACGACACCAACCCCCACCAAAAAGAATATGTAATATATAAAATGAATAAAAAACAAACAAAAACAATCCACACACACAAAAACAACAACAACAAAACATGCTTCTGAAATTAACATTATCTCTCGTTCAGTGATTTAATGATTGTTCAATACAATCACAGACTTAACAGTTAAATATATCGGATTAAATCGGATTAAGTTATTATAAGTTTTCTGGTGTACTTCTACAGTCAAACACAAAAATTGTATTAATGTTACTCTTTTCAAGTTAATAAGTAATATATTAATTTGGCTGGACGTCGCTATATGACTGAAATACGGTCGAAGCGACGGTAAACTCAAATAGTCAAATCAATAGTCAATATATGAATTAAAAGCCGTGATATGATGAGCGAATATATATAAGGGCATATCATTTAGTGCCAAAATTGAGGTAGTCTGACAAGAGGATTTCATAAAAAAGAAAATGATTAAATGAATGACTTATACATGCGCAAATAAATTTTAACAGCTATTTTCTCCGATCCTTAAAAAGCAAATCAAGACTTGGTTTATTTATGTAATTTATACTTTAGGCCTACATATATTTTTTTTCTTTTTCACAGATTATTGATATAATGTCTATTGATTCACGCGGAAAAGAAACACACACCCACGCGACTAGTGTTGACCTGCTTTATTTAAATGCATTGTTGAAAATAAAGATTACCAGTCCTTATCAATGTACAGATTAACACATTCAATCTCCACCGCTTTAAATTTGAATCGGATCTCGCACAGTTATACGTTGCGGCCAAAGATTATCCGAATGTGTCGCACACAACGTCGTTATTGACAACTTCACAGTAGCAAAATGGCGGCCCTAAGTATGGGTGCGTTTGGAGCGTACAAACAGGCGTACAGCCGCTACTTACAGGAATTGGAGCAAAGGGAACGAGAATTGGCAGAAAAAGATGGCGAGGAGCCGGAAGTCGAAACCGTGTGGGTTACAAAGCGGTACGTTCCTACAGATCTACGGACTACAGCGCCTGTTCCGCGCCATAAGCTATTGGCCCCTCGGTCACTGCCGCAAGTTGAACGTCACTGGATCCCAGAGAGTGACCCTCCTCTGAGAAGTTTCGAGCGGGCAGCCTCGGCCTACATCTACCCGTCCCACCCAGCCACCCGTTGTGAGGAGTACTCGACTCTCCGACAGATGCTGCCGTCTAGGGGAAGCACTGTGGGTGTCAACCCTCCAAGCTGGGGGACCAGCTATACACTGCCGCCACTGGTGCTCGGACGGCCGGCGAAACGTTTTCCAATCATCAGTAGTCCAATGACCAGGTAAGGATTTTTCTCATCATTTTTTTTTGTTGATCTTTTTCCCCCTTCAATATCATTGCTTTCTGATATAATCTATTATGTATTTCATAGGTAAGTATACATTGACAATACATGTAATTTTATATTTATGAAAAACCATACGATATTCAGACGTGAAATGTCTCGGGTTACATACTCCTATAAAGGATTTACTGTTCGTGTGTATTTAAATAAGCATGTTTTGTTATAAACAATATGCACACAAACATTTAAATGTCGCTCTCATTTAATCTTCTCTCGAACATTGTAGTTCATTCACATTTACATTAAACTTTTTAAATTTAAAAGCTTCGCCCGTGTGTAGTTATTCTCACGGATGTATACAGCACTTATAAACCGATATGCCTAAATATACACACAGCCGATCATTTATCTACATTCCGTTTAAACAGTTGGATAAGTTTACATTATCGTATGTCAATAGTATTGGGTAAACTCCATTGATTTTCTTGTATTACCGCTGGGTGCCATAAATGATATATGAATGGCCTGTCGTGTTGTTAGTTTATCTATACTATATGTACGAGTATATAACCAATTTGTTCATTATGTATGCTGTTAATGTGGTTAATTGAAGAAACGATCGCACAGTAGGTAAACATATAAACATATTGATATCTAGCTCCAGCTCACACGTTATCGCGAAATAAATGGATTTCCCCTATAATATTGATTTGGACGAAGGAAAAAAAAACACTGAGCATTTGTGTTCGTTTTATCTAATGTCAGAAAAAGTGAAATAATATTTATTTTTTTCATAATTTCATTTACATCGCAGTAATCTCCTCAAAAGCATGACATAAGATATTTAATCCACTGATCAAGTAATAAGTACACAAAAAAATTGTGCTTTATGACCGAGTGATTATAGTCGCTGACAATCTAGCTTTTAAACTCTCGCCGCTATGGCTTCGTGTCCCGACTGAGTCACTTGGATTGTTCATGTGAGGAAACCTCCCAACTGGCTAACAGTGGTTCTATCAGGTGCCGCTGTCTACCCGGGGTCATCCTCCACCTATAATTAGCTAGATGTCGCTCTATGACTGAAAGTATGTCGCAGCGACAGTAGGCTTTAACAAAAAAAATATTCTTTTCTAGTTTTTAAACTTTTATTTTTAGATTTATGTACAAATGATGGTCGTACAATGATACCTTTGCGTATGTTTATGTTGTCGTTCTACTTTCAGATACGTGGATGATATGCATCTAACCAACCGACTCTTCAAACTTCACTAGCAATATATCCCGTCTAGTTCTTCTTCTTCTACATTGGACCATTATCATGTGATCTCATTGAATTGGATCATATCATTGCAATGTGTGTTCATATCTGGACAAATGGACAAATTATATAATCAAAATGTATGTATGAAATTATTGCGATTTTTTGGGGGGTAATTTCTTAAAAAGTATTAAATGTTTTATTTTAATAGAAGTGTTTTCCTTATACATGTTTGTTATACTTTACATTAGAGGACTACGATATAATACGTTAGAGCTATGTTATTGGTCACCAAAGAAATTAACGTTTGTTCTTATTTATTCTGTTAAAACCCCGGATGATTTTGACAGTAATCTAAGTACATGTACATAGTATAGTACTTATGCAGTGCATATCATGAAATAAAACCTCGAAATTTTGCATGGAAGATTCGATATCAGTGCAAGGTATTATACTTTGTGATGTATTATTTTTCACAGAAAGTCATTACAATTGAGTGTAAAACATGCATACAGATATAAAGTTTATTTACCTAAGTTTGTCACGGGGTTTATGTAATCAAGTATTATAAAAGGTGACATGAAATACTGCAAATATTTCCAGCGGTCGGGCTTGTCTTCACAAGTGACACGTGTCCCGTGATTTCAAGTACTTTTTTTGGAAAAAAAATTATGCTTTATTTTTTAATTGTAAAAATGTGTATTTCAACAGAAAAAAATAGACAATGTTTGTGAAAATAAACTTATATATATATATATATATATATATACTTAATGTAATTTAATGTAATCACGTATAAAACACATAACGCCGTCCGTATATGTAACTCAGTTACATGACGTCGAAAGAACGTCGTACGACGTTTTAACTAACGTGGCGTTGTTATCAATAAGTCACGTGAGATAATGACGCGCCTATCACAAATCACTTCTAACGTTTAAACATTGATAGAAGAATATGGAATTACGTATCAGTATTAAATAGTATTGATTTTTTGAAATTGATTTATATGTATAATTTTCTATGATTTATCTTTTACATTTGTTCAAATATTGAAGAGTCCAACTTTTGTCATTTAGATCAAGATACATTTTATAACTTGTATCAATACATATCTGACATCGAATACTGTCCAAACTGCCATGTGCAGCATTTCTGCGTCTGTTATAGTTGATAAATGTCATCAGGTAATCAAATCGGATTGATGAAATCTATTCTTTGTTTTGCTTGTTTGATTTTTTTTTTCTTTTTCTTTTTTTTTGGTCATTGATTTTTGAAACATCTTGGACAGTTCTTGCAAGTGTCGGATGTCTAGCTTATTTGAAACGCTGTACAATTAACCATTTTGGATTATTTTAAAGTGTATATAAAATGAGATCCCCATATTCTGACACCCGCTGTATGACAGTATTGTATCTATTATAATAAGTATTGTTATATTTTTCAATGTGATATACACACTACAACATGTCTACCAGTATGTCGGTACAGTATTTCACAATGTACATCCACCAGTATTAGGCAGGATTTTCTGCTATAGTCTTTGTACGTTGTTTTACACACGTGTGTACAGATATGCATCTTGTTTATATGAAATAAAATTTATTGATTTGTTAACCCATGTGTTTGTCCTTCTCCCTACACTCATGCATGTTTCCAAAATAATCTTGAGTTATGCTATATTTTGAAAATAATATACTCGAGCACTTAAAAAACGCCAAATGTGTAAAACTTCGATATTTCATGTCATTTTTACCCATGGCAAATTCGGTAATGTAAATATTTAGGGTATAAAAGATGCACCACTCTATTGCTGAAATATGCCTCATTACACGTGTAAATAATCTAAAATTGTTAAAAAAAAGGTATAAATCATTCGACATTTTTCCATGATGGTGCGTTTTTAAAGTCCTTGAAATATACTTGAATACACAGAAGGACTTTTCACAATACACATAAATATTTTCAAGATACATATTTGATGTTTATTTTCTGTATTGCATAAACGACAATTCATAAGAATCATTGTTAATCAGTTAATGAAAACCAATCAATAAACCTACCGGTATATTTCCATTATATTTAGTTTAAATTATTTATTTTCGATTGGGAAAGAAGTTCTTTCAACTTATCCCTTTCAACAGTACTTGAGTTGTACCAGTACTTTGCGACTGGGAAGGTCATGAAGAATTCTTCCCGAAACGAGGTTCGAACCTACAACCTTCGGATCCGTAATCGGTTACGTGACCATTGGACCATGGCGCCTTTATGTTAGAAATGATGTCATTACCAGTCGCAGCGGCCTTGTTGTTCAGGTGTTTCCCTGTGACCGAGAGGTCGTGGGTTCGATCTCCGATTGCGACATTATATTAAAAAAAACAACAACAAGAAAACAATGGTACTAATAATGGGATGGTCACAAAAATGAGTAAGAATCGTTGAATTATGACTAATATATCCCCGGTCGCTTGTATGGTGAACCTGGAGGGTCATAATCTCGAGTAAGTTCGAATCCCGGCTGGGTCATTAAGATTTTCATGTGAGAAAGCCTTCCAGCTCGCTTGCGTTAGGTCGGTGGTTCTACCCGGGTGCCTCATTGCATTCGGGGTCTTCCCTGTAATTAGCTGAACGTCGCTATATGACTGAAATACTGTCGCAGCGACGGTAAACTAAAAAAAAAACAACAAAAAAAAACCAATCATGATCTCACGCCCAGATGGGTTCAAATTTTTAAGATCGAATCCGGAGTCAAAAGAACATTTCTACTCAAAATGATTTTTTTATAGATTTAATTTATAAAATCTGTTGGCGGAATGAATCTACATGTACGTATGAACACACATACGGACGCCCATCTGGTCGCAGCGTTACATGTATACAATTTATGTTAAATGTGTGTGTATACAATCAGTCACGTGACACATGGCATCAATATATCACGAGACATGCATACACTGATTGTCATCATTCTCTCACATACAGCACCACTCTCTGTTTGTTCTCTTTTACAATTCAATTGACTAAATTTACCAAACGATCTTCACACTCTTATCAAAGCAAAACAATTTGGTCTAACACACAATAAAGTTAAGTTTCAATTTTAATCAGAGTGTCCGGTACGGAGTCTGTGAAGAAACGTTTCAAAATCAACGTCTGCCCGAATCCAGCCAATATTACCACGACCGTCTGACCCACTGACCACCAGGAGACATGCGAGTGAAGACCTTCAGCAACAAACCGTCCTATGGACTCCCGCAGTCTATAGTCTCTCTGGTATTCCACGACTGACGTCATACGCGAATGGATGTCATCACATGACGTCTCCGCTGCTGTTTTCACAAACGGCTTCACGACGCCAGCTTCCCCTGCTAACGAATTCAAGTCAGCCGGTTTAAGATCAAAATAAACCAGTTTATGGGCCCATGATGAAAACTCGTTTCCGAAACAAAATGCATAATCACCTCTTGACGTCTCGAATTCGAATTTCCCTTCTTTCAGTTTAGGCTTTTTATAGAGTACCTTGCCGTTTGGACTCTTTACAGTGACGTCAACGTCATTTTGACCGCCCCGAATCACTCGAAATTCAAATACATAATCCTTCGGCCCCTCAAAACGTTCGAATATACAGAACCGCTTCTTATCCGGTAGTTCGAACATCAGTGAGGTGCCGTTAGCTTGCACCCCACATATTGTTATAATGACAGTCAAGTATACAAGTATGTCCACAAGCATTTCTATAGTATGGTTAATCCGTCCCTATCAAGAAATGGAGATCGACTGAGTCAGTGCTATGATGCTGACATCTACATGTATCGACCGGACATATCCGGTACACGTATGTGGCTCCAGCCTGTAACCGCCATTGAATCGTTGCCATGGCACTTCACGTGAGGCCATGCGCGTGCATGGACTTTCTGGTAGTTTTCAATCTCAACTTCTTATTAATCTCAAGTTAACCGTCGCTGCAACGGTATAATAGCGACGTCGAGCTAATCAAAAGTGCACGAAGACCCGCAAGTGCACTTTAATAATAATAATAATAATAATAATAACATAAATAATACATATGTAATAATAATTATAAAAAACTGAAACAGTAATAGAAGGAATATCGTGTTGATTGGCTATCTCTGCTGAGGGTTTGTTTTTCGTTTGTCCATCAAATGTCATGATTTATGCATAATAGCACACTTTCTGTGTATATTATTTAGGTATAGATGCAAAGTAGTTTTATGTGGAACGTGGCGAGTGGAACAGCTTCCATGAAGGGCCTCCTTTATTTCGGAGTAACAGCTGGCCGGCGAGGCACACCGCAAACTCGTCATTCAATAGCGCTGCTCGTGCTATTGATACGAGTCACGTGATTAAATGCACAGCTTGGCTTGTGGCTTTGATATATCCATAATCATCAGTAAATGTTTTTACTACACAGTTATTTGTGACTGTCCTAAGAAGACTACAGAGGCTCAATTTTAGGAATTTGCACAACTTACAATACTGTTTTCAGTAACTGTAGATGTTCGCATATACCTTCAGGTATACATAAACGGCAGAGCGTTGTGTTGTGGTCCAAATAAATGCAGAAATGGCTAAGCTTAGCTAAGTATTAGCTTAGAGAAGAGCTTATTGCATCTTCATTTATCACTAAATTATGAAATCACATTGTATATATGCAGTATCAAAGTTAGTATTTCCTCATGTGTGTGTATGTGTAATTTTTTTTCTTTCTTGGCATGGAATAATATGAATACAGAATGACCCTGACAATTCAGGTCATGGTAGACATAGGTGTTTCCCTCTGAACCAGCTAATATTCATGATAATCAGTACTTTATTCTTTTTACAATATCACAAGATTAATTTCCCTTTAACACCCTATTTTTCATAGGTATCAGGCACAGTGTTAAACATTATGACATTATTGACATATGTAAACCACAATGTTAAACTAAATAAGCCTGCTAGTAACTCTCAAGCTGAGGATGTTTTGACTTGACTATTTGAGTTCAGTATTCAGTCATATAGTGACGTCCAATTACAGGTGGAGGAAGACGCCAAATGCACAGAGGCATTCGGGTAGAACCATCGACCTACCGCAAGCCAGCTGGAAGGCTTCCTCACATATTAAAATCTGAATGACCCTGCGGGATTCAACCCATGCGGTGAGGGGCTGAGTGATGTTAAAGTCAGTGACTTTACCCTCTTAGCCACGAGGCCCCTGAAGATGTTTTACAAAGTAGACTATTCAGTAATGTGAGTTTCATTGGAAGGGGCCTAGCTAACGGTGTCAGTATGTATTTGCATAACATTAGCTTTGAAATTTTGATTAAATAAACCAAGAAATATAAATAGAGTAGTCTTACACTTTAGTAAGGGTTTTAGAACAGTAGTAAGGGTGATACCAAAACAGAACTTACATTTTCCCAGTTTTCATTTAATGCATGGCTTTAATAGCAAACCTTAACATGATGGTAAATGTACAGACATGCAGTTGTGAGTATCTACACTGGATAATAAATGCTCTGAGATCTCTTCAAAATACCAAATAACCTAACAAAATTTGTCACGGTGAACTAAAGGGTGGACTTACTGTTTAACCCTTTCCCTCATATAGACTCATTTTGACGCACTCAATAGGCACCACATAAAGCCTGATCTGCAGAAAACCACAGTTAAACCTTACCAAATTTAATTACAAAATCCTCATTTCCAGACCACTGAGGAGCAGCTAACAGCATAAAACCTGATCAGCCTGCGAGTTACTCGCAGGCTGATCTGGTTTTATGTTGTTCGCATAGGTCTTTTCATGGTTTCCTCTATGAGGGAAAGGGTTAACTCATGCAGATGCATTTTGATACCTTGGCAAACAAAGCAGACCCAGATCCTTCCAGAAGCTGTCTGATCAGGGTCTTCTCTGTTTGCTTATAAAATACAAAAGCTTATATTCAACACAGTCTGCACTGCAAAGAAATTTCTATTTTTCATATACCATATAGTCATATCAGTAAATTCATACTAACCATGTCATAAATTAACACATGAATATTCATGAGGTATTTGGTTAATTTTCCTTGCTTTTAAGAACTGAATATCCATGAATATGAAACCCAAGAAACTCAATTGTGTAATTGTAATAGAAATCACACAAATTCAAGAAAACAACAAAATATGAACTCAATCAATTTTAGTGATGATGAAAATATTAACTTTACAGCATCAAATAACCTATTAATGTTAAACTGAATAATTGTCAAGGTATCTATACAATGTACGTGATGCAAATCCACATGTCAATTCTGTTTCAATGTTTGCTCACCAGAGTACCATAAGCCCCTATAAAAGCAAACAAGTCACTCACAATTCGCTTTTGGGATCAACAACCTTTGGTTTCAGAGCCGGCATATTCACAAGGAGGCTAACCTGTCTATTAGAAACCACATGGTAGAGGTTAAAGAGCAGATCATCTGTACATAATTAAACTGATTTCTCATAGAGTTTAAGAATTATACAGAAAATTCAACCCTGCCCTTTGGGAGCCTCTTTTCCTATGGGTTCAGGTTTGTTTAACAATTAAAGTGGAGGACCATTAGTGATCATTTGTGCAAAATATAATTATATTTTGACAGCCAGATTAAGCGACAACAGTTGAAGGGTGATCACAATAACTTACCTTGAGCACATTGTGATCAGGTGAGCTAAAACTTCACTTCTGCATTAACAGCACATTTTATATACCCTATGGTTGACAGATGCAGTTATACATGTATGAGTATTTACAAATATTCTCATTCAGAAATAGACAAGACTCAAACTCCATCAACTGTACTTAGCACAAAGGAAAACTTTACTTCAGTAGAAACGAATTCCCACATTCCTGACTTATGAAATACCTAAGTAAACGACCAGACGCAAATTATTACCTTAATTACTTAACGGTAACACAGTAAAGAAATGAAATATTTGGGATTTTTTTTAAACTACAGAAACAAAAATGATGAAATTCACCTCTTAGTATTTGAGTATTACAAAGTACTTAGAGTATGGACGGTGGAATTTGGGTCTGTAAGATTTATGTTTAATTTTAAATTCACATTTATGAAAATATTCACATGAATGAAAAAAAAAGATGAATATATAACAACACTTAACAAGTCAACAGGAAAAAAAACAAATTATGAAACAAATTGGTTAACAAAAATATAAGAATAAAAAATCAAGCAATTTACTCTGTCAAAAAGTTATAGGACACTTCAGTTACGAATTTCTGATGCACAATTAAACTTAAAATGAAGCTTATTCAAAGTAATTCAAAATGAGGGAACACATTTCAGTATAAAACTGCTGCTAAATACCTGTCCTTGCAATTCAATACACAAAAATCACACTTGTAGGTGTATACAAAACAAAAATATCATACAGGTTAACAGTGAATTAACCCTTACCCTGCTGGAACTGTAAGCGCTAACCTTTGCCACCAGTAAAGAGCCAGACCAGCCTGTACATCTGCAGAGCCTGGCCTGGCTCTTTACTGTTGGTTGACCAATTACAAGTTCTCCCTAAAAATGATAATGGACAGTTCCAAAAAAGATGCCGGCTAAGTCCATTTGAGAAATTCAGCAGGTTAAGGGTTAACATAATACATATATAAACAAACCAGTTTTATAGCATTTATTAAATTACAGCAATGATGATCAGGAGTATCTCCTAAGAATGATAAGGCAGGCTTTGACAGAATAAACTACTGTTGATTAACCTTTTCCCTCATATAGACTCATTTTGACGCACTCAATAGGTACCACATAAAGCCTGATCTGCAGAAAACCAGTTAAACCTTACCAAATTTAATTACAAAATCCTCATTTCCAGACCACTGAGGAGCAGCGAACAGCATAAAACCTGATCAGCCTGCGAGTTACTCGCAGGCTGATCTGGTTTTATGCTGTTCGCATAGGTCTTTTCATGGTTTCCTCTATGAGGGAAAGGGTTAAGGTAACATTACAATTGCATAATATGATGCTTTCATTTACAACAATGCACTGTGATTTATGGCCTATCCTAAACTTCAGATTTCAGACAAAAAAATAAGAAATATGTATATTTCTGAAATACAAATCGAGGGGTGAGAGCAAACTAGGCTAAAAGCATATATGTAAATATGCACTTAGCCTAGTTTTGCTCTCACTCCTCGAAATAATGTACTCATCTTAGATGTAGTGACTGCTTCAATATCTTTGGCATGCACATAACCATGGCTGTAACACCAGGATTCCTTTGAAGATTAAAACACCTTCATTAAGTAACATAAGTGTTTAGGTTTACAAACAGAAAATGAAGTTAGGCGCATGTTCCTGAGAGAGTGTGCCTGACTGTGGATCCAATTACTGTGTGACTGAAACCAGTCAGGGGCAAGCAAAATCCTTCCATCACTGTCCCAGGCGCAAAATACTGGTCCAACCCAGGAACTGTCAAGAGGGATAGACACAAAGGGCAGGTCAATCCCAAGAATTGTCGAGAGGGATAAGTAGAAGTTGCAAGAACTTGTTTCTTAAACAATGTAAGAAGAAATAATTTTTGACTGAAGTTAATATTAAGAGAGAGAGAGAGGGAAAGAAAGAGGGAAAGAAAGAGAGAGGTATGAATTTTATGTATTAATTTCTAATCCTAGGACTCTATTATAAGATTATGATAGATAAATATGTCAGCATGACAAAAAATGAAATATAAACATAAACAAAGGACAATATTTCTACAAAGAAAAAAAAACAACAAACAACATTTGTAGAGTTACATTTCTTAGGCACATGAGATCTAATTATGTGTATAGTTTAAAATTGATTCCCTGCAAAATATTTGAGTTATTTTTTTTGACATTAACCAATGATAATGGGCAATAACTATTAAAGTAGAAACAGCTGAGTTAAATTTCTGTTTAAGCTCTTTTGCACTGCATTTTCCTTTAGAAGATATATCCAGGTTTAAAGATACCTCCACGGGCCTTTGAGTTATGCTCTGAACAAAAAAAAATGAATTATGTAAATTAAAAATGGCCAATAATTCTGAAAATAGCAAAAACAGAATTATTGTTTTTGTATATTGCTAATCTCCTTCTTAAGAAGTTTGATATTGGTATTTCCAAGTGTCTTAAGAGTTATGCTCCGGATAAAAAGTGTAATGGACGGATGAAACAGTGCTTATATGCTCATCCTTTTGAGAACATAAAAATCAGCTCAATATCTATAAATATGCAGAAAAAATGCCCCCAAAACTGTTGAATTTGTATTTCAAAATGACATACTGATAGAAAAATGGACATTGGTAAAATTAAATACTCCAGCAAATAAGAGACAGGAACATAAAAGATAATTTATATTTATCTATCACACTTTCAACTGAATATAAAACAGGTCACCTGTGAAAAATATTCTCTAAAATTTATGTAATATTCTTTTTCTATGAACTAAGGAATGAAATGCATGTGTGATGTACTTGCATAAATGATATACTAACCTGACAGTGAATTATGTTCAGAAATGTTATGTATGACTAATTGATCAATTTATATAGCACATGCCATTGTTAAAAATTTAGTTTTGTCATGCTATTTCATAATAATGAATGTTACAATAATTATCAAATTCTGTTATTGGTAGATGGCCATGGGGCGGTAATCCTGTGCATTACCTCCCAAATGTCATGAGCCATGCTCATCATTATTTGTACTACTCCCGTGTTCCGTCACAAAATACTGCATATTTAAGGGCTGGGCCTGCCAGGTAAAGGAAGAGGCACTAGGCCCCGGTGTGTCTGAGGAACCAAGCCCCTGCCTGCGGGGCCGAATGTGGGCAACTATAGGGTCCTTAATCCCGGCCCCGTCAGTACCCAGCCCAGTTCCAGGGGACCAGCCCATGGACTGCAGCATCTTATTGCCAATGTTGGACTCTGGGATTGGTTCCGATGTCATGTCTATCACACCTGAAATTGATATTTTTCACACCTAAAATGGTTTCACGCTTGAAATTATTACAAACCTAGAGTGTGTTGTACAGACAAAAAGTATCAAAATGTTCCAAAGTAGTTTTCCATAAATTTCTATGCAAACATATGTTGCAAAAGGGAGTTTCAGGGTAGATGGGGTTATTCTTCATAGCTGCTTCAGGCAGTCACATGGTATACAAACAGTGTGGACAATGTTTTTGAATTTAAGTCTTGGAAATTCCAAACTGACTGATATTTCTTAGTTTTTCATTGAATGTTGAAAAACAAGATTTTGTTTGTCATTTCTGCATGAAGGTATGAACATTAGTGTTAATATGCCAGATAAATGCATAGATCATATTTAAATTCCTTCAAAATATTTGTGCATGTTCGATTTTTTTTCTCACTTAAATCCTTGCATAGACAACAAAACAATGTAAACATATATGCTGCTACTTAATACTGAACTTAATACAATATTGTAGCTCAGATTCAACACAGTTTGCATAGGAAAGAAATAGCCATTGTTTCATACACCATTTAAAGTTTAGTCAATATCCATCAAGATATGAATTTGTGCATCAATAATCATGGGGTAAAGGTTTGTTTGTTTGTTGGGTTTAGAGTCCCACCAACAGTATTTTAGTCAATTGGGGACAATGCCTACTTGAGTCAGATATAGTGCTGCCACACTGCCATGTGGCATGATACCGAACTCAGTCACATTATCCTGACACCGGGCAAAGTCCTGGTACTACCCTTATATGCTGAGCAAGGGAGCTATACCAGTACCATTTTTTACAACTTTGGTATGTTGCGACCTAGGATCCAACCCATGACCTCACGCTCCCAGAGCGGATGCTCTAACCACTCAGTCACCAGGGATGGTGAGTTAAGATTAAATTATCCTTTGGGTAGTAAATAAAACTTAAAATTGTTTAATATACAGATGCCTTGGTGCTGAACTCTTGCAATTGCTTCTTATTCATATGTAGTTCCCAAAGTCTTGCACCCCTTCAAGTCACAAACATTAAATTTTAAGACAACTATTAATGGCACAAGTTCCAGTTGTAAACTCATTACATAACACAAAATATGAGAATGTATTATTTTCTGATAATATCAAATATCTAAGGCTCTAAGCCTTCAGAAAACATTTTTGCTACCTTTCAGACATGTCATAGACTGACCCAAAGAGTGATTAACTGCAACTCTAACTACAAAATCTTATAACTTCCCATGTGGTGAATACAGTTAATTATTGTGGCAGAAATTGAGAAAACCCAGAACGGGTGATGGATGCAGGACTTGGAACAAACCCTGGACATACCAGTGAAAACTGATGTAAATTGCCACTACACGACCCAGGCACCCAAGCTAAGTGAGACTTCACGACCTTAACCTACCTTCAGTGGGTGGGGGAGTCTTCCTCTGCCTCTTGCTGTCCGCCAGACTGTTACTGTTGTTAGCATTGGTATTGTGGTGCCAGGTTGTGCCCAGCTTCCCCTGGATGCTGTTCCACTTGTGTCGCTCCTGGATAAACCGCTGAACCGTGTAGATTGGAATCTGACATAAAGGAGAGACTTTTCAATATATATTGTACATGCTCAACTTTGGTCAACTTTTGTTTGTTTGAAGAATTAATGTTTTCTTGGTTTTCGTACCTCATATATTGGAAAGAACATGGTAGTGAATATAAAAGTTTTGTGTGTTAATGATAAATAATATATTGTGTATTTATTGTACTGTAGTTCGTGTAATAAGTGGTTTTCTGTTTGGACAATCATTTTGACATGGCACCTTAAATCTCCTACATTTGTAAATTAAATATCTGAAGAACATGGACTAGAATGATGCTTCTGATGACTGTACTGAAGTAATAACAAGAGGATGTATAAAAGATGCAACCATTTTTACAATTGTTTTAACCCTTTCCCTCATAGAGGAAACCATGAAAAGACCTATGCGAACAACATAAAACCAGATCAGCCTGCGAGTTTCTCGCAGGCCGATCAGGTTTTATGCTGTTCGCTGCTCCTCAGTGGTCAGGAAATTAGGATTTTGTAATTAAATTTGGTAAGGTTTAACTGTGGTTTTCTGCAGATCAGGCTTTATGTGGTACTACTGAGTGCGTCAAAATGAGTCTATATGAGGGAAATGGTTAAATGTCTAGTGGTGATATAACCAACTACGGATCTGAAGGTTGTGGGTTAGAACCCTCTTTGGTGCAAGGTTTTCATAACCTTCACAGGTGCAATCCAGAGATCGTTGAGAAGGATTATTATAATTCAAAAGAACTTGTTTCTCATTTAACATAAAATAAATAAGTTAAGCCCAGAAGACTTTAACATTATTTCCATCTGTGTAAAAAATATTTCCATCTGTGTAAAAAAAAGATTTTTTTTTTGTAAATTGGATATTTACTCTCTCTCTCTTTCAAATTTAATGTCTGTAAAGTTACACACAACGATGAAATAACTGTAACTCTGACATGAAAAACTTTACCTGTCCCCTCAGCTTTCGCCTACCATATCTGATGTCTCTACCACACTGCAAATGAAAAATAATTTATGTGTAATGAATTAGTAGTAAAAGCACAAAAAAAAACAACTTTTCATTCAGTTCACTCGGTGACCACGTTGGATTAAAAATTTTCATGAAAATGAAAAACGTTACTGATAATCCTGTGCACTCTAGTTATCAAACATAATAAAGACAATTTCATATTGTAATGAATACTTAACTGTGATTACTGTGAATTTTAAGATTTAAGCAATATGACAAATTTAATTTTAATTAAAGTACCCTACTAAATGAAAAAAAAAATCTCAAACAAGAGTTGTCTGAAACACAGCATGGAAAACCATTGTGAAAAAGAACGTCACCCTTCCGGGCAAACAGTTATTGGTGCAAGACCTTAGATATTATAATGGCCATGTGATTACGCATGACTACATCCAGCCCAATAAGTGTTCACCAATTCACCACTATTGCAAAAGTGCAGCCAATGCAATGTCAGGTGTGTGCTGCCTTATTAACCCTTTCCCTCATAGAGGACACCATGAAAAGACCTATGCAAACAGCATAAAACCAGATCAGCCTGCGAGTAACTCGCAGGCTGATCAGGTTTTATGCTGTTTGCTGCTCCTCAGTGGTCTGGAAATAAGGATTTTGCAATTAAATTTAGTAAGGTTTAACTGTGGTTTTCTGCCAATCAGGCTTTATGTGGTACCTATTGAGTGCGTCAAAATGAGTCTATATGAGGGAAAGGGTTAAAGATTATAGGGACATATGTGTCACAGCCATTTATTCAAGCATGTGATCTGTGCGGTCTGAGAAATGAAAATATTACTATACATGCACTATGTTTTTGCAGTAAGAGAGACAGATTAAGGAAATATATATGGGATGTTCTTGTTCAGTGTAAAGGGGTTAAACACTTTATGGCATTAATTTCAATGGATGTCCCCCAACAATGTAATGCATTAGATTTAGAAAATAATGGACTGAGATTCGAACATTTTCAAATCACCTTGGCTATTGTTATGAGGAAACCATGAAAAGACCTATGCGAACAGCATGAAACCAGATCAGCCTGCGAGTAACTCGCAGGCTGATCAGATTTTATGCTGTTCGCTGCTCCTTAGTGGTCTGGAAATGAGGACTTTATAATTAAATTTGGTAAGGTTTGACTGTGGTTTTCTGCATATCAGGCTTTATGTGGTACTATTGAGTGCGTTAAAATGAGTCTATATGAGGGAAAGGGTTAAATGACTTATATGATTTATTTGGCATGGATCAATTCTGTGGAATTGTTAGGATCTAGGAACAGATGGATAACTGGGTATATTAACCAAATAGTTTTGTAATTTATTATATATTCTATCACTGGTATGGATATGCTATACCCCTCATGTTTGATATAAAATCTTAATTTTGGGTTTATTGTTTCTTAGTTTTAATTCTAATGTGGCTTTGACTTATTAAGTCTTATATTTCGTTTCATTAAGGCTACCCTAGTGATTGGCTATATTCAAGAATATCAGTGTGCTTTGTGTATGCATGTGTATATATATGCATGTATTTGTATGTATGTATATGTATGTGTGTGTATATGTGTATGTATATATTTGTATCAGGGGTGAAAAATTCATTTACAATTGTTCCGACATTTTGAACATATTTGCTGTCCCTGAATGTGCCGCAGTCCCCGACTGTGCCGCAAACAAACAAACAAGAGGGCCATGATGGCCCTGGATCGCTCACCTGAGTACCATTGCTACAACTGATTACAAGGTTTTTAAACAGACAAGAATTTTGATATAACTCATCTTAAACTCATTTTGCCCTGACAATACTACCACCAAATATATAAAGCACTGGGCCTTATGGTGGGGTCATTTATCTCCAAGGGCACCATTTAAAAGCTTGATAATGAACCATAGATGTTCATACAAATATCTAAGCTCTAGGCTAATGGATTCATAGAAGAGATTTTAAAGATTTTCCTATATAACTCTATGTTAAACAAGTGACCCCTGTGCGGGGGCATTTATCTCCATAGGGTCAGATTTGTACAATCTTGGTAATAAACCATAAGATGATGCTTCATACCAAATATCTTATCTCTAGGCCTATGGATTCATAGAAGAAGATTTTTAAAGATTTTCCTATATAACTCTATGTTAAAACAAGTGACCCATGGTGTGGGGTCATTTATCACCATAGGGTCATGATTTGTACAATCTTGGTAATAAACCATAAGACGATGCTTCATACCAAATATCTAATCTCTAGGCCTTATGGATTCATAGAAGAAGATTTTTAAAGATTTTCCTATATAACTCTATGTAAAACAAGTGACCCATGGTGCGGGGTCATTTATCACCATAGGGTCATGATTTGTACAATCTTGGTAATGAACCATTAGATGATGCTACATACCAAATATCTAATCTCTAGGCCTTATGGATTCATAGAAGAAGATTTTTAAAGTTTTTCCTATATAAATCTATGTTAAACAAGTGACCCCTGGTGCGGGGTCATTTATCACCATAGGGCTATGATTTGAACAATCTTGGTAATGAACCATAAGATGATGCTACATACCAAATATCTAAGCTCTAGGCCTAATGGATTCATAGAAGAAGATTTTTAAAGTTTTTCCTATATAACTCTATGTAAAACAAGTGACCCATGGTGCGGGGTCATTTATCACCATAGGGTCATGATTTGTACAATCTTGGTAATGAACCATAAGATGATGCTCATACCAAATATCTAACTCTAGGCCTAATGGATTCATAGAAGAAGATTTTTAAATTTTCCTATAAACTCTATGTAAAACAAGTGACCCTGGTGCGGGGCATTTATCACCTAGGGTATGATTTGAACAATCTTGGTAATGAACCATTAGATGATGCTACATACCAAATATCTAAGCTCTAGGCCTAATGGATTCATAGAAGAAGATTTTTAAAGATTTTCCTATATAACTCAGCAGGCGAGGAGGGCATAGAATCATTAAGGCATTTAGCAGAGAAAGTTTTCAGCGATGGTGTGATACCCAGAGACTGGGAAGAGAGTTACATCCTGAATCTCTACAAAGGTAAAGGTGATGCCCTTGACCGTGGCAGTTACCGTGGGCTCAAGCTTACAGATCAAACCATGAAGCTGATGGAGCATGTTCTAGACACCTATATCCGCCGGATGGTGAGCATAGATGATATGCAGTTTGGCTTTGTCCCTGGTCGAGGCACAACTGATGCTATCTTCATCTTGAGACAATTGCAAGAGAAGCACTTTGCCGCAAACAAGCCACTGTATATTGCCTTTGTGGACCTGGAGAAAGCCTTTGACCGTGTTCCTCGGAAAGTACTCTGGTGGGCCTTGAGAAATCTTGGCGTGGAGGAGTGGGTCGTCCGAATCATTCAAGCCATGTATTTGAATGCCAGAAGCCGCGTACGTGTTGATGGACAGTACAGTGAGGAATTTGGTGTGGAAGTTGGTGTACACCAGGGCTCTGTCCTCAGTCCTCTGCTCTTCATCATAGTGCTGGAGGCTCTGTCAAGAGAGTTTCGGACTGGTGTCCCTTGGGAACTGCTATACGCTGATGACCTTGCCTTAGCATCTGACTCCTTGGACGATTGTATCTCAAAGCTGAAGGCATGGAAGACTGGCATGGAAAAGAAAGGGCTAAGAGTCAACTTGAAGAAAACCAAGATTATGGTGACTGGACCTGGACTTGACCTTCTTCGTGACTCCAGCACTTACCCCTGCGCAGTCTGTAGGGGTGGGGTTGGTAGCAATTCCATTCAGTGCTCAGAATGCAGACTTTGGGTACACAAGAAGTGTAGCAATATCAGTGGTAAACTTGTTGCCAATCCTGACTACACCTGTCCAAGATGTTGCGGCATGGCAAGACCTATTGATGGCAGACCAATCACTGAAGTCGAGGTGGAGGGTGCGGTGCTAGATGTTGAGGACAGTTTCTGCTATCTTGGAGATATGTTGAGTGCTGGTGGGGGATGCTCACTTGCCATTGCAACCAGATGTTGTACTGCCTGGGGCAAGTTCAAGAAACTCTTGCCAATCCTGACCTCCAAGCATGTCTCCCTGGCAACAAGGGGAAAAATCCTCAACACGTGCATACGCTCCACTTTATTGCATGGTAGTGAAACCTGGGCCCCAAATGCTGCAGATCTACAGAGGCTCCGCAGAAATGACAGAGCGATGATTCGTTGGATTTGTGCTACCAAACCACATGATGAGACTCCCACTGAATTGCTTTGTGGCAAGTTAGGGTTACAGATGGTGAGTGAGGCCCTTCGATCCAGACGTCTTCGATGGTATGGCCATGTAATGCGCTCCTCAGCCTGCATCAACACCGTTACCAGCTTAAGGATCCCTGGCCAAGGAAAGCGTGGGAGACCAAGGAAGACGTGGTCCCAGTGCGTACAGGATGATCTGAAAACCCTCAACCTCGTAGATGCCAATCCTGCGAACCGAATGGCATGGAGAAATTGTGTCAGAAGGTCTAGCCGCCTGCTGCCTACCTCAGTATCTGGGATGCCCGCAGCAGAGGAAAAATAAACTCAGGATGATGATGATGATGATGAAAACAAGTGACCCCTGGTGCGGGGTCATTTATCACCGTAGGGCTATGATTTGTACAATCTTGGTAATGGCCCATAAGATGATGCTACATACCAAATATCTAAGCTCTAGGCCTTGCAGTTTTGCAGAAGAAGATTTTCAAAGTTTGCATTTTTAAAATCTATTTTTAGCTCCTGTGACCTACTTTTTTAACCAATCTGAATAATTTGTACAACTTTGATAGAGGGCATCATAAGGATGATTCCTGTGAAGTTTGGTCAAAATCCCTTCAGCGGTTCATGAGGAG
Organism: Solen grandis; assembly: GCA_021229015.1. NCBI lineage: Eukaryota > Metazoa > Mollusca > Bivalvia > Adapedonta > Solenidae > Solen > Solen grandis. The sequence goes on from CM037784.1 coordinate 35,390,318, forward strand.
ATGTTGTTTAAAGCAAATTGTTGACGACGGACGGACGGACGCACGCACGCACGCACGCACGGACGACGGACGACGGACAAAAGGCGATCACAATAGCTCACCATGAGCACGTTGTGCTCAGGTGAGCTAAAAACATATTGAAAAAAACACCGTAGAATACTGTGAACCAGTCTGCGCTAGACCTTACGGATTTTTCTAAACAAGAGGGCCATGATGGCCCTGGATCGCTCACCTGAGTACCATTGCTACAACTGATTACAAGGTTTTTAAACAGACAAGAATTCTGATATAACTCAATCTTAAACATTTTAGCCCTGACAATACTACACACCAAATATATAAGCACTGGGCCTTATGGTTTCAGAGGAGAAGACTTAGTGCGGGGTCATTTATCTCCAAAGGGCCACCATTTTGAAAATCTTGATAATGAACCATTAGATGATGCTACATACCAAATATCTAAGCTCTAGGCCTAATGGATTCATAGAAGAAGATTTTTAAAGATTTTCCTATATAACTCTATGTTAAACAAGTGACCCCTGGTGCGGGGGCATTTATCACCATAGGGTCATGATTTGTACAATCTTGGTAATGAACCATAAGATGATGCTTCATACCAAATATCTAAGCTCTAGGCCTTATGGATTCATAGAAGAAGATTTTTAAACATTTTCCTATATAACTCTATGTAAAACAAGTGACCCCTGGTGCGGGGTCATTTATCACCTAGGGCTATGATTTGTACAATGTTGGTAATGAACCATAAGATGATGCTACATACCAAATATCTAATCTCTAGGCCTTATGGATTCATAGAAGAAGATTTTTAAAGCTTTTCCTATATAACTCTATGTAAAACAAGTGACCCCTATTGCGGGGGCATTTATCACCGTTTGGCTATGATTTGAACAATCTTGGTAATGAACCATTAGATGATGCTACATAGAAATATCTAACTCTAGGCCTTATGGATTCATAGAAGAAGATTTTTAAAGTTTTCCTATATAATCTATGTAAACAAGTGACCCCTTGCGGGGGCATTTATCACCATAGGGCTATGATTTGAACAATCTTGGTAATGAACCATAAGATGATGCTACATACCAAATATCTAAGCTCTAGGCCTAATGGATTCATAGAAGAAGATTTTTAAAGTTTTTCCTATATAACTCTATGTAAAACAAGTGACCCATGGTGCGGGGTCATTTATCACCATAGGGGCATGATTTGAACAATCTTGGTAAGAACCATAAGATGATGCTCATACCAAATATCTAATCTCTAGGCCTTATGGATTCATAGAAGAAGATTTTTAAAGATTTTCCTATATAACTCTATGTAAAACAAGTGACCCCTGGTGCGGGGTCATTTATCACCGTAGGGCTATGATTTGAACAATCTTGGTAATGAACCATAAGATGATGCTACATACCAAATATCTAAGCTCTAGGCCTAATGGATTCATAGAAGAAGATTTTTAAAGATTTTCCTATATAACTCTATGTAAAACAAGTGACCCCTGGTGCGGGGTCATTTATCACCGTAGGGCTATGATTTGTACAATCTTGGTAATGGCCCATAAGATGATGCTACATACCAAATATCTAAGCTCTAGGCCTTGCAGTTTTGCAGAAGAAGATTTTCAAAGTTTGCATTTTTAAAATCTATTTTTAGCTCCTGTGACCTACTTTTTTAACCAATCTGAATAATTTGTACAACTTTGATAGAGGGCATCATAAGGATGATTCCTGTGAAGTTTGGTCAAAATCCCTTCAGCGGTTCATGAGGAGATGTTGTTTAAAGCAAATTGTTGACGACGGACGGACGCACGCACGCACGCACGCACGCACGCACGCACGCACGGACGACGGACGACGGACAAAAGGCGATCACAATAGCTCACCATGAGCACGTTGTGCTCAGGTGAGCTAAAAATGAGCGTTGTGATATTTTGTCAAAATTAGCTCCCCTGATCAAGTAAAGCGTTTTATGATCTTGATTAACCATCGTAACAATATGAAATTCATTTTTAATGAAACATTTCTTTCTTGGTTGCGAAAAGTAAGTCGTCCGGTGGGACGAGTGTTCAGGGAAATTATGCTTGTCCGACCCTGAAATTCACTGGTAAATACGAGCGGACGAGTGGATTTTTACAGCCCTATGTATGTATGTATGTGTGTGTGTGTGTGTGTGTGTGTGTGTGTGTGTGTGTGTGTATGTATGTATGTATGTATGTATGTATGTATGTATGTCCGGTGTTTACAAATACAAATTTAGTATCATTGTGTTGTTCTTCTTATGTGGATTGTCGATATTTGTATATTCGATTGCATATTTATGAGTTTGTATTGTATTACAGCTGTTACTTTTGTTTTGTTTCTTTGGCAATGTATATATATTTTGCTCTTCGATGTATCAGTGGAAATAAAAGTATCTATCTATCTATATTCACTATTCAGTGAAATTTTTAACAAAGGCCACTCTAAAGTCAGGATGTTTGACTCCAAGGTCAAAATAAAAAGGTCATCATTTGCTTTTAATACAACAGCCTTAACCAGAATTCATAAGTTAAAAAAGGACCATACTTAAAAAATGAAATTATTCTAAGTTATCAAACCTGTATAATGTTTTCAGTTTCAAGTTGTGATACATAACCATAAACTTTCATATCTACTTCCAAGCAAACTTTTTAAAAACAAATTTTCTTGATGAAACAGGGCAATAATATGTATTAAATCCAACCAAGAATGATCTTATATGACTGTCTGACATCCCTACCGACTTTACAGAAGTTAAAAACCAATTGAGGAATAAGCATATGGACTACTTGAACCACAGTGCAGCTATTCACACCAAAATGTGTTTACTAGCTTTATGTATTAGACATTTAGCTGCAAGATATGTTATAGGAAACTTGCCAGAAATCTTAAATCCAAGACCAATGCCAATACTGAGGCTGGGATATGTAACATACCTCTCCTTCCTCCTTGTATAGTCAAGTTAACCCTTTCCCTCATATAGACTCATTTTGACGCACTCAGTAGGTACAACATAAAGCCTGATCTGCAGAAAACCACAGTTAAACCTTACCAAATTTAATTACACAATCCTCATTTCCAGACCACTGAGGAGCAGCGAACAGCATAAAACCTGATCAGCCTGCGAGTTACTCGCAGGCTGATCTGGTTTTATGCTGTTTGCATAGGTCTTTTCATGGTGTCCTCTATGAGGGAAAGGGTTAAAATCATCTGCCAGCTATTTGCAATAAATCTGAGAATTTAACTAGCTCTATATTGGGGAAAACAGTTGCAAATTCCTTGCACCTCAATCAATCTACATGTCAAAAATATTAACCAGTTTTCTGTTAACAGACTGGGAGATTGTAAAAGATCATTATCAAAAACTGCTGTTATTACCTGTTAATGAGCGGGAAATCAGCCAGTCAAGGACTTAACCCAGCACCATAGCTTACAGGGAAACTACTGAACAAACTTTAAGACCACTTACACAGGTTCCTCCACATTTGAGATTGACTATTTGGACATTTTTGTACAAATTAATACTCACATGCTTCATTATTTTGGTCATTCTTGCTTTAAATGCTATTTGTGATGACCGAGATAAATGCTGGAAACTGCCATTGAGTATCTGCTGGAACTGTTTATCCGTTACCATGGATTCGTCTCCACTGTTGACCCGCTCATTTTCCCACCATGGCCTGGCTCCAGGGATTCCACAGGAGGGCCCAGACTCGTGGAAAAAGTCACTCTGCTCATCATCAGCTGAAGTTAAAAAACAAATTACAGGGTTTACTAAGATGCACAATTTTAACCCTCTTATTACAAAGTGACTTACAAATATTTCATATTTTTATCTCTATAATTAATTTATAAGTATTGAAATAACATTTTATTGCTTTATATGTGTATGCAATGCGGCATGTATCTAAAACACTTACACCGACACACACATGGATTTGTTGTCACTGATATTCTGAAAGCTGGTGTCCTTGACAATGATTTGACAAAAGTTAAGAGTCTTCCCACACCACTAAGGCATTTCTCCAAAATTAGGTGTTAGTGAGAACCTGCATGGTTAACATGTATGTACATTTCAAAGGGGAGTAACTGTGGTTGTCCTTACCTTCCACTGTGACAGAGTACTCATCCCCTGACACTGATTCACTGCTGCTGCTCAGGGTGGAGCTACTGCCCTCTCTACAAACACAAATGGAATTACATGTAGTTATAAATTAGGCATTCAATGTATAATAATATATTATTCTTTATTATACATGAATATGTATATAACCAAATCTAAAGCAAAACCTATATTACATGTATAAATCAATACAATTTATCATGTGCCAATTTCATCCATACTTAGCACTGATTATAGGGATGTATTTCATCATTTTATTTTCTCAAACGAAAAAAAAGAAAAGAAAAAAGAAAAGAAAAAAACAAACATTTCATTTCTCAACAAATATTATTTAGTAACAACTGTGACTTTGTAAAATAATATATTTCATCTTTAATCTTTAATAAGTGCTAGATTTGTTAGTGGTATTCAAGACATATATACTCACTGTGAATATGTTCCCATTTCTTCATCCTCATCTTTGCTGTCATCATGTCTCTCAATGCCCCCATTGTCTGACTTAGGTCTCATACTGCGTTTCCGTTTCCCAGGGGTTGTATCCTCAACACTCCCTTCCTTGCCCTGGTGCGGAAACCCACCCCCATCCATAGGACTTGTACCCATACTGCACCGTGGTAACTGCACCGTCTTACTCTTCGGACGATTATACTTCGGCTTGTCTTGTACAGGGGAATCGTGCTGTGATGAACCTGGATCAGGATCTATGGCCATTGTTTTGTACTTTTTCCTGCGCCGTTGGGGTCTGAGAGGGGAAAACATGCTTTCATTGACAGAGTCGGACTCCACCTGTGATGGGACATAGTTTCCACTGAGGGGCATAGTTAATCTCACGATGTGTTGGGCAAGGGCAAGGTCATCTGAGTCACTCTGAGCTGCACAGTTCTCCATGTAATCCTTCAGTGCTTCATCAAGACTACTCTGAGAGGCCTCACTCATGTTCCCGTTATCAGGGGCGTGTCTTCTTCGTCGACCTTTTCTCTTGCGAGGGTGGCGCCTGGAACTGGAGGAAGAAGCTCCGTGGCCGCCATCACTCTTGGAGCGCTTGTGATTGGCTGCTTCCTCAAGGGCCATGCTAAGGTCTTGAACTATGTCGTCCATTTTCCCAATGGAACTCGAGAACACCCGTAAACGCTCAAAATCTGTTACAATTTTATTCTCCATGGGCTAGACTTTATCAAGTTCTGAAATATTGAAATATGGTAGAGATGAAACATTATGATTCATTAGTCATTTATCAACCTGTTGAAATTGTTTTAAAAAAAACTCTGCTTTATCACATCTGCCTCAACCTATTATTTGTGTGTTTTTTTTTCAAAGTTAACAAAATTGCCTAAATATCTTCAATGTTTAAGTGGCCTTATTCCTTTGACAGCAAGATAATCTGTAGTGAAGAGTTTTTATTGTAATGCTATGACATCTTACAGCAGAATGTCCTGTGTTAGAACTGGCAGATAGTTAGAATATGTAAAAACCTTTAAGTTGAGTCTTAAAATATGTACAAAATAATCTGATATTTTATGTAAGACTGAGACCTAGATTATCCCATATTAATCCTGTTTTTTTTTTACCCACATCCCCTATTATCATTTTGTAGAGACATAGGAGGTATCCATATCTGGCACTGTGTTTACACAACGGCATTCAATCTCTTGACTGACAAAAAATAGGCATCTCCTTTAATCCTTGAATGAAAAAATATCTAAAACAAAATATGAACTTAAAAAATGTTGAAGAATTAACTCTTTTAGCAAATGGATAGGGGCATTTAATCCAAGATTAATTACATAAGGGAAAATTGCAATGTCTAAGAGGGTGTTTAAATATGGTTACTCAGTATAGTAACTTTTTCTTACACTAACACAGTCAAACCTGTCTTTGAAAAGAAGTATCATAAGACAGGCATTTCAAGTCATGAAAAAGATAGTTATGTTAAAAAAAGATTGAATGACTGTTCAAAAATGGAAGGAATAATAGTATTGCTAGCTATATTTGTAGTATTCAAGACCAAGCCAGTCTAGTTGCAGAGGTGGCCAACATAGCATGCATGGTAAATCGTTGGAATTGTCTTGGAAATAAACTAATTAGGCTGAGTAATTGTGTCTTATTTTTACACATGATATTTCTGATTTAAAATATCAAGAATTTAAGAATGAATATATTATAGATAGTGCTTAAATCTGACTTTTTATTACTATTTACAAAATTTTAAAACCTTGTTGATAATCAAAGAACTTTGTAACAATCATTTTCAAGTCCACATCTGGTTTCTGTGTCCATCTGTTAATTAATTTAAGGTACCACGTTTGACAAAACCCCGAGTGGTCTCTCAATAAAAGCTTGGAAGTACATGCGTAATCCATTTAAACTTGCTTTACTCTACATCTATGGCACACTTTACGGACACAGAAACCTCACATAACTTCAGAAGCCATTGTCCAGATGGAGATAAAAGGAGCCTTTTCACCATATTTGGAAAGTTAAGGACCCATCTATTGTATTAGCGAAAAGACAAGCCCTGGGGTAAACAGCAAAATTGGGGTAAACAGCAAAATTGGGGTAACTGCACGAATTAAAAGAAATTTTCCGAGGGGAGGACGCCCTTAATAAAGAAGGGGGGTGGGGCAGTTTCTTGATATTACAAAGTATTTAAACGAAATTGAGATATATTTAAGTGCTTTCAAAAGTGAGGGTAGCCTGTTCCACAACAGCCAAGAGTTGTTGTATGTATATCCGAATATTTTATTATCCGAAAGCTACACAATTTCAATTCTGCTTTTTATTGAACGAATAAAATGTCGGCTCGTGCGATATGGTACATTATATGAATATATTGATTTTATAAATATATACTTACTCTATGCATATCTAGGGTAGACAAATGGACCCGACAAACGCAGAATTGGTAATATTCTGTATATTATATTTCTCAGCTCTTCTCCTACATTGAAGACGCCATCTTTGTTTTTCCTCAAGGGATAGTGTCTAACTAGGTCAATCTCTTAATATTCAGCATTCTCGCAAACATGGCATATCAGGTGCTGATATTTGTTCATAGTCACCGTGGACTATAACGCGTAGTCAAACACTTTTGTAAAAATCAATAAGTGTGGACTATGCAACCGCATAACTCACACTTTTGAGATGTTTTGTCACTAGTGGAAGGAAAATGCCATGTGATAAATAGCTTAGTTCATGTTTGCCTTTAACTACACGACATATGATAGTCACTCGGGCTCCAACCAAACCCACATATCCACCCACCGTCTGTCTGTCCGTCCGTCCGTCCCTCCATCCATCTATAATAATACTTACTCGTGAATATCATAATTACAGTTCTATATCACAGGTTATACACCAGAAGCACAGAAATCTAGCACACAAGTTAATAATAACAAATATCAAATGTTACAATTTCACAAAGTTTTGGTTTAAACATTAATTAGGCACATGAAATTTGAGACATAAACACAGCACAGGATTACCCATTAAGTTTGTCATCTTATGTCATCTAATCTTATCTAATGGGGATATTTATAAATAATGCACATGTTCTGGTCTAACTAACCATAGTAATAAATGGGCATGCGAGGCACTTGTATACTATCAAATTTTAATGTTATGTTTGTTCGTAGGGTTTAAGGTCCCACCCACAGTATTTCAGTCATTTGGAGACGATGTCTACTAGAGACAGATATATATAGTGCTGTCACACTGCAGTATCACGCCGTAGACATGTGGCCACACCCAGTCACATTATCCTGACACCGAATCAACCAGTCGTGTAACTACCCATATATATGAACGCCAAGCAAGGGAGCTATAACAGTACCATCATTTAAGACTTTGGTATGTCGCGGCCGGGGATCGAACCCACGACCTCCCACTCCCGGGACAGACGCTCTAACCACTCGGCCACCAGAACGGTATATTTTTTTAATGTTAGTCGCATATCATAACGTTCGGAAAAAAGTTACAATGAATCTTTGATATTGACTCATCAGATACTTAGCTAATGCGTTAAATCATACAAAGTAACATGCAAAGGACACGTAACCGTATTACCATGCGTTGGAGTGGTGAGGATTCAAATGGCTTTCACACGACACCATAGTATGAAGAGAGTTTTGCGTATGACTACAACACGGAACTGACGGTTCAATTCCACACTGCCCCGGGTTACAAGGGCCGACGTTTGGTAAGTAGTGGTGTGTGCATTAACGTGGTGATGATTAACGTTGTGAATCAGATGGTATCTCACTCAGTATTGATGGTATACTCTGACTGCTGTAATGACAAATGATAATTGTGCATAAAATGTTTTGTGTGCCTTACCTTTAAAACGAAAACAAGGTAAATAGATTATTTGCAGATGAGACAAAACTCGTAAGAAATGTCACATAGATCTCGGTCGATATTTAACTGATTGACTATGCCCTTAGGAATTATGAATATTTTCTACATTACCTAGCCAACTAGCTGTCAGACAGGAGAGTTTACTCACCGCAGAGTGTGGTCATTTAAGTGTATATTCATTGATTGTGCCCATATGTGTGATGTGATTTTGAATTTATGACAGCTTTGTGTAGATGTGATAGGAAATTTTATAGCTGGTATTGCAATTACTGGAATATAGAGAGGACTTAAGTCATCGAAACTGTCTCAAACATTCATTTATGGATTATCATCCTGGACAAGATGACATGACCAGACAAGAAAGGGTGGGACGGTTTTCTCTGGTGCGGGCTCCTCTTACAAGAAAGCACTTTGGTTCTTGGACTTCTGATATGGATCACATGGAAATGCCCGATGCGACTGAAAAATGTAAATCTCTACCTCTATGTAGACCTTTTACTTCAAAAGACGATGGTTGTTATGGTGATACCAATGAGATGATACATAAAGAAATCCTACTTCACCCAATGGCGACGATCCGCAGGGCGCCGGAGGGCTTTTACAACCGTAGGTCATACTTTAAAGATTACTCACAGGATATAGATCTTTACTCACATAATGTAGATACAAAGGATCCTGTGGATGATGAACATCAAGAAGATTATAGAAATCGTCAACTAGGTGAAGCAGGAACAGAGTACAAACTGTCGAACCCTTACGCGACATACAGACGTGCACCGCGGACTTTCCCGCGCTTGGACCTGAACTGGCAATCACAAGATGGCACTTTGATTAACCCTAACAGCGGGCATTACCTGCCACAGTTTGGCACTGAAATACAAGACGGCGATACCGGAAGTTGTCTTTGGAAATCATCAGAAGAGGAAAATGCAGAGGAATTTCTGCAACTTGCACAAGAACCGCATTTAAACACAGTAGAAAAACAACCAAGTATTGAACATCTGTTTAGTGTCAAATTACAAAACTTGAGCCCATTCAGTGATACTGCCACAGACACGATAGTCTCAAACAAGAGAGTCTCTGAGAGATGTCGCACGACGGCTTCTAGCATTAAAAGTATAGTTACCAGCATGGTAACAAACAATTCTGGTAAAAAGACAAGTTGCGACTCGGAGCAAACTTTGTATAGAGACAGACAGAGATGCAAACATAATGTGTCGGACGATAAAGCTGATGATAGTACACCTTTCTTTTACTGCAGGTGGATTACTAAACATCCGCTTGCAGCTTTTGGTAAGTTGTGCTCTGAAATTGTTTACTGACATTAACAAGGAATCTAATGAAAACAGTGAACTCCACTGAGAACGAACTTCGTCTATAACCAACTTCGATTAAACGAACTCCGCTTTATAACTTACAAGTAGTTTGATAAACGATTACAAAGCGATCGAATACCCAAAGTTTTATACATACGAGAATTCATTAACTTTCAGTTCATCTCAATAATATTGATAAAGTTTGTGTTTATTTGTTTGTTGATGTTTTCACTGAGCCACTGATTTTTTGCACCGAAATGAAATTAGTGTTGTGATGCCGTTTTGTGCAACTTAAATACTGTATATACAGAGACTTTGGATCACCGAACTGTATGTTTTATAAACAACGGACACATTCCATGTTTATTTATGTTAAATGACTATTTTTTCATTTAGTTATATCGGGTATCACGAACGAACACAATCCGTTTCCTTAAGGGGAAAATGTATTGATATTGCTTGGTTTTGATGTTAGTACAAATATGTTCTTTACGGATTTGGTCGAACTGAAATATCGAGTGAAAACTCAATGCCTTGATGAATTGTATAGTGATCGAAGTATCGTTCCTTGATCTACATATATTTAACTTATTTTAAAACGTTAGACATATTTCAAGACAAAAATTCCTCGTTAAAATGTATGTACCAATCTCCCGAGTGTGTATTATAGGCAAGTGTACATATGCACTTAAACTGTTTATATTTAATCGGATGTAATGAAATTTATGAAAAGAGAAAGGTAGTACATATATGTACCAGAAAAGATTTTTGTAAACCCATTCTTTATTAAAGAAGACTTAAACTATATAAAAAAAAAAACACATTAAAGTCATGAGTTTCCTAAGGCTAAAGTATGGTCTAAGAAATTAATGAAAAATATGACCTATGCTAATTGTTTATGTTAAATAAGGTCGGCAAAGGTACACTATACCTTGGGTTTTGCAGTATTCGGGTTCATTCACTGTGGAATTTACTATATATCTTGTAATTCAATAGTTGCGACAAATAATAAATGTTACTGAAAGATTATCCTGCCTGTAGTATATACATGTGCGTTGTGTTTGGATGTGGTAGAAATCTACAGTTAAGTTCATACGCCAACTCCAACATATTTAGTGCCAAATAAAGCCCAACGTCTTGGAGCAGGTAGAAAACGCATTTCACCATTTTTGTTTTTGCATAATATTCAAGTACATGGCTAAGATGACATAAATTATTGCCTTACTAGCCAACAGTATTAATTAGGAAAAGGAAAGAACTTGGTATGCTTAGCTGACGGTAAGAGAAACAAAAAGGATGACATTCGTATTAAAATGTTTAAGCATAACGTAGCGCTAGGTTTTGTTTTAGGAAATCGATCATGGTCACATGAATGTCTTGTTTGTCAATAAAATCGACACGAATCTCTCATATAAATCTTTTTGGATGATGTTCTTAATTATTATAGCATCGCTAAGTGCATAACAGCATTTAGATAATTCGGTTCATTATTTCTGTTCAATTATATGCTTAAGGTTTATGCCCTATAATACAATCACAACCATGCATATACTTAACAATATAAGCTTTTAGAATATCAAACCATGGAAATCTTAAAGGCAAATTGACATGTTATGACATATGACAGAAATTCTTTTATTACCTCCCCTTTATAATTTTGTTGTCAGGAGTTGTCTCCCCTGAAAACTACAAAAAGTGATTTTCTCCATTTTCCTACGGTAAAGTGTAGATGTGTTGCATCTTTCTACCCTGAGTTTTCCACGTAAATCAAATTCAGTTTTTCATAATCAAAGAAACTGCATAGTTCCCACAGACTTCAATGTTAACTTAAATACAGATTAATTCCCATACATCTAATAAAACCTGGAAAACCTCTCGGTGAAACATTTTTATTTTTGGATGTCTTCAAAGTGACAAAGTTCCATTAGAAATTTTTCCATCCAGTGGCAAGATATGGAATATGGGTATTAGGGGGGTTATACCTTAATATTACTAGATATAATGCTATCTATAAGGATTTGTTTTATGCCTACATGTATGTGTTTTCATAAGATTTGTCTTCAGTTTGACACACTATAGAAATCTGTTTTCGACAGGCATTACCTTCGGTGGACACATATTAATCATGGTGTTAACAGTGGTGCTGTTGTTTATGAACTATGACCTCTTCCCGACCGAGTTCGAGACCTTGCCCATGACCGACTGGAAGGGCCCCTGGATGAAGCGGGCACTTGCCTGGGAACTAAGGGACCAGTATGGCACCGAGGCGGGCACTAAATACGTCAGAAAAGGGCACCTTGAGGTAAATACGTTTTAAGAATGTCACTTTATGTATGAATTCTTCACATTATTCAACACACATCACCTGTCGAAATGTGCATGGCAAAAGTCCCATTCTGATGCCTGGCTCCGTTGTCTCGAAAATGCTGAAGTACGAACTTAGGCTCAAATTTGAGCATCATTGTTAAATCCCTATTAAAACTGATGGGCGGAATTTGAGTCTGATTTAAATACTTTTTTGATTTTTGAGGACACAGGGCCTGGTGTCCATATACATGTAGTTTAGTTTCTTTTTCGATATAGCGATCTTGTCATGTAATTACTTTCCACTTTGTTATAAAGCCTAACCGATATGTTATAGATTGATATCTGGCCTTGAAAAAAGTAATGAAATGTAATTAATATAGATTTACAAAGCATATCGTGCGTATACTTATGTTTCATGAAAGGCCATTCTGGTGTCAAGATAGGTGTCAAATATCATGTGATTTGTCTTTTCTAGTTATTTTGATAATCAAATAATAGCGTTTAACAATAAATAAAAATAAAATCTTTATCTCAAATTTATAAGTATGTTTTGACGTAGCAGACTCCCTCTAGGAGCCTCCTCCGTTTGCATATACAATACTGTTGCTCAGATTCTACATTCTACATATTCTACATGATAAAGAATAATCCACTGTTTCAAAATTATATCACTTAAAGTAGTCATCAAAATTTGTATATGAATATTCATGATGTAATGGTATGAGAAAACTCTCCACTGAAGTGGGAGATATGCATCTTTTACTGTGACACTGTCACCACTCCTTAAGTTTAACAGAACGAAATCCTCCTATACATTTCCAGGCTACGGGCAAATGGTACAGGTCCATGGCGTACGGTCGGGCAAATATAGTCCTGTATTATGACTCGGGAGGGAAGAACATATTTGAGAAGTCAAGTTTACAGAGGATACGTCAAATTGAACATCAGATAACGTCCATTCCGGGATACGAGAAATTCTGCGTTCAGACAGAATCATTGTCTTGTGAAAAACCATTGTCTGTACTGAGATTTTTTGATGGCTCTATACGGTTCATAAACCCTGTCTTCAACGACCCACATTTTGATAACATTGCAGGCGTTATCCACACCGCAATGAACAATAATTTGACGAAATCAGAGTTTGCTTATTTTATGGCCAAAGACAGTGAATTAAGTAAAGATGCTGCAGAAGCCCCAGTCACTCGAACCATAATACCAATTGGCTATCCTTTGCATCCAACACAAAGCGTCGATGACATGGAAGACGAAATGACAAAATTTCTTGCTGAAAAAGTTAAGCCACACTTTGAACAGTTAAAAGAGAATACCGAAGAGTTTCGTCTAATCTATTGGAGTTATTTGTTGTTTAGACGAGACATTGTGAAACAGATAGCATTTGATGCAATGTTCGCCTTAGGTAGTGTGATTTTTATTTTTGTATTTATTGTGTATCATACAAAATCACTTTGGATATCGTTGCTAGGTGTGTTCAGCATCTTAACAAGTTACCTGTGCGCCAATATGTTATACAGAATAGTGCTTGATTTTAGATACTTTGGATTTTTCCACGTAATAGCTCTGTTCATAATACTGGGAATTGGAGCAGACGACCTTTTTGTGTTTATTGACGTATGGAAAGCTTCTAGCTACAAGGAATACCCAAGTCTCGCCCATCGTCTTTCAAGTGCTTACAAAACGTCTGTGCTTAGCATGCTTTTTACGTCATTAACGACGGCATCGGCATTTTACGTCAGTGCAATATCACCGTTACTTGCTCCAATGTCATTTGGCGTCTTCGCAGGAACGTTAGTGGTCGTGAATTATTTGTCTGTTCTTACCTATTTTCCAACCGTGATCATAATGCATCATTTATATTTTGAACATAGACGTTGGCCTTGCTTCCCGCTTGTAAAACGTGAAGATGTAGACATCAAGACAGAAACAGGACACGCTGAATCTAAAGCTGATGAAAATCAAAAGTGGCGCGAAAGCATGCTTGAAGATAACACTGCTGTTGGGTCCCATGGGAATACTTACCCTGTGGTTGGAAAAGACAATCCGGGTTTTACGACTGACACCGAGGAAGAGTATGGTTTTGTTACTTTTAAGTCATCTGCTACAAAAGCAGACACAAACAGTACCACTATTTCATCGTCAGGTAGCGAGTTTCCGCCAACTGATAAGAGAAGTGTACCTAGAATCCAATATCAAAATGAAGCAAACATTTCTTCCAGTGTAAATTCTGATTTGGGTACTGCGTCTAAGAAAAAGAAATTACTTGTGCGTTTCTTCAGGGATTACTATTTCCGGTTTGTGACGCACTGGCTCATACGATGGATTATTATCATAAGTCTGAGTGCTGTGGTTATATTTTTCACTTACTGTGCCTCAACTTTACAATCGGAGAATGAACAGGTAAGCTCATGATGTGGCTATCGCATCAAAATAAGAGATTTTACGAGATACAGCAGAACGATTGGGATAAAGCGCCTTGTCAATGATGTATGTGTAGATAAGGAAACAGATATAACGAATGCTTTAATACATTAAATGTCCTCTCAATACATAAGCCTGAACACACTGTTCTTTACATATGTAATACTTATATGGTGGATCGGTCCCAGATCGTGGACCGATTCGTAAATCGTGGGCTAAAATGATGATCATGGGCGATTTGGCAGCGGATGTTTAACCGTCTGGCGTATGTCAATTACGCAAAACACATGTTTTGCCGCCATTAGTGACGTTGTGGGTACAATTTGGGTGAAATAGGCCCACGGTTTTCGAGTCTGTCTATGATCTGGGACCGGTCCTCGATCTGAGTCTTACATATATAGAATATATGTAACATATAATTATTTCAAACCAGCCAACATTATATTTCATATTTCAATAGAGAACCATTTCCGATTTCAGAACGCAAATATTAAGTCTTATATCTAATACATGCATTTCCATTTATAAGGTAGTTAAACTTACGCAAAGAAGCTCATCAAAGTAAATTCTAAACACGTAAATATACTCCGAAATATCCGGTTTGCATTTTATCGAAAAATATTGAGAATATAAGTTTTTATCCAGTACCATGTTAATTGACGAAAATGTCTGTATCTATTTAAACCTTGTTTTCAGGCAAAATTTTACCGCAGCTCACACAACTACGGGCGTGCCCTTGACCTTGATTTTCATGAGTTTGTGGCCAGCAAGCAAGACCGCAATGTGGTCGTATACATCGCTTGGGGTCTCGGGGAACGGGACGTATCCACATGCCATTTCTCGGACACCAAGTGCAAAGGGAAGGAAGTGTATGACAGCAAGTTCAACCCGAACACGCCAGAAGCCCAGCTGGCTCTTAAGGTTGTTTAAACGGGTTTTAGTAACAGATTTGAAAAGCCTTTAGAGAATTGTCGTGGGCCATTTGTTTCCGCTCTTTATTATTATCATTAGTTTCATTTTTATTAATTGTTTTATTGAGTTAAGATGGGATCTGAAAAAGCTCCTAATTCATCGTTACTTGCACACGTATGTTTATCATTTTTCATAAATTTTAATTAAGATGCAATAGCACAGGAATTAAAGAAAATAACTTAAACCTATTAACGAAGTAAAAACTATTGATTGATATTGATATTGATTTATCAGTATTGATCCAGACCCCATGTTCGAGAGAGAGAGAGAAAAAAAACGAGTACGATTTTCGCTCTCAATCTAAAATATGGTCTCTAAATTCAGTGTAGATTTGAGTTGATATTTGGGTCTGGGTCTGATATAGTAATTAATATTTTTTAAGAACTAGGATCTGCTAAAGGAAGTATTCAGGTCCATGAAGATCGGTTTGAATTCTTTGACCATGTTTTAATACATGTGTTATGCTTTGTAAGTAGACTTAAAAAAAGCTACCATTTTTATTGTAAATTTTCATATACACATGTAGTAATATTCTTCTAGAATGCTATGCATATAGATCTGTACCTGAAAAGTGAAAGCAAAAGTAAATGCTTTATATATACATGTATTTTCAATTCTAAAAGCATGTCACGATTTTTATTCGTGCTGTTCCCTTTATTCTTCAATACACATCTTAACAATACATCCTCAAACGATCCTGTGAACTAAATAAGATGTAGTTCTTACTCCAAACAGAAAGTAGTTCTTACTCAGACAGAAAGTAGTTCTTACTCCAAACAGAAATTAAAATACCAATATATCTAAAGGAAGATACATTTTACATGCATCTACATATTTAGTGTTTAAAATATGATGTTAAGGTTAGATGAAGCATAAAAGCTTATTATTTCTTGTGTTTCAATCATTTCAGGCATTCTGTGACCGGTTACATAACTTCACATCCGAAGAGATCAGTAATTTCAAGATTAGTCGAGACCCCGTCACAAAGAAGCCAGAGATTAAGTGCTTCACGAGGGAACTCGTCGACTTTCTTCAGGTATTCATCATACCATGTTCATCCATAGTGTCACAACTGAATACATACTGTATTTTTTTTTTTCTGTTTATAAATGCAATGAAATGTAAAATGCTTAACTATGTACCTTATAACATCACGATCATACCTTTTGTCCTTATACATATCGATAAGAAATATGTTATCTTTTCATGTAATAAAAAAAAAATGTACATCATAGACCTTTATGGACGGGGCTAAAAATCTGCATTTTGCCATGCCGAATGCATAGCGAAACACGCATGTTCTGGACAAATAATCAAAATTATTTAATTTGAATAAATAATAACATTAACAAAACTTAGTATTCAAAATATGTAATGTTTATAAATATAAGGAAATTGTAAATTGTACACTTATTATTTCACGCTATATATTATTCAATATAAGGGTACAATTGCTAATTTATCCTAGTTGCACTGCGACTAAAGTAAAGCAAGCTATCTATAATATGGAATATATTATAAAGGGTTCGCTTTACAATAAAACTTCTTTCCTAATATTAGTTTCGGAGACTTATATGCCAACCCGACTACGACAAATAAAAGTCGTTAAAGTGGTAGTGATAGCTCCCTGCTTGACGCTCGGGAGTTCCAGGATTCGGTGGCCCGATGTCAGGATAACGGTACTGAGTGTGGTATCATACTACATGTCTACGGTGTGATATTTTACATTTATCTCAAGTAGACATAGTCTCCAAATGACTGAAATACTGTCGTTAGGATGTTAATTAAAAAAAAAAAACACTTACATGACGAACACTTCCAGCGGGAGTCCCTTGTTGCCGGTATGGATATGAGGCTGCCCTGGGATTACCGGAAGACGGTGACAGTTATGCAGAGGAAGAGCGAATTCTACTCCACACAACATCTAAACAAGTCTTTCAAGAACTTCTTGGAGGTAAAATCATATATATGCAATTACGTGTTTGATTTTTTTCCCTCTGATCCATTTATATTTGTTAGACAATAGATGCATATATAGATTTTTACATACACATGTACAAAGACATATTAAACAGAGATAAAAATCTCCTGTTATTTTAGGCACACAGAGATATTGAATAAAGGAACAATCACAGAGGAAAATTAAAAAATAATCATTCCGCTACTTCAAGGATTTTTTTCTGTTTGATTTTTTTAGAAAATGAATTTAAATTATGATTTTTAATTCACTTTGTGTAGCAGTAAAACAACACGTTTTTCATCGTTATCATCATACATGAAGGGCCTTTTCTATTTTACATGAAATATTATTATTTATTGACTTATTTTTATACATGATATATCATCATGATGATAATGTAATGTTCTCTTTAAAGATACAATTTACTTTCACATACCTCTAATAGAAAAATTAAAGATATTTGAAAACGTGAGTTTGCGAGCATTAGACAATTTGTTACTTGCTTTTGTGAGATTTTTAGCTTAGACGCTTATGATAATTATGTCAAGAGCAATAAAATGTTATTAAATATATTTTAAATAAATATCTTGATAAACAAATGATACGACTTCAATTAAGACACCGGCTGTTCCTGGTTGGACAAGTACTTTGCGCCCAGGAAAATATTTATCGAACTTCGAACACTACCACATATGCATATATACTTAAAATGAATAAATTAAAAAAAAAAATGAAAATACCAATTTCCATGGCCCTAATCTATCAATCTCCCGAGTCTATATTTTAGATTAAGGTAAAGATCTAAAAATTGAAGGAGTCAATTTCTTCTTTTACGATAAACGAATTTACGGAAAACCCAGCCATGGAAGCCACTGGAATATTAACAGAAAAAGTTTAACTACATTTTGAACATTTTTGAAATACTTGAAAACTTGCACTCTTAACGTTGGTGAATTAGGGTCCGGCAGACCGTACATTATAGTTATACCAGCTATATTTCAGATCCCGATATCCTACTGGTTGAACGACGGGTACCGATTCCAGGATAAGAAAGACTTCCATACATTCCACTCGCTGATAGGGGAGAGCATCAATGAGTTTTCAACTCCCGTAAAAACCGACATGAGTAAGACTGCGTCTGCTGTTATACCAAAACATGCCTTCAGAATGGGTCTTTGTCTTCAGTTGATATTTGTGTGAAATTGGTGTTGGGCTTTATGTTTTTTCAGTCATCTGGCTTGAATTCAATTATTCTTGCTTAGCGCTAAGTAAAGCCTTAATACTTCTCGTTTTCTAATAAAATACCAATTTCATTTCTTGTTATCTACTGTTAGCTGTTAAGAAAATTATTTACGTCAACTGGGCCATGATATTGAATAGGAATGGTAAAAGAAGCGTATTCCTAATTTTAGAATTTAGATATTTCTTGGCGATAAGTACTGTTTGAAGAATTAGAACAACCAGACTTATTTGATTTGATATGAGCCCTTAAAATTAAAAATTAATGACTGCATCGAAATTATACGGAACTGAAAGAGATCATTTAGTTCTAGGACTTATAGCATTGATTGAAGAATAAGCATTTTTTTTTCAAAATATATTTCTAACTCGTTTGAATTCAAATAAATGATTTTAAAAATTAATTTTAATACTTATCTTGCATATGATTCTATATTTGATAAAGGTCTTATCGGTTTTATTACGAACACCTAATATTTTGACTCTATCTAACGATGCAGGTGTTTTCTATGGCAACCGTATCGTGTATATTGGAGTTCAGGTCAATCTAACCCTAGGACGTTACACATCCGGGTATCCTGAGGGAAAACCCGCCATGGACCTATGGGAGAAGTACGTGCAAGAGCAGGTAACTTGTTTTGATAACTTTTTCAGCTTCTTACCATTATCATAAAATTATATTTAACATTTTAGTACAGACTACTGTTTTTTTAAAGAATGTAATTTCCTTATGTCAGCTAACACTTGAACGACCATTTGCCACCATGCACCTTACAGCAAGTAAGAACATTGGATGCTTATAAAAAACATTTACCATTGTACCTGGCATTGTTGATATACCAAAACAGTACATAAAAACATTATATTTTTAGGGTACTTGTAAAATAAACTAACAGAGAGAGAGAGAGAGAGAGAGAGAGAGAGATTTGAGTGTGTGGATGAAAGAAGACATTGAGCTATTCATAATATCTGTTTTGATTTTCAGATGGAGAAAATGCCACCTGGTTTACAGAACGGTTTCCAACTTACTAAAGACTTCTGGCACTCTATCTCCATTCAGAAGGTATAGTAATATATTTACACAGCTTCTTTATTATGTATGTTGTGGATAGATATATAGCTATGTATTTATATTAATGAAATACGGCAATTCGATTGGTTTGTAGCGTATCATGTGATATGGTGAAAAACAACAACAACAACAAAAACAAATCTGATTTAAAACTTACTCTCAGGAGTTACCGACATTTTCTCTATAATTTTGTCCTATTCCCTGTGTTGGGTTTACTCGACCCATGTATGTCGAATTGCGGGCCTCTAACCTTTAGTTACTCACATCCTGATAGTGGTACTCCATTAAAACATAGAATTGATTTTCAGTTTTCACAAAATGTTGCGAGCAGTGGTGCAGCTAGCGTTATACGCAAATACCATAACGCGTACGATTAAAATAGATAAAATTATTAAAATGATTTAATCGTAAAATGACACTGAATGATGGGAATGACCTTTTGACTGATCGTCGAGTACCACAACGAACCTTAAGCTGGCAATATTGATGGGCAGCAGTTGTGCCCTTATCACTGTATCTGAATGTTGAAAATTGTGCTTTACACATAGTCCCTAATGATTCTTTTGTCAGATGAACAGGATTTCCAAACATTATGAAAAACTTCCAGAGTCCGTTATCACGAAAAGCACATCACTCATAATGTTTTCCCAAATGTAAAGAGCACATTTCCGCCTCGCATGCGCTATATCCCATTAAAATTGATGAAGAAATAAAATACTTGTAACAGCATTTTTATTCTCTGAATCCGGCAAAGTATACGGGTTTTGGTAACTTGAAATGACGTCATATAACATGTGGTATGGTCACACTATAATAGCAAAGATATTTTCACCAAAATCTCCGGGTATGCTTCTGGCGGGGGTAATTTTTGTTTTGTTTTACATGCCCGGCATGTGTATTGCGTTATGTTACATCATACCAATAGTTAAAAAGACTAAGGAGTGGTGTTAACAGATATGCGGTTTTCTTTTATTCTAGACGATGTCGGATGATGCAATTTACGGTATCGTCGTAGGAATTATTATTGCTTTCCCGATCCTGACCATTGCTACCCAGAATTTGGTGATCGGGTTCTTCGCAACGCTGTCTATGTGCTGTAGTACCGTCTGTGTGATCGGGGTCATTCCGCTGGCTGGATGGAAACTCGGAGTAAGGTCACTTTAGTGGGTATAAATATCGTTTGAAGATTCATGAAGATCATAATCACTTTGTTTAATCCTTTTAATTTCAGTGGCATATTTTTATTATAAGGAACTACTTTCTGAAATGAAATTAAAGTGAATTATCCTGTGACATTAATTAAAATTACTTCAAAAGATGTGACCTCTTTATAAGTACATGTACAATGTTCAATTGAAACGCCTTTCGAAAACGAAATTCATTTTTTTTTTTAAAATAAACGTCTAAACTAAACGTCTAAACTATTAAAACGTCATCATATGGTCACACAAAATGTTTAAGAAAATCAAAAAGCTTGTTTCATATTTTTGTGTATTTTTAGCTCACCTGAGCACAAAGTGCTCAAGGTGAGCTTTTGTGATCGCCCTTCGTCCGGCGTCCGTCGTGCGTCGTCCAAATCATCTCCTTCAAAACTACTGACCAGATTTCAAAATAATTTGGTACAGATGTTCCTTGGGTCAACCTCTACCAAAGTTGCTAAAATTATTCCGATCCGTAAAAAAACATGGCCGCCAGGGGCGGGGCTTATTTGCCTTATATGTATATAGAGAAACATTTAAACAACATCTCCTCTGAAACCACTGGACAGAATTTAATTAAACTTGGCAGGGATGATCCTTGGGTCAACCTTCACAAAAGTTGCTAAAATAAACTTGATCCATGTAGAACTCTGGTTGCCAAAAAAAAAAAAGAAAAAAGAAAACTTTAAAAATCATCTTCTTCAAAACCACTGGCCAGATTTTAAAATAAATTGGTACAGATGTTCCTTGGGTCAACCTCTACCAAAGTTGCTAAAATTATTCCGATCCGTAAAAAAACATGGCCGCCAGGGGCGGGGCTTATTTGCCTTATATGTATATAGGGAAAACTTTAAACAACATCTCCTCTGAAACCACTGGACAGAATTTGATTAAACTTGGCAGGGATGATCCTTGGGTCAACCTTCACAAAAGTTGCTAAAATAAACTTGATCCATGTAGAACTCTGGTTGCCATGGCAACAAAAAGAAAAGAAAAAAGAAGAAGAAAACATTTAAAATCATCTTCTTCAAAACTACCGGCCAGATTCTAAAATAAATTGGTACAGATGTTCCTTGGGTTAACCTCTACCAAAGTTGCTAAAATTATTCCGATCCGTAAAAAAACATGGCCGCCAGGGGCGGGGCTTATTTGCCTTATATGTATATAGAGAAACCTTTAAACAACATCTCCTCTGAAACCACTGGACAGAATTTGATTAAACTTGGCAGGGATGATCCTTGGGTCAACCTTCACAAAAGTTGCTAAAATAAACTTGATCCATGTAGAACTCTGGTTGCCATGGCAACAAAAAGAAAAAAAAAATGAAAACTTTAAAAATCATCTTCTTCAAAACTACTGGCCAGATTTTAAAATAAATTGGTACAGATGTTCCTTGGGTTAACCTATTTATCTCAGGTGAGCGATTTAGGGCCATCATGGGCCTCTTGTTTTCTATTATTAGCGGCGTTATATCAGTGTAGAAATCAGTTTGGATGGGTGATAAATATATTAATCGTACTTGCTTTCAGATTATCGAATCCCTAAACATGTGTATGGTAGTGGGTCTTACCGTAGATTATGTCGTCCATCTTGCGGAAGGATACCACATCTCGCCACACACAGACCGGAAGTCACGTGTGCGGGACATGTTGGAAGTCATGGGCATTTCCGTTTTCTCTGGCGCATGCACTACACTAGGAGCGTCAGTGTTCATGTTCTTTGCACAAATTCAGTTTTTGATACGATTCGGGTTATTTATGTTTTGTACAATCGGATTTTCTCTGTTATTTTCATTGGGACTGTTCACAACCTTGATGGGAATACTAGGTCCAAACGGAAACACAGGCGACGTGAAGATAGTGTTTAGATGGTTGATATCGAAATGTCGCTGTCACAAACTCAGCAAGTAACATTAAATTACCTTCATAGTGTAAGATGTGCATTCGATTAAAACCTTTTGCTTATAAACGTCTGACTTTTCGATACAAACCATTAAAATAGCTTTTTTCGATAAAGACACTAGTTTGTTGCTTGTTATTTCATCGAATAAATTGTTCTTACAAATTCTCCTCATATAGCTAGCGTGATATAGTCCGAATAAAACATGTGGCTATATCCTTTTAGTTTTGTGCAGTATAGCGTTTTATGGAAGCTTTTCGGTATGTTCACGAGTGATTTTTGTTTTGTCTCCTGTTTACTCCTATTTCATCTCAGAATTGTTAAAAAGTGTTAAGTCATTTTACTACAATCTTTATAAATACCGATATATCAAGTGTAAATCAAGTTAAGAAGTAATATACATGTGTATTACTATTTTATGTATTCATAAATTATTAATCTACTCTTGTATAAGTGATTTATATTATCAACCAGTTCTATCGCGACTTGAATACGCTGTAGATTGAAAGATGGAATCCTTTAACCAAACAAACAAAAACAAAACCGATTCTGCTCGTACATATCTGCGTCCAGTTGCGGTACCAGTATAAAACAATCTCTTTGTGACTATAACAGTAACAAAACCGAATACAAATAAAACCATCACTCCTGAAAACAACAACAATAAACAACACCCAAACATCAACTGCAACAAAATAACGATAAAACAACAACACACACATTCAACTGAAAAAAAGTTAAGATATCCAGCGAAAAATGCAATACGGTATGAAACTAACGATTTTAGTATAACAATCATTTGAAAATAACAAAACCATGATGCTTTCCCTCCTTAATGGGACTGTCACACTCAAGCGTATGGCACTAACGCATGCGAGCGTATGAGAAAAAAAAATTCGCTCGCATATGCAGATATACGGTAGGGGTAGGTGAGGCTTCATACGTCGGTGAACGTTAGTATGCGTAGAGGACGACAAATAAATTGAACATGATCAAAAAATTTCAGCGTATGCGAGCGTATGAATTAAACGTTAGGGTCACGCTCGTAATACGCTAGGCATAAGCTGGAAACGCTAGAGTAA
>CM037784.1:35423697-35473697 GCA_021229015.1 Solen grandis
AAGGTTCATGTTATTCATAGTTTACAAAAAGTTCACCTGTGAATAAGATAATGATGAGAAAAATATTGAGTTTAACCCTTTCCCTCATAGAGGAAACCATGAAAAGACCTATGCGAACAACATAAAACCAGATCAGCCTGCGAGTAACTCGCAGGCTGATCAGGTTTTATGCTGTTCGCTGCTCCACAGTGGTCTGGAAATGAGGATTTTGTAATTAAATTTGGTAATGTTTAACTGTGGTTTTCTGCAGATCAGGCTTTATGTGGTACCTAATGAGTGCGTCAAAATGAGTCTATATGAGGGAAAGAGTTAAGATAATACTCTCTGCTGTGGATGATTTTCATAATTAAATGGCATAATTTATTAATATTCCTAACCGTTGATATTTAGAGGTGTCAATGAACAGGAAACTCAAGCAGATATTTCAAACTTTCAACAAACACAAACTATGCGAACAGCCTCCCTAACTACAGCTGTAATAACATTGATCAAGAAGAGTGTCTTAGGTCACAATCAAGATCTTAACATTCTTAATCTAAAAAGTATTACAATGCTCCCCCTTTAACGCTTATTCTCTACAACAGTTCACTCCCTTTGATGGCAGTATTTTTTTCATCCTGATGAATTTACATTTAAGGTACCCTCTTCAAAACAATTATTCTCTTCAAAGACTAATAGCTATATGTTCTGTGCCCAAAGGGTGTGACTTACCTCTCTACAGACTGATCAGCATGTTCGTCAATTACTGTAAAATCATTAATTTCCATGGGGGACTTTTTTTTGTTGATTTCATGGATGACTTTATCCATGAATATTTATCCCCACAAATGTTCATGTTTTCTAGAACATGGTTCGACGAACATATGTACCAACGATATTGATTTCATAACAGATTCCACAAAATTAAATGTCATTGAAAAAAACTGATTTTACAGTATCCCAAATTATCCATCTGTGTAAATTTTATGACCGCTCGTATATGCAGTGAACTGTGAACCGTGTCAGTGTAAACCAAGTGTTGAGTTAATTTGATACACTAAACTTTTGACGCATATTCATAACAGTAGCAAGTTGCTCACATTTTATTGTATAATAGTTGCTGAATTTGAACACGTGGGAAATTTGTTATTATTTTATTCCTTAAAACTGAGATCAATTTGTAATTAGTTTAGACTTATTTATTTTACGTTGATTGGGAAAGAAGTTCTCACAACTTACCGGTATACAAATCCCTCTCTTTTTGACTTAGTTTTTGACTTCAGTAATAACAATCACTGAGTGATAATGTATAAACCTACATGTAGTTATTATCTATGTAATTTCTTATGCCATCTCTCTCTCTATATATATACATATGTAAGTTACTGAATATAATCTTCAAAACAAAAACTTTTTTCTTCAGTTTCAAAGTGAAAAATGCTGTTGGAATCCAGAAATAGTAAAGAACAATAGTACTTTAAGTGGTAATAACTTATTTCTCCAGTATCGTTATAGAAATAAATTTGACTTAAAAGCAGAAGTTTCTGCTCGCAAATGTAGTATGGATGAAGAGAATCTGAGAGCAAAAAAAAGTAAAGCCTAAATGGCAGAGCACCTAAAAGACATAATACATTTTGTTTTCTAATATAAGCTGACCTTCTCATTTTCCCTTTGTAAATCTTCTATCGTCAGTATGAGTACTTTCACTTTCTCTGCTTGTTCCTCTCGAAGCTGAAAAGATTTGTAAGACATGGTTTAAAGATGCAAGGCTAAGTAATAAAGACAAAGATTTTTTTTTATGGGCTTTTCAATGAAAAATTCCATCCATTGACGATGTCTGTGCGGGCATCGTTGGGTGTCTGCCCAGGTTGACTTTTTCAAAATCTTTAGGTCCTTCACTGGTTTGATTCAATATTTGGACAGTTGCTTAAGCGGATGGACCTTTACATTAGCAGTTGATCTTGTGACCTTGACCTTTGACCTACTTTTGATGAAAAAGCAGCGCCTGGACTGGTTTACCTTTTGGTTAATCCGCTATAACTAATATCTGCTTCATAAGATTGCTTCAATATTTAGACAGTTGCTTAAGTGGATGGGCCTCTTCATTATGCAGTTGACCTTGACCTACTTTTGTTGAAACCCCCCACCCCTTCCCCACAAAAACCTTCCTTCACATAACTGTCAGGTATCAGCCATAACCATACTTGACAAAGATAGTATGGCCATATACAAAGTTTCAAAGCTTAATCAAAATACTTCATAAATGTGGAGCTAAACTGTAAAACTGTAAACAAACTAAAATCTGAGATTTTTTGATAATTCAATGACCATGGTCCTGACCATCAGCCATTACCAAGATTGGCTGAGTAAATAATGGATCTAATTTGAAGGTCTAGTGAAAATAAAAAACTCACAAAAAACCCCCCCCCACTACTTTTATAAGTACTGGTAGTTATGAATACTAACATGAACCAATTTCAGGAAAAGGGAGATATAGAAAACATTGCGGTTTACATATATAAACCATGGGCTGACCGAAACTACCGGTAGTCCAATTTTTTTCTGTTTCTCTTGCTTAGAAGAGTTTAACATCAGCCCTCAATATGCCATAAAAATCAAAATCTTGACCAAGATGAAATCTTAGCAAATACTGTGTATTCAACCCTGACCTTGATGAACTGACCTTGAATCAAGGTCATGACACACAGTCAGATCCTTTGCAACATTTGTGCGAAATAGGATTTTCTTGAGTCAAGGGGTTACAAAGATAAAGGCTGGAAAAAAAATTGAGCTTACTTAGCTTGTGACCTTGACTTTGAAAAAAATGGCATGGGGTCAAGGTCATGATACATACTCTGGCCATAGCCTTAGTGCTAAGTAAAAGCTTGTTAATGGCCAAAAGGTTACAAAGTTATCTCTATTCCACATGCCATCAAGAGTATAGCTTGGATAATTTTTGAATTAACCCTTTCCCTCATAGAGGACACCATGAAAAGACCTATGCAAACAGCATAAAACCAGATCAGCCTGCGAGTACTCCTCAGTGGTCTGGAAATGAGGATTTTGTAATTAAATTGGTAAGGTTTTACTGTGGTATTTTGCAGATCAGGCTTTATGTGGTACCTATTGAGTGCGTCAAAATGAGTCTATATGAGGGAAAGGGTTAAAAAAAACAACCAAAACTTTTAAAGATGTATTTCATGGCCAAGATAATACAATTAAGGTATACCTTATTGTTTTCTTGCTCCAAATGTGTGATCCTTGCCTGAAGCTCTTCTATGATTCTACCTGTATCATCTTTGGGCTGTAAGATTTACAAATATATCAATTTATACTTTAAAACTATTAAAACAATGATAAACTAGAACTATCACTGAAGGTGATTCATACCCCCACCCCCATCTTTGACACAGGATGTATTCACATGACACATAAAACGAATGTTCACACATAGGATTTGGGCTTATAAGCATACCAAAAAAAAATATTATCACTAAAGGTGATCAATACCCACACCGGAAGTCTGTCATGTGTAGGAATACAGTTTCAAAAGTTTGCGTGAGTGAAAGACTACATGTATGTAAGGTTTAAAGTTAGTGTGAGCAATGGTTCAAAAGTTTTGGACAATGCTAAAAAGTTTTGACAGACAGACAGATAGACAGAGAGACACACATACAGACACACAGAAGAAAACAATTTGCCCCCAAGATCTGTAGCTGAGGAGAATAAAAATGCAGTCTAATTATGGTTCACATCCATATTTATTGTTTGCAAAAACCTGTCTTTAAGAATTTACATTGTGGTTTTCTTATGCACTGCACTTCCTCTCATCAAGATCAATCAACATATGAAGTTTCATCAACCTAGCTACTTTAGTATTGGAGTTATGCTCCGGACAAAATCAAAAGATTAAAATAGACAAAGGGCAATAACTCCTTTCAAAATACATGCAGAGTTATGGTTCTTAGGCACTGCACTTCCTCTCATGAAGGTCTATCTACATATGAGGTCTATCTACATATGAAGTTTGATCAACATAAGTACAGTAGTTTTGGAGAAATGCTCCGGACAAAATCAAAAGATTAAAAATGACAAAGAGCAATAACTCCTTTCAAAATACATGCAGAGTTATGGTTCTTGTGCACTGCACTTCCTTTCATCAAGATCAATCTACATATGAAGTTTCATCAACCTAGCTACTTTAGTATTGGAGTTATGCTCCGGACAAAATCAAAAGATTAAAAATGACATAGGGCAATAACTCCTTTCAAAATACATGCAGAGTTATGGTTCTTAGGCACTGCACTTCCTCTCATGAAGGTCTATCTACATATGAGGTCTATCTACATATGAAGTTTGATCAACATAAGTACAGTAGTTTTGGAGAAATGCTCCGGACAAAATCAAAAGACAAAAATTAACAAAGGGGAATAACTCCTTTAAAAAAACATGTAGAGTTATGGTTCTTATGCACTGCACTTCCTCTCATCAAGATCAATCTACATATGAAGTTTCATCAACCTAGCTACTTTAGTATTGGAGTTATGCTCCGGACAAAATCAAAAGATTAAAAATGACAAAGGGCAATAACTCCTTTCAAAATACATGCAGAGTTATGGTTCTTGTGCACTGCACTTCCTTATATCAAGATCAATCTACATATGAAGTTTCATCAACCTAGCTACTTTAGTATTGGAGTTATGGTCCGGACAAAATCAAAAGATTAAAAATGACAAAGGGCAATAACTCCTTTCAAAATACATGCAGATTTATGGTTCTTATGCACTGCACTTCCTCTCATCAAGGTCTATCTACCTATGAAGTTTCATCAACATAGGTACAGTAGTTTTGGAGAAATGCTCCGGACAAATATTTGTAGACCAACCGCCGGACTGACGGACGGACCAACCGACCGACAGGGTGACTCCTATATACCCCCCCAAATTTCATTTGTGGGGGTATAATTAATTTCCAACCTATGATGTTTCTCTAACTTGACCATAAGCTCATCAAGCAAAAGTCAGTGTGTGCTCTTGCCTTAAATGTATATATATATATTTTACATATCAGTGGTGTCATGAGAAAAAGCAACAAATATTCTTTTTATTTCATGGGTTTATTTTTAGATTTCTGTAATTTCCCATTTTGAGTTAAAGTATTTCCCCTCATAAGAGATAATATTATCTCAATTGATTTCTCCTCATTTCAATTCACAGTTTTCAGCTGTTAGGCCATTTATTTTCACCCTGACTTCCTGTGAATCACACAGTAATGAAGCGGAGTAAAATTAGGCTTTTCATTGGTTATTATATACTTTACTAAATTCCCATTGGTCATTGTAAAATTAGTCAAAAGAAAAGAATGGAGTTGTGGAAACAAGTTCTTAAGATCTCTGTTTGTTTTAAAAGTTGAAGTTTTCTTCCCCTGCGAACGATTTGTCCCGAATAGTAAGACACTGCACCTTTTAAGGTAAACTGAAAGAGTAGAATGCCAAAAAATAGGAAACACATACATTTTGGAATTGATTGTTCACACTGACAGATCCTATATTCAACATAAACGTAACATCTGGTTTTGTTTTGTAGCCTGCGAAACGCCCAGATGTTTAAAGGCTGTAAGTGTCCATCAAGATTGTACAAATTATTTGGATCCGTGGTATTTCAAAGAGCTGCACTGACACAGGAATTACACAACTATTAAACCAACAACTAAATCTATTACATGTTACACTATTCAGACACTAACCATCAAGCTGGTAACCACGGCTGAGTATCTTTTTTAAAGATATTTCTTGTTTTCATTAAGTGCATAGATAGAATAAGATTTAAAATTCTGTGCTTAACTATATAAGATATTGTCCACCTACCATGACTGGGGCAGAGATTGGCGCCTGAATTTGACTTGACTCAACCGCATACAGTGCCTCTAACATTGGAGGTGATTGCAACATGAAACCGTCTAGTTTTTCATGTTGGAGTGCAATGTCAGAGGGAATAGGAATGACATCACCTTCAAGTTCCTTCAAAAGTGAAAACAGTTAAACCATCAATATACCATGAAATACATTCATACAATTAATTTTGTTTGCAACTGATTAAAGGTGAGTGAGCAGATAAAAAACAAGAGGGCCATAGTGGCTCTAGACTGCTCGACACAGTACTTGTATATGTCTAATTAAAACATTTCAGACAAACTTTGACTTTACCTGGTTACCGTCAGCAGCAACCATATTCAAATGCCGATCCAAAGGTTGTAGGTTCAAACATTGTTTGGGGCAAGGATTTTTAATAACCTTCCCTGATGTAATGTACTGGTCCAACCCAGAAACCACTGAGAGGGAATAGTATAAGTAGTAAAAACTTGATTCCCAATTGATGTATGATAAAAAGTTTAAGCTAAACTAAATAATAACAACAAAACATGATGGCACTATTTTGCACAGCTTGTATCTATCTTTATTTCATCAGAAACAAAAAGGAATATAATTTCTTATCTTTTTTAACCCTTTCCCTCATAGAGGACACCATGAAAAGACCTATGCGAACAGCATAAAACCAGATCAGCCTGCAAGTAACTCGCAGGCTGATCAGGTTTTATGCTGTTCGCTGCTCCTCATTGGTCTGGAAATGAGGACTTTATAATTAAATTTGGTACGGTTTAACTGTGGTTTTCTGCAGATCAGGCTTTATGTGGTACCTAATGAGTGCGTCAAAATGAGTCTATATGAGGGAAAGGGTTAAATTAGATAAAATGATTAGCTGTGTCTGCGGCTCTAACTGGTAGCTTGTTGATAAAAACTCTTACATGTGATGAAATAGAAAAAAAAAGATAAAAAATGAAAGAGTTAAAATTAATAAATGCATAGAAGTTTTTAATTGTGGGTGATCTGCTCTCATGAAAGGTAGTAGGGTGTGAGATTTTTTGTTCCATTATCATCTGTCTTTGCTTTTTTATACATGTATATAGGTTTAACCATTTATATCATAGTGACTTGTTTTGACTTGTTAACAAACAGAAAAGGGTCTCCTTTGTTTGCTCATATGAAATTGTAGCTCAGATTCTTCAAAGTCTGCAAGGTAAAGAAAAAGCCTTGTTTTGCATACCATTTCAAAATCACTTAATTAATATTCATTAGGTCATACATTTGTACATGAATATTCAAGAGGTAAAAGGTTAAACCACAAACCTCTTTCAGCCAGCATGGCATGCTTTCTTCCTCCTCCTTCTCCACCAGTATACCCCTTCCACCACTCGAAAGAGAGCTGGGCTGGGAACCATCTGGGGAGACTGGTACACCAGAATCTCCACTCAGAATGGAAGAAATAATATTTTGCTGGACACCGTCTGAAAAAGCACTGTCTTCTGCTTTTGGTTCAACCACCTCAACATTATTGGATGTGAAAACTGAAACCAAAAGGGACACTAGGAATAGAAGCCTGTTACTATGGTAATTAGGTGTTCATGACCCCATTATGGGACAGAATGGATGGGAAGGGTGCAACATTATTTCTACATAGTCTCCAGTCAATTACTTTTCTCTCAATTTTAAACTTTATTCATTTTACATTGACTGATGGCCAGGGTGGCGGCATATGTGGTCATTATTGCAGGAGGAAACCGGAGAGCCTGGAGAAAACCCAATGTGTCTGGATGGGCGACCACTGTACCCTCTCACATATGTGACCAGGAATTAAACTAAGGATACAATGGTGAGAAGCAAAGTGTATTATCACTGCCCTTTCCAGGCACCAATATTCAAATTCATGGGTTAATCAAATGTTAGGTAAACATATATGTACCATTCAGATTACAAAACGTAAGTACTATCAAAACATAAGTACTATCAAAACGTACTATCAAAAACGTAAGTACTATCAAAACGTTAGTACTATCAAAACGTTAGTACTATCAAAAACGTTAGTACTATCAAAACGTTAGTACTATCAAAACGTAAATACTATCAAAACGTTAGTACTATCAAGACGTAAGTACTATCAAGACGTAAGTACTATCAAGACGTAAGTACTATCAAAACGTAAGTACTATCAAGACGTAAGTACTATCAAGACGTAAGTACTATCAAGACGTAAGTACTATCAAAACGTTGGTACTATCAAAAACGTAAGTACTATCAAAACGTAAGTACTATCAAGACGTAAGTACTATACTATCAAGACGTAAGTACTATCAAGACGTAAGTACTATCAAAACGTAAGTACTATCAAGACGTAAGTACTATCAAGACGTAAGTACTATCAAAACGTAAGTACTATCAAGACGTAAGTACTATCAAAACGTAAGTACTATCAAGACGTAAGTACTATCAAAACGTAAGTACTATCAAGACGTAAGTACTATCAAGACGTAAGTACTATCAAGACGTAAGTATTATCAAAACGTAAGTACTATCAAGACGTAAGTACTATCAAGACGTAAGTACTATCAAGACGTAAGTACTATCAAGACGTAAGTACTATCAAGACGTAAGTACTATCAAGACGTAAGTACTATCAAGACGTAAGTACTATCAAGACGTAAGTACTATCAAAACGTAAGTACTATCAAGACGTAAGTACTATCAAAACGTAAGTACTATCAAGACGTTATTTCTATCAAAACATAAGTACTATCAAGACGTAAGTATTATCAAAACGTAAGTACTATCAAGACGTAAGTACTATCAAAACGTAAGTACTATCAAGACGTAAGTATTATCAAGACGTAAGTACTATCAAGACGTAAGTACTATCAAGACGTAAGTACTATCAAGACGTAAGTACTATCAAGACGTAAGTACTATCAAGACGTAAGTACTATCAAAACTAAGAAAACGTAAGTACTATCAAAACGTAAGTACTATCAAGACGTAAGTTCTATCAAAACATAAGTACTATCAAGACGTAAGTACTATCAAAACGTAAGTACTATCAAGACGTAAGTACTATCAAAACGTAAGTACTATCAAGACGTAAGTATTATCAAGACGTAAGTACTATCAAGACGTAAGTACTATCAAGACGTAAGTACTATCAAAACGTAAGTACTATCAAGACGTAAGTACTATCAAGACGTAAGTACTATCAAAACGTAAGTACTATCAAGACGTAAGTACTATCAAAACGTAAGTACTATCAACTACGCAAAAGGACAATAAGAAGTAAAACATAATAATTGATAATAAAATAAAAACAGGGAGATATATGTCAAATCTGTTCTAAATGAAAGGTGCACATCTTCAATGTCCATTCTATGTTTGAAGAAAATCATTTACAACTGTTAAATTTACATAATACACTATAAAGGTACATGTACTGTCATTTGCATTAAAGGATAAAACTTACTTTTTGGCACAGAGGCCCTGGTTTTCAGAGTTTTCTGGTTGAGTACTCTTTCTGTAAAGAAGAACTGAGGAGATTCCATAAAACACTTACTAACAAAAGTACAGTTAGGCGGTCAAAGGAGGCTGATATAACAAATGAAAAAAATGATGTAGAAACTGTTAGTAGAATTTCAGTAACAAAGGACTATAACTCAGTGAAAATTCTTCAGAGTGTGATGTGCTGAATGTATGCACGTGAAGCCATGGTACATATAATTTTAAATCATTAAAACTCATACGCCAAAAATTTTTTTCAACAAAAAAGACTTTTAAATATCAATATTTAAATATATTTAAATAAAAAAATCATGGTCATCTGGAAAGCAACATACCCCAAACAAATAAGAATCATTAGCTTTTAAAAACAGGATTAAAGTACATCTACACTAAACGGTTTTAAGATGTTCATTGGATAAAACTATGGAATCCAATTAATAACAACATTTTCTGTTCATACCAAGGGAATACTCAAAGACCTCTCTACAACAGAAATCAGCAACAACACTTGTTAAAATCACCTGTGATTGACAAATATTATAACTTCTTAATGATTGCAGAATATCAGAGCAGAGATATCAGGGTATTGTAAGTTGTATCCAGGGCTTTATCATTTGCATGAATGTTTTCACAAATCTGATTATCAATGTTCATGCCTGGTAACTTCTAAAAAATGGCAGGAGTTTTTTTGTTTTTCCCAAGTTTCTTTTCTTTTTCATCTAATAACTCCTGTACCAATTATTTTTTCCTATAACATAAACACATTGATTATTTCAGCAAAATCACCTATTGAGTCTTTAAAGTACATGTACTTTAAAAAATATTTTTTTCCCCGATTATCATTCAGAAAATGTCTCTTTCTCATATTTATTGTTACAACATCTTATTTGTTCATATTATGTTCAAAACCTTAACCCTTTCCCTCATATATACTCATTTTGACGCCCTCAATAGGTATCATATAAAGCCTGATCTGCAGAAAACCACAGTTAAACCTTACCAAATTTATTTACAAAATCCTCATTTCCAGACCACTGAGGAGCAGCGAACAGCATAAAACCTGATCAGCCTGCAAGTTACTCGCAGGCTGATCTGGTTTTATGCTGTTCGCATAGGTCTTTTTATGGTGTTCTCTATGAGGGAAAGGGTTAAAATATGCTTGTAATTGCACATCTTTAATACTTGAACATCAGGCCTTGTTCTTGATACTCAAATTTGAGTATCATACTCAAATCCCTATTGAAATTAATGGGCATAGTTTTAGTATAAGTATGAAAATCATACCTAAGTACATGTACCATTTTTATTTTTGAGAACACCAGGCTAGTAGTACAGTTCTCTATTGACACTGAGTGACAAGTACCTGCAATCAACAGTGTGTGCCAGTGTCGGGCAAACAGGTGGGGAACAATGTGTAGAACACCAAATATAGGGCGAGGAAGTGACGAGGACTTTCCGTTTGGCCCTTTCCCAAGGTCAAGCTGATCTGCAGAAAGGCTGCCGAGTCGGCCATTTTCTCCATCTCCCCAGGAATAAACATGGTTATCTGGGGATAAAAAACATTTGATTTAATACATAATTATATATACTGTGATAAGGTAAAGTCCTTTTCTTGATTTGGAAATGTTTTACACTGAAAGCTATCATCAGCTTCTTGGCACTTTCTAGCATCCCATGCCTGCTAATTCTTAAGCTCTGAAAGTTCTGACATGCTTTCTACATTATATACTGCTATAAATGTGTAGCATATCATGATTATATATAAAGCTTTGTGAGTACATATATAAGTAAACAGAATTAACAAGAATTAGTACACAATACAGTGTGAAAATACCCAATGCCCACAATTTGTAAGGAAATAAGAAATCATAACATTTTTGCAATTTTAAAATGACATAAAAATACTATTTATGTTGAATTTTTTTAAATATGCATTATTTACCTCACAACTTCTTTTAAAATCCCTTATCCTAAAATCTAATCCTTATTAGGTAACATCCTGCATATATATCACTTGTGCAGTTACACTCCTGACTCAGGGTTTCCTTTCTTTTTATCAAACTTTTTCCTTTAGGATATTTGACAACTGCCATGCTGTGTTGTTATGGTAGTTTGTTCCTGTTTTATTCTAATAGCAAGTAGCGCAAGTAAGAACCAAGCAAGTTACCTGCCCTTATGTGCACAGACGCATATGGTGAGGTCAGAATCATTGATATTTTACAGCTTTTGCTTTGATATTTCTTTATATGTGTATGTCAAATACAGGAAATGTTTGTGACATAAGTGAAAATATGCATTTTTCTTGTAAACCGTTACGGATTCCAACCTCACCGCAAGTGTCAGTGCTCTGTCAGTCAGTAAGCTTTAAAAAATGGCAAACAAGCAAGCAACTTATCTTTATCAAATTTACTCTTCAAAAACTTATCAAAGATCAAAATTTGTATTTACGTGCAGTTTCTACTGCAATTTTAACATGTTTAACAAAAACTGACAAACCCTCTTTCAGAACTCTCCCAAGTGTATCAAGAATTCCTTAGCTGTATGATATGGCATATGGCAAATGAAGTGAATCACACTATACTGGAGTATTTGCAGAACCTCTGCCACTATTATTTAGTAATGACTGCAGACATGAAAAAGAATTGA
The DNA here is from genome assembly GCA_021229015.1 of Solen grandis. Lineage (NCBI taxonomy): Eukaryota > Metazoa > Mollusca > Bivalvia > Adapedonta > Solenidae > Solen > Solen grandis. The sequence continues at coordinate 35,435,699 of CM037784.1, forward strand.
AATACTTAAAATAACCATAATTCAAAGATCTAATCTATTTAATGCAATTTCTACTTAAATCAGGGTTTATTAATTTTTGTACAGCTATAGACCTGCATGCTGAAATAAATGTAGAGAACATGTGCATTACTGACCTTTTGACCTACCATTTATCCATTAATATTCATGAATGGACTACTGAAACAAGTAGGGAATGGTCTAAGACTGGCAAAGGTGTGTAATATACAAGTATATATAATTATCTAATATGTTGATAAATATAAATTCTTTATTAAGAAGCAGGTCCTTACAATGAAATATAAACACAATCTAATAAACATGGCTGTATCATTAGTTTTCATTTATGAAAAGTAATAAAGGAAAATGGAATTCGTTTTAAAGGTAACCCCCCTACTGCAAAGTGAACCGGTTGTCTCTCAATTCTATGCACAATATGTCTGGGTATTCAGACCTTATCTGTATTCTAGACATATGTAGTTGTTATGTTGGAGTTAACCATTGCTGCGACAATATTTCCCTTATATAGCAACATTCATGGTAATAACAAGTAGAGGAAGTTCCCTAGTACACAGAGGCACATGGGCAGGACAGCTGAATTATTGCAAACCAGCTATAAGGCTTCCTCATATGAAAATCCATGTCAACTTGCTGGGCTTCAAACACACAGCGGTAAGGACCTGAGTGATATTGCGTCTGTGACTTTATCTGCTCTGCCACGGAGGCCCCAAGACACATGTAGTAAAATAATTTCATGCACTATAGTGAAGGGCATTCAGTTGAACCTTTATTAGCGGCCACCTGTATTGAGCGGTCAACCTGCATTTAATGTTCAGTTTTGATATTACAAAACTAGCATTTTGTTACATGTTTAACCTTCATTTAACGATCCCCTCTATTAAGCAGTCTCTTTTAATTGTTCTCTTGACTGACTTCCTAAGACAGGTTTGAATGTATTTGCAAATTTTCTATAGTTACATATAATAGGTATAAATATTATAGTGATCTCCTTTAACCCTTTCCCTCATATAGACTCATTTTGACGCACTCAGTAGGTATCACATAAAGCCTGATCTGCAGAAAACCACAGTCAAACCTTACCAAATTTAATTACAAAATCCTCATTTCCAGACCACTGAGGAGCAGCAAACAGCAAAAAACCTGATCAGCCTGCGAGTTACTCGCAGGCTGATCTGGTTTTATGCTGTTTGCATAGGTCTTTTCATGGTGTCCTCTATGAGGGAAAGGGTTAACTGCAACACACTTTTCAATTGTACAAATCTGCAGTTTAGTCTTTCTTAATAACTTGTCAAATACACTTCGGACATATAAAGCGAAAACAGGTTAATTAAGGTCTTTCTGCTGATCCTTACCAACCTAAACAATCATGACTGTATGGTGTTAGTTTGGGTGAAGGCAGTAAACATTTTTGTCTTGGAATATATCACACATTTCATTTTAAAATAGCACCTTTCAATGTTTACACCAATTTACATAAAATCTTACAAGTCTTTTAAGTCCACCCTCAAGAACTAAAACATAATATGAAATACTTACCACTAGTAGAGGCAACAGTGAAACCCTCCCCGCACGTGACTTTTTCCACACGATGATGTCCGAGAACTCCTGCCACGCGGCATATACCACCATGGGGCCTGAAATCTCCCATCCCTAGTTGGCCATATTTGTTACAACCAAAGGTGTACAGATGTCCACAGACTGAAACATTGCGAATGAATGGTGTATTTTAGGGACTTACGACAGTCAAATGTAAACTATGTTGCCAACAATGGGATACAGTATAATCTCTACTGAGATCCACTCCGGTTACTACATATAGCTGGAGCAGAGGCCAATATGAAAAAAATTACCGAAGCGGATTTCAGTAGAGATTAGATACAGTAGTCTAATTAGAGTATATAATCAAAGCTTACTGAGAAAGTATTGCTATAACCATTGTACCAAAGGTAATAAGGAATGGTGATGCAGGAGTTTTAACAAATATATTGTGGACATCAAATAAACATTTGACATTCAAAGATTCTGAAATTATACCAAAAGGTGAGCTAAATATGAAACAACTAAACAGGATAGAACATAAAAACTCCTATATAACACCATAAATTTAAATGAAATGGTAGATATTTATAAATCAAACTATGCCAATGTGTACTCACTGTCAATCACTGCAGAGTGGGTAGCGCCTGTTGCTATGGAGATTACATTCAACCGGGTCAAAGGTTGTACAAGAGTAAATGTGTATTTACATGGAATGTCATATACCTGCAACAGTAATTGAAATTTTCTTTTTTTATATTGATATTACATAATCATAATCTACAGGAGATTAATATTAAAAACATGCCCGTAAACCTTATTAATATGTCCTTTCTATCTAATCTTTCATTTGTTTACCTTGTTGATTTTTGATTTTCAGTAATAACTTGCCATTCTCTCTAGGGGAATATGCCAAAATACTTTGGGAACATGATTATCTCATCAGATAAAATATGTAAACTGACATGGGACTACAACATTAATGATTTCTTTTTAAAGCAGCTTGTTCACAGATGGTCATTACTAAACATTTGATTTTTAACTATATGTATGTATTAGGGATGTCTGTCAATACCCATCTGCAGACGCAATGTCACCCAATGCAACCATCCTTGATTATAAAAATAAAGGCTGGTTTCCCAATCACAGGCAATACCATCACAGACGATGTTGAAACTGTATTTAGACTGATAAAACCTATATTTAGATTCATTTACTTTCCCCGCATGGGCTGACTTCATAGGATGAACTTACGAAATTGCTTGCTTGAACTGGTGAAGTTGCCATGTTGCGGAACATGTATTTCAGGGATATCGTATTCTAAATTACCGATTTCATTGAAGTTGTATTTATGCAAATAGCATTTTCTTTTGCAATGTGACCTACACTTATCTGTCAGGAAACAATGAATTAATCAAAATTAAGGAAGGAGAGAAGAAAAATATTTTTTAAAATTTCTACAGATCATCTGTGAACGAGCTGCTTTAAATTCAAAATATAAACAATTGTTCTTTTATATGAAAGGGAAACACCTCTCCCCTCATTAATCTATGTAGTTTTCAGTACCAAACTGTAGGAGCTGCCTATACTGGCAGTACTTAAACAGTTTCAAAACAGTTTTGCAGTTAATATTCAGCCTTTCAGATAAGATTTCATAAATTGCCTGATGTAAAAGAAAAACTGCTTATGAACTGTTAAAGACTGATTAATTTTAAGGCTTGGCAGTCCAATCTAATTTTCTTAGGCCTATTTCAATAGCAATAATTTATTCTTAAGACTTCCAGAATGTTTAAACAATTTTGAAGTAACAAAATGACCTTTAACCAAAGATTATATCATGAACAGTCATATACAAATGTATGACTTGATGAATACCAATATACAGAACTTTAAATACAATAAGAAAGAATTTATTTTTTCTTTGCCATTCAGTATAGGAAAGGGTCCATTTCTATAGAAAATATTTCTATTGAAATAAATGGCTTGAATTTTCAGAGCTTCTGATTGGCCAAAAATTTAGGACTGAGACTACATAAAATCTGAGCAACAATTTTGTATGACCAAAAGCATCAAACACATCCATATGAAGTAAAGGGTTAATTCATTCAAAATCAAAACAATTCAATTAAGAAGCTGTTCTTCATAGTGAAGTCAATAAAATCATTGTTAAGTATGACAGACCTACCTTTGGTTTATGTTTTTTCAAGCCTGAAGTCATAGAGTTGAAACCAAGTTTATTAAATTCATTACTGCCACAGGCAAACACTCGGCCAGTTGTAGTGAGCAGGAATGAACCTTCCGCCCCCGCAAACACATGGTGAATCAGGTGCTTCTTTGTTGTCTCAGCCTGACATTAAATCCAACATGTTACATTACACCAACACACACACATAGGAGGAAGTTAATTCACAAGAGGGCCATAGTGGCTCTATATCACTCACCTGAATACCATTGGCTTAAATAAAAACATACATAAAGGTCATTTAAGATATGATCTGATGATCCCAAAAAGCAACTAGGTTCAAGATTTGAGAGTCTGACTTTTATGATAATCAATTATCACCAGGTTCCACCTTGGAAGCCTCACTTTTAAAGCAATTATTTTTGTATCAGCCATTTTTGTTATTATATGATGTAAGGTGATTATTATGGGCAAATAAAATAAAATTATGATCATCATATTCAAAGAAGAAGATTTTTGCTGTTTCTACACAAGAGATTATTTGTGTCACATGATAAAAACTTAATACCAAAACTGGTTTCAGAGAGAAAAATTATTTTAGGAAAACAACCCCATATCAACTTTGCAATTATTAAAGAAGGCTATGAGGTAATCTATTGTGCAAATAAAATAAAATGAAAACAAAATTCTAACCGTCAGTTTCCAAGAGTAATAATTTTGAAACTTTTTAAATACATGTATACTTTAACTCCTGCTATAATATATTACAGTTACCTATTGTTCTCCATACCCAACAAAATCCCCTTTGTCCGCCCAAACAGACAGACTGACAGATGAATAGATTGACAAAAAGACAACAGAGAAGTGATTCCTATGTGTCACATCTCCTTACAGCAGGTGACTAGAAATCTTTCATATATTATTGACCTTGAGCACTCTCCTGTTCCAGCCCCATAAACAATTTTATCGCACTAGTGAGAATTTGATCAGGATTGTAGTTAAATTCAGATTTCACAAAGTGAAGCAAGGCTACATATCTACCAGTATACAAACTAACACAACACACATAACTTGTAATATTACCTTCTGCGGAGAAGAAAAATCATCTTCTGAACCCAGACCTAGCCTACCTAAAACAGAAAAATCAATGCATACAAAAACATTTATTTCTGAACATAGAAATTATACAAGAGGGTGATATTTATCATTTAAACTAATACTATAAGTATTAAAGTGAATGTCAAGGTTTATAAAAGATGTCAATGATTTATTATCAAAGGAGTGCAGGGCTTAATATATACATTTTCATTTTGGGGACATGTGTCCCCCTAAAATATTTGATTTAGGGGTCATTTGAAATTTTAGGGGGTCATGCTTGCAGCTAGGTAATAATAATAATATAACTTAATACCTGCACTGTGTGTGTTATATAAAACCTGTGTAAATGGAAACATTGGAAAATAAATTAAAGTAATATAACTGTTTATTTCAACGGTCTATGATCTGCTATATTATCTTAGCAGTAAACTTAAGATTCCGCTGCATCATTGTTGCAGCATTTGTGATGATCCTAATGACGTTGCTATGCAACAACTCTCCATCATTGGTTGGGACTAAGTTGTACAAAACGTATCGGAACATCAGACTAATTATAAAGGGAGAATTTTTCTGTGATAAAATTTATCCAAATATATAAAAGAGTGATATATGGTGAGAAAAAATCAAAGTAAGTCTAGTTTTCATAAATAAAAACATGCTTCCATGCACGTAAACAGCATCCTAATATTCGGGATGACAACGACGTTATTCAGAGCGAAGCAGAAAAAATAAAATGAACATGCATCTTGAATGTCATATGTTGTTTCCAGAAGAAAGGAAGCACATATAGTAGGTTTAAACTGACAGATATTTGATATCAATTAAATGTGTCTTATATTTAGAACCTGGTTTTGAAAATGCGTCATTGACGGCGCACTAGCATTCAACAAGGGGGTCATTTCAGATTATTTTGTGTCAAAATGCACAATTTTGTGCATCATCAAAAACCCTAGGAGAGTATATATTTTTCTTTATGACTCAAATGGTATTAATGACTGCTTTAATTATAATAAAACAAGAAATGTTTGTGAAACATATATGCCCCCCCTCATATGCCATAATATGTATACAGCTATATTACATGCAAGGAGTTTGCCTTCATAATGTTGGCTTGTCACAAAAAATTCTCAAACTTCAAAAATTTGAGTGAAAATATAATGTGCTAAAATGTGGAACTAAACATTTACTGAAATAAATGGGCTGGAGAAATATTTACACAAGTCCACAAAGGTTTAAGTGAAAGAACATTGTCAGTTATAAACAAACAAAACATTAACACTTAGTGCTCTAGGTTTATTACAAAAATTAAAAAATCAGCCTTAGAAAATGATACATCATCCTTCAAATATCTCAAACTTTAAAACAAAACAACATTACAACATAAATTATGTTATCTTGATCTAAGTAATAAAAAGTCTTTTGCATAATTTCCATATACTGGCCAAGTCTAAACATATATACAAATGCAACCTTGTGACCTTGACCTTTGAGGTATTGACACCAAAATGATAGGGGTCATCTACTAATCTAGCAACAACCACAGAAGTTTGGACTTAAAGGTCAAATAGAACTTCAAGTTATCACTCGGACAAGGTCTGGTATTATACATACACAACATGTGACCTTGACCTTTGAGGTAATGACACCAAAATCGATAGGGGTCATCTACTAATCGTGAGCAACAACCACAAGAAGTTTGAGACTTAAAGGTCAAATAGAACTTAAGTTATCACTCGGACAAGGTCTGGTATTATACATACACAACATGTGACCTTGTGACCTTGACCTTTGAGGTAATGACACCAAAATCTATAGGGGTCATCTACTAATCGTGAGCAACAACAACAAGAAGTTTGAGACTTAAAGGTCAAATAGAACTTAAGTTATCACTTGGACAAGGTCTGGTCTACCGACAGACCGACGGACCGACAAAGGGGGGCATAAAAAGACAATATCACAATTATGTTAACAAAAACATGTTGTCCAAAAGAACAAGATGGGTGTTTATTACAGAAATACAGTGTAAGTAACTATAAACATTATAATGCAGCAAATTAGAATAAAAGAAAATCGAGGGCAATGAAGGTCCTAGTTGTTCACCTGCTGATAATCTTCCTGTGACCATAAATAAACTTGGTCATAAATCTTGTTTTTAAATTAAGTGTTAAATGCTCATGACATAAAGAAACTATAGTGTTAACAAATCAATTGTGGATACTGACAGGTTGACAAAAAATACTCTACAACCCTTAAGGCTTAAACTGAGCTCTTTCAGGCCTAAGAAAGAGCTTTTTTCACCTACCATACTCTCCACAGCCCCAAGAGAACACATCTCCATCCCTGGTAAGCGCCAGCACATGGTTGTTTCCACAGGATATCTCAGTGACCAGCCTCTGTGTGAAGAACTCCAGTAGTACAGGGGAGGTAACCTCCTCTTCATCATCACAACCAAGGCAGCCGTAGAAATTGGACCCACAAGTGTACACCTGTCCCTCATCTATAAATAAAGATGCATTTCAATTACGGATTTGCCATCTTTGAGCAGTTAATGAAGGAGCCAAGTTATCAATCTCCAGGACCATGCCTTTGATACTTTCAAACAGAAGGATTGTCTTGGTTCTGAGTACCATTCAAGAGTTCTACGCAACACTATTGTAATTTTTCATGAATAAACTTTTTTCCTTCCATCTTTGGAAACATAGAACACAACATGCACAGGCAAGTCACCAGATGAGTTAGGTTCAGTAGGGTGTTTGTACCTTGCCTACTTTGACAACTTCAATAAGATTTTGATAGGAATAAGTGAGATAAAATTATGTTACATCGTGTTTATTTTGTAATTTTACTTGACTGCCCATTACCCTCAGTGAAAGTTTATAAAACTTCAATACTTCAGGCAAAGTAAACATTTGAAGAAGCTTTGTCAGAGTTACCTCTGTACAAATTTATGACCATTTATTGAACTTTGAATGGTATATGAAACAAGAGGGCCATGATGGCCCTGGATCGCTCACCTGAGTACTTTTGCTACAACTGATTACAAGGTTTTTAAACAGACAAGAATTCTGATATAACTCAATCTTAAACATTTTAGCCCTGACAATACTACACACCAAATATATAAGCACTGGGCCTTATGGTTTTAGAGGAGAAGACTAAGTGCGGGGTCATTTATCTCCAAAGGGCCACCATTTTTAAAATCTTGATAATGAACCATTAGATGATGCTACATACCAAATATCTAAGCTCTAGGCCAAATGGATTCATAGAAGAAGATTTTTAAAGATTTTCCTATATAACTCTATGTTAAACAAGTGACCCCTGGTGCGGGGGCATTCATCACCATAGGGTCATGATTTGTACAATCTTGGTAATAAACCATAAGATGATGCTTCATACCAAATATCAAATCTCTAGGCCTTATGGATTCATAGAAGAAGATTTTTAAAGATTTTCCTATATAACTCTATGTAAAACAAGTGACCCCTGGTGCGGGGGCATTTATCACCATAGGGCTATGATTTGTACCATCTTGGTAATGGCCCATAAGATGATGCTACATGCCCAATATCTAAGCTCTAGGCCTAATGGATTCATAGAAGAAGATTTTTAAAGATTTTCCTATATAACTATGTGAAACAAGTGACCCCTGGTGCGGGGTCATTTATCACCGTAGGGCTATGATTTGTACAATCTTGGTAATGGCCCATAAGATGATGCTACATACCAAATATCTAAGCTCTAGGCCTAATGGATTTATAGAAGAAGATTTTTAAAGTTTTTTCTATATAACTCTATGTAAAACAAGTGACCCATGGTGCGGGGTCATTTATCACCATAGGGTCATGATTTGAACAATCTTGGTAATGAACCATTAGATGATGCTACATATGAAATATCTAAGCTCTAGGCCTTATGGATTTATAGAAGAAGATTTTTAAACATTTTCCTATATAACTCTATGTAAAACAAGTGACCCCTGGTGCGGGGGCATTTATCACCGTAGGGCTATGATTTGTACAATCTTGGTAATGAACCATAAGATGATGCTACATACCAAATATCTAATCTCTAGGCCTTATGGATTCATAGAAGAAGATTTTTAAAGATTTTCCTATATAACTCTATGTAAAACAAGTGACCCCTATTGCGGGGGCATTTATCACCGTTTTGCTATGATTTGAACAATCTTGGTAATGAACCATTAGATGATGCTACAAATGAAATATCTAAGCTCTAGGCCTTATGGATTCATAGAAGAAGATTTTTAAAGTTTTTCCTATATAAATCTATGTTAAACAAGTGACCCCTGGTACGAGGGCATTTATCACCATAGGGTCATGATTGAACAATCTTGGTAATGAACCATAAGATGATGCTACATACCAAATATCTAAGCTCTAGGCCTAATGGATTCATAGAAGATTTTTAAAGTTTTTCCTATATAACTCTATGTAAAACAAGTGACCCATGGTACGAGGGCATTTATCACCATAGGGTCATGATTTGTACAATCTTGGTAATGAACCATAAGATGATGCTTCATACCAAATATCTAATCTCTAGGCCTTATGGATTCATAGAAGAAGATTTTTAAAGATTTTCCTATATAACTCTATGTAAAACAAGTGACCCCTGGTGCGGGGGCATTTATCACCGTAGGGCTATGATTTGAACAATCTTGGTAATGAACCATTAGATGATGCTACATACCAAATATCTAAGCTCTAGGCCTAATGGATTCATAGAAGAAGATTTTTAAAGATTTTCCTATATAACTCTATGTAAAACAAGTGACCCCTGGTGCGGGGTCATTTATCACCGTAGGGCTATGATTTGTACAATCTTGGTAATGGCCCATAAGATGATGCTACATACCAAATATCTAAGCTCTAGGCATTGCAGTTTTGCAGAAGAAGATTTTCAAAGTTTGCATTTTTAAAATCTATTTTTAGCTCCTGTGACCTACTTTTTTAACCAATCTGAATAATTTGTACAACTTTGATAGAGGGCATCATAAGGATGATTCCTGTGAAGTTTGGTCAAAATCCCTTCAGCGGTTCATGAGGAGATGTTGTTTAAAGCAAATTGTTGACGACGGACGCACGCACACACGCAAGGACGACGGACGACGGACAAAAGGCGATCACAAAAGCTCACCATGAGCACGTTGTGCTCAGGTGAGCTAAAAATGGATTTTTCTTTCCCGTGAGACCTTGATCCAGGAAGCAACTGTCTGATTAGGGTCTGCTCTGCTTTCCAATGGGCCAAAATTAATCTATGTGAGGTTATGGGTTGATTAAATGTTTAATGGGTTTATAAAATGATTAAAATCACTGCGTCTTCTAACAAGATATAGAATATATATGATAAGTAGGTCATCATTTACTGAATCAAGAGGGCCATGATGGCCCTGGATCTCACCTGAGTAAAGGATTACCCAAGGAACATCAGTCTGTATTAAAACATTCTGAAATCTGGCCAGTAGTTTTGAAGGAGGTGATCCCTGCAAAGTTTTATCAAATTCTGAACAGCAGTTTCAGAGGAGAGGTCAATTTAAGTTTACAATATATACATATAAGGCATATTAGTCCTGACCATGCAGCCTTTTTTTATGGATCAGAATAATTTTAGCAACTTTTGTGAAACTTCACCCAAGGATCATCTTTGCCAAATTAAATCAAAATCTGTTCAGCGGTTTCAGAGGAGATGTCATTTAGAGATTTCACTGTTTACATATAAGGCAAATTAGCCATGCCCTTGGTGGCCATTTTTTTTCATGGATCAGAATAATTTTAGCAACTTTTGTGAAGCTTCACCCAAGGATCATTCCTGCCAAATTTAATTAAATTCTGTCCAGTGGTTTCAGAGGAGATGTCATTTAAAGATTTTACTATATACATACAAGGAACATCTGTACAAAAATATTTTGAAATCGGGCCAATAGTTTTGAATGAGATGATTTTTAAAGTTTTCATAATTTTTTTCTTTCCGTTGCCATGGCAACCAGAGTTCTCCATGGATCAAGTCTTTTTTTAAATTTTTTGTGAAGGTTCACCCAAGGAAAATCCCTGTCAAGTTTAATCAAATTCTGCCCACCGGTTTCAGAGAAGATGTTGTTTAAAGTAAATTGTTGAAGACGGACGCAGGGTCATCAAAAAAGCTCACCTTAAGCACTTCGTGCTCAGGTGAGCTAAAAATGCATAAACAAGAGGGCCATGATGGCCCTGGATCGCTCACCTGGTATCATTAGGCTATGTAAAATCAAGTGACCTCTGGGGCAGAGCCAATTTTGACCCCAGGGTCATGATTTGAACAAAGTTGGTAAGAATCGACTAGACATTGCTACACACTACCACACTCTACTTGGTAGAGGTCTATTAGCCCATGTTACATACCAAATATATAAACTCCAGACCTTGAAGCTTTTTCTTGTTTTTTTCCAATATAAGTCTATGTAAAATCAAGTGATCCCTGGAGCGGGGCCAATTTTGACCCCAGCGTCATGATTTGAACAAACTTGGTAAGAATCGACTAGACAATGCTACACACCAAATATCTAAACTCTATGCTTTGTGGTGTCTGAAAAGAAGATTTTTCAAGTTTTTTTCCTATTAGCCTATGTTAAATCAAATGACCCGTGGAGCGGGGTCAATTTTGACCCCAGGGTCATAATTTGAACAAAAGAATGCTATTAAAGATCAAAATAGCCTATGTAAAATCAAGTGACTCCTTGGTGGGGCCAATTTTGATCCCAGGGCCATGATTTGAACAAACTTGGTTGTGATCTACTAGACAATGCTGCATACCAAATATCTAAACCCCAGACCTTGTGGTTTCTGAGAAGAAGATTTTTCAAGTTTTTCCTATATTACCCCGGCCCCTTTAACAAATTGGAAAACTACACACCAAATATCTAAACTCTATGCTTTGTGGTGTCTGAAAAGAAGATTTTTCAAGTTTTTTTCCTATTAGCCTATGTTAAATCAAATGACCCGTGGAGCGGGGTCAATTTTGACCCCAGGGTCATAATTTGAACAATCTTGGTAGAGATCAACTAGACAATGTTACACACTAAATATCTTAACTCTATGCCTTGTGGTTTCTGAGAAGAAGATTTTTCAAGTTTTTTTCCTATATCAGTCTATGTTTAATCAAGTGACCCCTTTGGCGGGGCCAATTTTGACCCCAGGGTCATAATTTGAACAATCTTGGTAGAGAGTCATAAGATCATGCTACATATTAAAGATCAAAAGGCTAGGCCTTGTGGTTTCAGAGAAGAAGATTTTTCAAGTTTTTTCTATATTAGCCTATGTAAAATCAAGTGACCCCTGGGGCGGGGCCAATTTTGACCCCAGGGTCATGATTTGAACAAACTTGGTTGTGATCCACTAGACAATGCTACACACCAAATACCTTAACTCCATGCCTTGTGGTTTCTGAGAAGAAGATTTTTCAAGTTTTTTTCTATATTAGCCTATGTTACATCAAGTGACCCCTGGGGCAGGGCCAATTTTGACCCCAGGGTCATAATTTGAACAATCTAGGTAGAGAGTCATAAGATCATGCTACATACCAATATCTAAACTCCATGCTTTGTGGTTTCTGAGAAGAAGATTTTTCAAGTTTTTTTCTATATTAGCCTATGTTAAATCAAGTGAGTCCTGGGGCGGGGCCAATTTTGACCCCAGGGTCATAATTTGAACAATCTTGGTAGAGAGTCATAAAATCATGCTACATACCAAAAATCAAAAGGCTAGGCCTTGTGGTTTCGGAGAAGAAGATTTTTTCAAGTTTTTCCTATATTAGCCTATGTGAAATCAAGTGAACCCTGGGGTGGGGCCAATTTTGACTCAGGGTCATAATTTGTACAATCTTGGTAGAGAGTCATAAGATATGTTAAAAAAGCCTTGTGGTTTCTGAGAAGAAGATTTTTTAAATTTTCATTTTTAAAATCTATTTTTAGCTCCTGTGACCTACTTATCTACCCAATCAAAATAATTTGAACAAATTTGATAGAGATCATGATAAGGATGATTCCTGTGAAGTTTGGTCAAAATCCATCCAGTGGTTTAGGAGGAGAAGTTGTTTAAAGGAAAAGTTGACGCAAGATGCACGGACGGACGCCGGACGCCGGACAAAAGGCGATCACAAAAGCTCACCATGAGCACGTTGTGCTCAGGTGAGCTAAAAAGTATTAATTTTGATCTTAAGGAAGAAAGTACAGAGACACTGTATATCTAAATGCTAGCTGTTGATGGCCATATCTAAAACTATCCTGTTCATCAGTAACTACCAGTTTGTTAATTATTCTTGGTTTTCCAACCTTTCCTGCAAAAAAATCCATATCTAATTGTCTGAGTTTCTTAAATAATCATCAATAGAATATTGTTTTCTCTAAACTTAATTGTAAGAGGAAATGAAAGAGTAAGTATACAAATATATATGACCATTTATAGTGACCTACCCGAAAAGAAAACCGTGAAGTCCTCTCCACACTCAGCCTGTATGATTCCCACCCCCTCAAAAGCCTCAACCTTCTTTGGTGTCTTATACTCAGCAGTGTTACCATGTCCCAGCTGTCCAGACATCCTGCCCCCACCCTGTATGTTCTGTAAAAAATAACATGGATTAAATATTGTCATCCATTAGGTTCATGAAAAACGATGACAAAACAACCTTAAGACTGCTTGAAATGTTTTGTCTGAGCAATGCACAAATGTTGTGATACCAGCTGAAACAGAGTAGGCAAGCAATATTAGGGTCAATGAGACAAAATCAGCCAAGTATGAACGACCAGATTTTGACCATATAGATCATATATGACCCCCAGAAAAATTTGATCTTAGAAAAAACACACTATATGGTGAACTACCTTTATGAAAAATATGAATATAAACACATCAGTATGGAGAAGTCTTCCTTTAAAAGTTTAATGGACAGACGGACAGAGAGACAGACAGATTGCAAATCACCCCCTTTTCAAAGTGAAAGCATAAAAAAACAAACAAGAAGAGCAATCGCTAAAGATGATACTTGCATCATGACACATTGACTCAGATCAACAAGGAGATTCTTATAAACCACCCCATCTAATCTCAAACAAATTCTATAAAAGGAGTGTAACAGTAACTTACTGCCCATGTGTAAACCTCTTTCTCCATGGTTACAACAGCAAAGTGGCTGTGTCCTGCTGACACTTGGACTGCACTCTTCCCCTTTACAAAGATGTCCTGCTTCTTTGGCACTAGCTTACCTCCGCCCCACTGGTACACCTGGACAGAAAATGGTTAGGCTGATGGATGCTGCATCATCGGATACCCACACCTAAACGTTCTTTTAGGATGGTTAAAAATATGACATGTCAATGGTTCCATCAGGTTTTACCATGTTCATATACCTAATATAGCAGGTTTCCATTGGTCAAAAGTTTAGTTAATGCCTGCTGTAAAATTATGTTTTGCTTGCCTATTTCCCCATGGCTTGTTGTCATAATTTGAAATAGAATAAATCAACAAGAAGTTTCAACTAAGGATGCTGTCTGACTTTTTCAAAATTAACCCTTTCCCTCATAGAGGAAACCATGAAAAGACCTATGCGAACAGCATAAAACCAGACAGCCGGCTGATCAGGTTTTATGCTGTTCGCTGCTCCTCAGTGGTCTGGAAATGAGGATTTTGTAATAAAATTTGGTAAGGTTTAACTGTGGTTTTCTGCAGATCAGGCTTTATGTGGTACCTATTGAGGGCGTCAAAATGAGTCTATATGAGGGAAAGGGTTAAATGAAATGTTGAAAAATGCATTTTGATTATGCTATGAGTCACTTATGATAAATCTGTTACAATTCAAAACATGTATGATAAATATTACATATTAATCAATTTTATCATATTTACATACATTTTCCTTTTATATCTGTTTCATGTTTCATTTTAACAATGGTATATCTGTTTCATTATAACAATGGTATATCTGTTTATATTATAACAATGGTATATCTGTTTCATTTTAACAATGGTATATCTGTTTCATTTTAACAATGGTATATCTGTTTCATTATAACAATGGTATATCTGTTTCATTATAACAATGGTATATCTGTTTTATTATAACAATGGTATATCTGTTTCATTATAACAATGGTATATCTGTTTCATTTTAACAATGGTATATCTGTTTTATTATAACAATGGTATATCTGTTTCATTTTAACAATGGTATATCTGTTTTATTATAACAATGGTATATCTGTTTCATTATAACAATGGTATATCTGTTTCATTTTAACAATGGTATATCTGTTTCATTTTAACAATGGTATATCTGTTTCATTTTAACAATGGTATATCTGTTTTATTATAACAATGGTATATCTGTTTCATTTTAACAATGGTATATCTGTTTTATTATAACAATGGTATATCTGTTTTATTATAACAATGGTATATCTGTTTTATTATAACAATGGTATATCTGTTTTATTTTAACAATGGTATATCTGTTTTATTATAACAATGGTATATCTGTTTCATTTTAACAATGGTATATCTGTTTTATTATAACAATGGTATATCTGTTTTATTATAACAATGGTATATCTGTTTTATTATAACAATGGTATATCTGTTTTATTATAACAATGGTATATCTGTTTTATTATAACAATGGTATATCTGTTTCATTTTAACAATGGTATATCTGTTTTATTATAACAATGGTATATCTGTTTTATTATAACAATGGTATATCTGTTTTATTATAACAATGGTATATCTGTTTTATTATAACAATGGTATATCTGTTTTATTATAACAATGGTATATCTGTTTTATTATAACAATGGTATATCTGTTTTATTATAACAATGGTATATCTGTTTTATTATAACAATGGTATATCTGTTTTATTATAACAATGGTATATCTGTTTTATTATAACAATGGTATATCTGTTTCATTTTAACAATGGTATATCTGTTTTATTATAACAATGGTATATCTGTTTTATTATAACAATGGTATATCTGTTTTATTATAACAATGGTATATCTGTTTCATTTTAACAATGGTATATCTGTTTTATTATAACAATGGTATATCTGTTTTATTATAACAATGGTATATCTGTTTTATTATAACAATGGTATATCTGTTTTATTATAACAATGGTATATCTGTTTTATTATAACAATGGTATATCTGTTTTATTATAACAATGGTATATCTGTTTCATTTTAACAATGGTATATCTGTTTTATTATAACAATGGTATATCTGTTTTATTATAACAATGGTATATCTGTTTTATTATAACAATGGTATATCTGTTTCATTTTAACAATGGTATATCTGTTTTATTATAACAATGGTATATCTGTTTTATTATAACAATGGTATATCTGTTTTATTATAACAATGGTATATCTGTTTTATTATAACAATGGTATATCTGTTTTATTATAACAATGGTATATCTGTTTTATTATAACAATGGTATATCTGTTTCATTATAACAATGGTATATCTGTTTCATTTTAACAATGGTATATCTGTTTTATTATAACAATGGTATATCTGTTTTATTATAACAATGGTATATCTGTTTCATTTTAACAATGGTATATCTGTTTTATTATAACAATGGTATATCTGTTTTATTATAACAATGGTATATCTGTTTTATTATAACAATGGTATATCTGTTTCATTTTAACAATGGTATATCTGTTTTATTATAACAATGGTATATCTGTTTTATTATAACAATGGTATATCTGTTTTATTATAACAATGGTATATCTGTTTCATTTTAACAATGGTATATCTGTTTTATTATAACAATGGTATATCTGTTTTATTATAACAATGGTATATCTGTTTTATTATAACAATGGTATATCTGTTTCATTTTAACAATGGTATATCTGTTTTATTATAACAATGGTATATCTGTTTTATTATAACAATGGTATATCTGTTTTATTATAACAAGCTCACCTTGAGCTCTCGGCTCAAGGTGATCTAAAAAGCATGAAAAGTATAATTTTGATCTAACGGAAGTAAGTACAGAGACACTGTATATCTAAAATGCAAGTCTGGTGATGAGCCATATCGAAAACTGTCGCTGTTCACAGTAACTACCAATTTGGTTCATTATTCATGGTTTTTCCAACCTTTCCTGCAAAAAAATCCATAACTAATTGTTGAGTTTCTAAATAATCATCAATAAGTATTGTTTTCTCAAATACAAATGTAAGAGGAAAGAAGAGTAAGTATACTAATATATATGACCATTTTATAGTGACCTTCCCGAAAAGAAAAAACCGTGAAGTCCTCTCCACACTCAGCCTGTATGATGCCCACCCCCTCAAAAGCCTCACCTTCTTTGGTGTCTTATACTCAGCAGTGTTACCATGTCCCATCTGTCCATACATCCTCCCCCACCCTGTATGTTCTGTAAAATATACATGATTAAATATTGTCATCCATTGAGGTTCAATGAAAAACGATGACAAAACAACCTTAATACTGCTTAAATGATTTGTCTGACAATGCACAAATGTTGTAATACCAGCCTTAAACAGGACAAGAGAAAAAGGCACAGATTGCAAACCCCCCCCTTTTCAAAGGGGGAAAGAAATAAAAAAACAAACAAGAAAAACAATCGTAAAGATTTTTACCTGCTTTCATGACACTTTGACTCAGTTTACAACAAGGAGTTTCTTATAAACCACCCTATCAATCTCAAAAAAATTTCTATAAAAGGAGTGAAACCCGTAACTTATTTCCCCAATGTGTAAAACCTCTTTCTCCATGGTTTACAACACAAAGGGCGTGTCCGGGCTGACACTTGGATTTGCACTTTTCCCCCCTTTACAAAAATTTCCTGCTTTTTTGGGCCCACTAGCTTTCCTTTCCCGCCCCCTGGTAAAACCTGGACGAAAAGGGTTTGGGTTTAAATGGTTTCTGCATCATGGGTTTCCCCCACCCCCTTAAACGTTCTTTTAGGAGGGTTTAAAAATTTATCCCATTTTCAAAGGGTTTCCCAATAATTTTTTTAACCATGTTCATTAACCAAATTATAGAAAGGGTTTCCATTGGTAAAAAAATTTTTTTTTAGGTTTTAATCCCTGTTTGAAAAAAATTATGTTTTCCCTTGCCTTTTCCCCCAGGGCTTATTGTCTAATGTAAATAAATAAATTAAACCCAAGGGAAGTTTCAACTAAGGATTCCGTCTATTTTTTCCCCAAAATTTAAACCCCTTTTCCCCTTCATAGGGAAACCATGAAAAAGACCATCCCAAACCCGAAATAAAACCGGGATCACCCTTTTCCCCGAGAATCCGCGGGCCCTGTTTCAGGTTTTATGCTGTTTCGCTGCCCCCTCATTTGGGTGGAAATGGGGGTTTTTGAAAATTAAAATTTTCGGGAAAGGTTTTAAACTGTGGTTTTCTGCAGATAAAGGCTTTATGTGGTCCCCTTTTTGGGGGCATAAAAATTTTAGTCTAAAGGGGGGGAAAAGGGGTTTAAATGAAATGTTGAAAAATCCCTTTTAAATTATGTTTATGAAATCACTTATGATAAATCTGTTTTCAATTCCAAAAAATGTATGATAAATAATTTTCAAAATTTTAAACAAAATTTTTTCATTAAATTTACATACATTATACATTAAAATCCTTTATATTTTAACAATGGTATATCTTTGTTTTCAAAAATTTTAACAAGGTATATCTTTTTTATATTATTAAAAAATGGGATATTTTGTTTCATTAAACAATGGTTTTATCGTTTATATTTTAACAAAGGTTTTTCTGTTTTTATTTTAACAAAGGGGAAAATTTTTTTTTTTAACAATGGGATACTGTTTATTATAAAAAAGGGGAAAATCTGTTTTTATTATTTTCAATGGTAAAATCTGGTTTTTTTTATAACAAAGGGGATATCGGTTTTTATTTTAAAAAATTGGGATACCCGTTTTTTTTATAACAATGGTTTTTTCTGTTTTTATTTTAAAAAATGGATATTGTTTTTATTATTAAAAAAATGGGATTTTCTGTTTCAATTTTAACAACCAAGGGATATCTGTTTTATTTTTAACAATGGGTTTTTTTGTTTTCCCTTTTAAAATGGTAAAATCTGTTTCATTTTTAACAAAGGGAAATCTGTTTTAAATTTTAACAATGGTATATCGTTTTTATTTTTAACAAGGTAATCTGTTTTTTTAAACAATGGTATATCGTTTTAATTTTTAACCCTTTGGGATATCGGGTTTTTTTTTAAAAATGGTATATCTGTTTTTATTAAACAATGGTATATTTTGTTTCATTTTAAAAAATGGGATAATTTTGTTTTATTAAACAATGGTATAGGCTGTTTTATTTTAACAAAGGTATATCTGTTTTATTATAACAATGGTATATCTGTTTCATTTTAACAATGGTATATCTGTTTTATTATAACAATGGTATATCTGTTTTATTATAACAATGGTATATCTGTTTTATTATAACAATGGTATATCTGTTTAATTTTAACAATGGTATATATGTTTTATTATAACAATGGTATATCTGTTTTATTATAACAATGGTATATCTGTTTTATTATAACAATGGTATATCTGTTTTATTATAACAATGGTATATCTGTTTTATTATAACAATGGTATATCTGTTTTATTATAACAATGGTATATCTGTTTTATTATAACAATGGTATATCTGTTTCATTTTAACAATGGTATATCTGTTTTATTATAACAATGGTATATCTGTTTCATTTTAACAATGGTATATCTGTTTTATTATAACAATGGTATATCTGTTTTATTATAACAATGGTATATCTGTTTTATTATAACAATGGTATATCTGTTTTATTATAACAATGGTATATCTGTTTCATTTTAACAATGGTATATCTGTTTTATTATAACAATGGTATATCTGTTTTATTATAACAATGGTATATCTGTTTTATTATAACAATGGTATATCTGTTTTATTATAACAATGGTATATCTGTTTTATTATAACAATGGTATATCTGTTTCATTTTAACAATGGTATATCTGTTTCATTTTAACAATGGTATATCTGTTTTATTATAACAATGGTATATCTGTTTTATAACAATGGTATATCTGTTTTATTATAACAATGGTATATCTGTTTTATTATAACAATGGTATATCTGTTTTATTATAACAATGGTATATCTGTTTCATTTTAACAATGGTATATCTGTTTTATTATAACAATGGTATATCTGTTTCAATATCTTACCTCAGTCACTTTAGATTTGACTACAGGAACAACAGTCTGTTCCATTACAGAGACAGTGGACTGAATTCTCATCCTTCTGGCAGCTGTGTTTAGTTCATAAACCCTCCGGTCATGGATCCTGGTTGAACAGTGGAATATGATTACTATAGCCCCAGTTCTCATATTTTTGGGTTCCCATATTAATGGGACATCATACAGTTCTAAGAATAGAAGTTTGTTCATGCAGCAAATTTTTGTGGTCATCAATTTTTCTGAACATTGCAATCCATATATATATATATAGACACACTGAGCATCATGTCAAATACACATATATAAACATACACATACTCTTATTTTTCCTTCTTATATAGTAGTCATGCAGAGCATATGGAAGATTGATCTCGCAAAATATACCCTCCACTATATATAAAGATTTTATTTACTTTTACCCAGTAATAACTACTTTACTTTAACTATAAGAAATAGATATATGCCAAATATAGGTAAATAACAGTTGTGTGGACTCATAGAAGTTCAACTTGATGGCAGTACTCACTCTTTTTCATTGAGAACCTCACTGTCAAGGATATCCTGTGCTGAAGGTCGATGACTTGGATCCTGTAGCAAGCAAGTCAGTAACAAGTTATTCAAGTGGACCGAAATGGTCCTGTATAACTCACCTGAGTATCTTTGTTCTACATGACATTGTGTAGGTAACTAGGATTGCGTTTGTTTGTTTGTTTGTTAAGTTTTATGTCCTGTATACAGCATTTCAGTAATTTGGAGACCATGTTTATTAGAGACGGATATAGTGTTTCCACACTGCAGTATCATGCCGTAGACATGTGGCATGATACCAAACCCAGTCACATTATCCTGACACCAGGCCAACCAGTCCTGGAACTACACTTAGGTATAGGAACTAACCAAATTTAATTATAAAATCCTCATTTCCAGACCACTGAGGAGCAGTGAACAGCATAAAACCTGATCAGCCTGCGAGTTACTCGCAGGCTGATCTGGTTTTATGCTGTTCGCATAGGTCTTTTCATGGTGTCCTTTATGAGGGAAAGGGTTAAACATCTATGTACATGTATGGCCATATATACTGTCTGCAAGATGCTAGTGTGTAAACAAGGTTAGAACAGACAATTTTTATTAAAATGATGCAATCTTTGTCATAATCAAACTTAACAGAGGGATTATTGCCATTAACATTGTCTCCAAGTCTGACAAAAATGTATCAAGTAATGATCATGCTAGAATGAAAATGAATTACTTGAGGGTGACTGACAGTCGAATCACCTATGGTTAAGTAAGCAAAAATACAACAACAGCCAAAATTTAACCCTTTCCCTCATAGAGGAAACCATGAAAAAACCTATGCGAACAACATAAAACCAGATCAGCCTGCGAGTCGCAGGCTGATCAGGTTTTATGCTGTTCGCTGCTCCTCAGTGGTCTGGAAATGAGGATTTTGTAATTAAATTTGGTGAGGTTTAACTGTGGTTTTCTGCAGATCAGGCTTATGTGATACCTATTGAGTGGTCAATATGAGTCTATATGAGGGAAAGGGTTAAGAGTTCATAAAGGTTTTTGTTGAAGACAAATCATACAAAATTTTAATGATGAATGTGATGACTGCATTAGTATGTTTAAAAGAAGGACATGCAAACTCATGTATTTTTATTATAATTATCATAAAGACAAATGTTTTCCATGAATATGACATAAATGCTTACCTTTTTAAGCATCTGGTTGACCAGTTCTCTTATACCAGGTGAAAATCTAGCATCAACTTCTCCATGCTGTACACATACTATTTCATAAGCCAATCGCAGGTGGTTCTGTTAAAATGAGAAGAACAAAAAATACTGACTTTACAGCGTTGACTGTGAAAGAATTTGTTTTTAAGGTGACATCAGACATGGTTTTCACATTTATCATCAAAGTCACTGCGGCATTTATCATTTTAAAGTGATATCTTCTGACCTTAAATATTAGAGAAGTTTTTTTTTCTTTTCAAATAAGACATTTATGCATGGATCAAGTTTATTTTGGCAACTTATGTAAAGGGCCATCAAGGATCATCCATGTCTAGTTAAATCAATTTTTGCTTGGAGGGGTCATTTAAAGCACATTACAATTGACAGATGGCAACACAAAATGGATGGAGATTTCACACAAATCTGTTCAATTTTCTTGCCCACCATTACATTATTAATTGCCACCATCTCTAGAAAGTATGCCACATTATATGATCATTACTTTAAGAGACATTTTAAATTTATTGAGTTCTTCAAAAAAAATGTTGCATTATAAGCTACAACTAAATGGCTTGGACATAAAAAACACTTGTTGAGTATGTTTACATTGAACAAAATTACCAACCGTTCCATGGAAGGTTTTAGTCAGCGTCAACAGTTCGTACAGCACGCAACCAAGACCCCAGATATCAGTCTTGTAGTCATATCTGAAAGTTGAATCACACAAATACACTAGGAGAGGAGGTGGGAAGATGATAACACTTCACAGTGGGGTCCTTGGATCACCTTCCAAACATTTTTCACCTCCAGCAGCCTGCCCTGCCTTCAGTTAGTGCTAACAATTGCATGTGAACAAAGGCAATTGGAAAGATAGCTGGATCCCAAGCCATATAGACCATTTCACCAGGGGATTGGCAATACCTGGTATAATTCACTGATTTAAACTGACCAATCAGGGAAAAATCTCAAGTGTATGTTTATTTCCTATTAAACAATGTATGGAATTTTATGCAAGCATGTAGATTAGTTGTTTGGGAAGTGCTCTTTGTCTTTGATTTACATAGGTTTACATCTCATTTCGGAGTGAAATGGTCTATTACATGAGGGGAAAGGAAATTGTTTATCATTCCAGGGATAAATTTAAAACAATCAATGTAGTTACATGAGAAAAGATCCTCATTATTGTTGGTCATGCATAAAAAAAATCATGCCAGAAACCTCACATTTTCAGTCCAAATCATATTTTATCAAAAATTGTGCAACTTTTGGGTGTCCAGAATTGTTGGTTCTGCATCTGGTTTCGATGAGATCTGGCTCAAATTTCACAAACATCCTTGTAGAGGTTTAGGAGATATGGAGAGGACAGGAAATATATGACTCACACACTTGACCTTGAACTGTGACCTTGAACTTGAAGTGGTGCACCCAGAATGTGGGTACAAAAAATATGCCTGAAACATCTGTCTACCTATATGTTTATATTGTATCCGCCAAACAGAAGTTTTGAAATAAAGATGCTAGACTGTAAACAATCTTACAGTGGACCACAAATGAAGGATATTCAAAGGTTTTAAAAGCTAATAAATGGTCCGGGAGGTTAAAAAACAAACAAACAACCTCTGTATCTTTAGATTTGCATTTTCATCTAATTCTGAATTTCTGCCTTGCATTCAGTAAACTGAACACTTGCTAAAGTGAGTGGTTGCACCCCTGGCTGGTATATTTATAAGGGAGAGAACTATGAGTGAACAGCTACATTATATCTTTCACTTAAATGAACAATTTTACTTTGTATATCTTTTTGTTATTCAGTACAGACATACTTTACATATAAACTTACTTGTCTCCTTTCATCAATTCAGGTGACATATACAGTGGAGTGCCTGCAACCTAAAGAAAGAAACAAACTTCAGGAACTTTGCTATAATACTTAATAGCATTAAATCACTGAACAAACTTAAATTAATACAGCCAGCAATCAGGGCTCACCCTGACTGTAAAAATGTTTGCGCAAACACATTCCCCAGATGAGAAAAATCAGAGCCAGTTTTAAGAAGCTGGAGCAAAATTTTATGCAAAGTTTCAATATTAAACTTTATCTTTATATTCAAGAATAGTAATATTAATATTTTGATATATCAATAAGCAAACAACTGTAAACAAGTTATAAGCTGCCAATACCATCTGAGTATTCCACATTTTGCGTAATTAGGAAGACTTACTGGTAGAATATATGTTAATACATAGTTCCATGACCCACCTATTAGCATACCTTAACAATAGATTACAGTTAGATTTTGTCCCACAAACACAATGTTAACAAAGGAGCACATGTTATTGTTTGTGGCAAAACCTATATTTATTCAAATAAAAGTTAGGGTCAGGGAACTTTCCATTGGATAATCTCACAGCAGGTTCCCACAATTCCTGTTTTACAGAAATATTCAGGTATATTTCTAAACTGAATCTAAATTATTGTCTAAATGACTAGTATTTTTTTGCTAGGAAATAAATTATACACATACTTTGAATTTTTATTAGAGAAGGAAGAATAATGAAATTCCCTATGAAGTATTTTGTATTACATGTACTTAGCGCTAAATACGTTGGTGGAATTCATGCCCATTTTATATTTCACAAAAGTACAAAACTGAAGTCAATGGAAAGGGGGGAAAGGTTTACTTCGGTTTACAAGATAGTGATTCAGTCAGTTAGGGACATGGGCTACCTGAGTCAAACATGTAGCATCACAACAGAATCAAACAGCAAACAAATGGTGTTATTAAAACAGAAAGTCACATTTACCTGTGTATTTAGCCTTCTTTATATGCTTTTCCATTTCCGTTTTACACAATAAAGCCTTTAGAAAGGAACTATTTTGTATATTTTTATATATATAATTATTGTAATTTGTATGTATGTGCAGCAAAAATTGCCTAAAATTCCCCCTACAGAGTAAAACAACATTAAAATTTCCCCTCCTGACGGTAAAGGAACTGTTCCCTAAAAACAGAGAGAGAGAGAGCCCTGTGAGAGAAGATAGAAATATTCAAACGTCAATAGGCCTTGATCTATTTATAAGTACAAGATGATAATAAAAATGACTCACTGTTTCAGCCAACTGTGAAGTGGACTCCAGCATCTTTGATATTCCAAAATCCCCAAGCTTCAGCAGATCACTTTTTGTCATGAAGATATTCAGACATTTCACATCTCTGTAACAGATGTATGAAATAAAATTCTTAAAATTAACAAGAGCACCGCATGCAGATGCCAACGCTGTGTTTGAGTAATGGGCTACATTAAAGTTTTTGCATGACAGCGACAACGACAACCCTGCGATCATAATAGCTTGATTTTTTCTTTGAAACAGATAAGCTAAAAATGCATCAAAATAAACCTTGAGCATGAATGCGTTTTCAAGCAATTTTACACCTGGCTGATGTATAAACTACAGCTGTCACTGACTGATTATTACCCTACACAGAATGGTTTACATGCACTTCAGATCAGGGAAGTTCAGGGTGACAGGATGACATAGGATGAGACAGGCAAGACACCAGTCGAGCCCCAAATTGTTTGACTGAGATAAACCTTACCCACTGTTGCTGTGTAGATCACCTTCCATCTCCTCCTTGATTAATCATAATTTTTGTTGGGTACTAAATTTCATGTATCTTGATTAATTATAAATTTTCCAAGAAAAAATGCATATTATTTAAACCTGTAATTTAAGATAATGAATCCAAAAAGAACTGTACAGGCACAGAATTGCTTTAAATATACTTTCAACAAAAATTAATGTCAATGGAAAATAGTTATTTCCAAACTTTTATCTAAATAGGAAATAATTCTGGTCAAAGAAAAAAATTCTTAGTGACTAATAAACCTTAAAACTTCCCATCTAGAAATAATCCCTAAAATCTTATCCAAATCTGCTCACCCAATGTTTTATCGAGGGATGTGAAAGATAAGGTCAAATCTTTACCTGTGTATGATACCATGCAGGTGACAATGGGCTAGTGCTGATGCCATTTGGTAGAGGTACCACTTTACAACCTTAAATTGGAAGGCATTTTAAAGGTCAACCACAAACAATTTTATTCCATTATTATCTGTTGGGACATGCTGGTTGAAGGACTTATGTGATGAAATTATGTTGTTTGTATAAAAGCAGCATTTAAAAGTTGAAACCAAAATAACGACACTTGCAAGTTAAGAATGACTGACTACGTCCCTATGATGGGACATTCATTGAAAAGATAATTATATCTTGCCAGCAGTATATATTATATAGAAAATGAACAATTACCTTAGATAATATCAAGCTGTTCTAGAGTTGAAACAGAACAATTTGTGTTTAAAAAAACTATAGATTTATGAATTATTTTTCATTCAAAATAATCAGAAACATTATACTTTTTTGAAATAACTACATATACAGGATAGAGGCTATCGAGCTGTTTCTACAAACAATAAATAGAGGGCCATGCGAGTGTAGTGAATATAAAAAGACATTAAAATATATTTATGTCAAATTTTATTTAAAGGTCACAAAACTAACATATGAATGTTTTTATACAATGTTGGCTAAAAAATTTCAAGCAAAAAAGACCTTAACCCTTTCCCTCATAGAGGACACCATCAAAAGACCTATGCGAACAGCATAAAACCAGATCTCCTTTTATTGAAAAATTTATGTTGTACCTATTGAGTGCTTCAAAATGAGTCTATATGAGGGAAAGGGTTAATTAAAAAAAAATATGATCACAAGGAGGTATACCTTATTTTACATATTCAGAAAATACTTATATAGGTCAAGTTTATCTGAAAAAACACATACTTTTTGTTTTTTGTTTGTTTGTGTTATTAAATTTATGTATATTTTACGTTAATTTTGAATTTATTATAAAGATTTGATGACTTACTAAAATATGCTAGTCATTATCCTTTATAAAATGTGATAAAATGTTCTGAAAACATTATTTGTTCTTACAGAACTTAGAAATAGTAAATTTTCAAATTTTTCAATGTCTTAGGTCTTATTTTTTACCCTTATTCTTTTACTTAAAAAAAAATAGAAAAGGGATTTTAAAATTGCTTTAAATAAAGAGCCGGGTACTTACATTTTCTTCAAAGAATTCTTTTTGTTTCTCAATTTTTTGTGCAAGAGTTCCACCTAAAATATAGAAACAAATTAAGTTGTTATCACCCTGATAGTCATATTCAATATCTTGTCACTGGATGGCAATATTTCTATGAAACTTTAAATGTCACTTTGAAGACATTCAAAATTAAAAATGTCTCACAGAGAGTTTTGTCAAGTTTTATTAAATTTGGGGGAGACAATCTGTATTTAAGATAACATCCAAGCCAATGGGAATTATACAATTTCTGTGAATAAGAAAAACTAATTTTTTTTTTTTTTAGAAAAACTCATGGTAGAAAGATGCATTATATATAATTCTGCTTAAAATTTCATATTTGTTTTTTCTAATTTCATCATAGGAAAAATGGAGAAAGTCACATATTTTAGTTTTCAGGGGAAATATCTCATAAAAACAAATTATCAAGGGGAGGTTGTTAAAAAAAACAAAACTTCTGACTCACTATACATCATGTCATTTTCCCCCTAAGATATCCATTGTTTGACACATTAAAAGCTTGTATTATGAAGGTAATGTTACATGCATGATGGAATTGATGGCTATTATCCTATTAGGGTACTAATACCTTAACACAGATGAGACATAAATGAATGGACCTTAAATAAAGAGGGAAAATATCCTTGGCATGTTCTACCCCTCTTTAAAAATTTCTTTTACTTCATGCAGTTTCACCCAGATTTGCTATTTTTACACCAGGAATTCTCTTTCCAAAATAAAAACATTCCGCCCAACTAAAATTACAGGTAAAGTATTAAAGCCTCTAGAAAAATGTCTGCTTGTACAAAATTATTTTACCATTTGCATACTCCATTTCTATCAGCAATGTCTTTTCATCTAGGAAGTGGTTATAGTAGGTGATGATGTTGGCATGGTTTAGAAGAAAAAGTATTTCAATCTCGTTAGTGGCCTCTCTCTGCTCTTTCTCACTCAGTCTGGCCAAGTTGATCTCCTTCCATACCACTAGGGTGTTGTCCTAAATTTAAAGAAAAATTCCAACAAGTTATTTAAATATAGAAGGCTTGTGGCATGCGTTATTTTCCGATATATGCACAGATCAAAGATAACATAATCATATGATGCCACATGACCCTTAAAGTCAGGGCCTTTATTCCAAAAATTGGAAAGGGGTCTTTGCCTTATATATTGGAAATTTCAAGCACAATTTTTGTCCAAATGGGAAAAGGTAGACTGACTTTTTATGATAAGATACATCAATAAACAAATGGCAGTCTACATACATTCAGTAAATAGAAAGTTGCATCAATTTAATAATTCCTGTACAGTGCCGAGTCATTCTGAATGGATATTTATTTCAGTAAGCCAATAAAAGCTTGCTTTCAGTTTCATTCACTGCTAAATAATATGTAGTATCCAAACATGCAAAAAAGATTTTCGGGAAAATCGTATGTCAGCATATTGAGAAATTCAAGCATTGTAATTTTGGGAAAATCTTTAAAAAAAATTGGGGAAAAAGAGAGGCTTTTTGCAACTGGGATGTCACCCTATATAGACCTCTAATACAGAAGGAAAAAAAGCACTGAAAGTAAATCATACAAAAGCTTAATAAAATATCTACATCCTTTCTACGACTTCTCAGACAAGTTTACATGTTAAAATGGAAATAGCTATGATTTTCATGTTATATCATGTAATAATGCACAACGTCATATTCAGATGCTTTGTAATTAATCACTTACCGGTAGGCCAACAGGCTTCAATTAATAAATTGCTGTACATCTGAACACCTAGTCAACATTTATGTTCCTTTAATTATGATATCATTCTGCATTCTGTTTTGTGATATCCCCTAAACGTGCAGAGGGGTGACAAACAGTACCAAAAATAACATGTCGTGCCGAAAGCAGCTCATTGATGGGACTACTTACCATCTGCATTATTCTGCGATATAGTCCTAAATATATATACATAGAACCATACCCCCAAAAAATCATAAACAATTCCATTTAAAGTTCACATTGTTGTATTATTATGATTATGTGGTAAAAGTACAATATTTGACCAATTTTCAAAACTGTTAAAGTTTAAAACTTAATTTATTTTACACTGATAACAAACAAGTTCTTAAAACTTATATTAATACCTCTCGATGGCTCTGGCAGATGCGTATTTGGTCATTAATGTGATAGGAAACCGTAGAGCTCAGAGAAAACCCACAGGTCTGGACGGGCAACCACTGTACCCTCTCACTTACGTGACCAGGAATCACACCTGGGACGTATTGGTGCGAAGTGAAGTGCATTACCACTACGCTATCCAGGCACCCTTTCAAAACTGTTTCTTTGTTGCAAAAAAATTTTGTCATAAAATATCAAAGAAGAAAAACAAAGATTAAATTCAGAAAGTGAGAAATAGTGACAAGCTATCACTGAACAGTTGACTCTGATTTATTGATAGGGAGAAGAGTACTGAGCAACCTGTTTATACATCATAGAAAATAAACCCAGATAGTGAATATTTCACTAATAAACACCATCCATTATCCTTATCACTCGCATTTTCATAACACTAATATAGGATGAATTCAATATAAAAGACATGGTGCGAGATTACAATAGAACCTATGGGATTAAATATTGACAGTACGAAATGGTTTTGGTGCGAAATGACAGCAATTCGTTTGATGAGAGTACGCTTCATAACTGAATCTAACCTCTGTTTTCCTGTATAAATTTGCTTCCGCAAAAGCACCAGCTCCTAAACCCTTTATGAAAATGTACGAGGTCTCATGGCCCCCTTCATTTCTCTGATGAGGGAGATCTGAACTCATTTCTTTTTCTGTGGCTGCCATTTGTAAACAAAACTCAAGTTGGTTCTCGACCACTGTTGTACTGAGAGACGGGAACCAAACTTGCCACATCCGAAAGGTTCCGGAAATAGGCGAAGTAACACTGCGAGACCAATTCGGAACATCACGAAATGAATGTAGTTAGGTAACGTTAGTATTTAAGTCGACACGTCTATTTAAGAATAAACGACTGATACTAAGAATAGCTGTTTTTTTTGTGTGTGACTTTATGTTGAAAATATAGACATTACCTTTAATTAGGAGGAATGTTCTATTCACTTCTTTTACTTGAAACAGGGTCTATTGATACATATAGAGACCCTGCTAGAAACGCCCGGACCTCACCCACCCACCAACAAAAGAGCGAATTTTTAAAAAAAAAAAAAAATAAACAAACACATCCCTTGACAGAGAAGCATATCCTATTTTTTTTTATATTTTTCATACATCATGTATTCAATATAAACCAATCGTTGTAAATAGGCAACAAGAGGTCACTTCCATGGATCACCCAGTCTATAAAAAGGTTAATGAGAAAAAGAGATAAAATTTATTTCAGACTCAAGAAGGAAGGGAACAACAAGACGAGGGCGGCTTTTCTAAAAATGAAAAATCACATAAAAAAACAAATTAAACTGTCTTATAATAAATACATTGAATATATTTTAGGCCTGGAAGACAACATAGACGACAAAGAAAAGAACAGCTTTAATTCAAAAAAACTTTTCAGCCTTATCAAAAACGCCAAGCAGGATGCAACAGGCATTCCCCCACTATTTGACAAAATTTCAGGTTCCATCAAATCAGACAACAGTGAAAAAGCAGATATTTTGAACAGACAGTTTCAGTCAGTATTCACTCAGATGACACCTATCTCACTTGCTCAATCTTGCTTCGCAGCTATTCGAAATATTAATACACAAGATTTTTCTTTTTACAGGAAGTACCCAATCATGCCTGAAATTACCATAAACATCAGTGGAGTGGAAAAACTTATATCAAATTTAAGACCAGATAAAGCTGCTGGACCAGACAACATCAAACCATTAATTTTAAAAAATCTTTGTCAACAAATCTCACCAATCTTGCTAATACTATTCCAAAAGTCTCTTGATACAGGTACCCTCCCCAAGGTATGGACATCTGCAAACGTGACCCCTCTATTCAAGAAAGGAAACAAAGAAGATCCAGCAAATTATAGACCAATATCTTTAACATGTATTCTTTGTAAGGTGCTTGAACATATTGTAGCTTCAAATTTAACAAAGCACTTCAATAAGCATAATATACTTTATGACTTACAGCATGGTTTCAGAGAAAAACGTTCCTGTGAAACACAACTCCTGCAACTTACTGACCAACTAGCGAGAAATCTTGTTAATGGACAACAGACTGATTTAGTTCTTTTAGATTTTAGTAAAGCTTTTGACAAGGTCAGCCACTTAAAGTTATTGTACAAATTACAGGAACATGGAGTCAATAATTCAACCCTGTTGTGGATAAAATCTTTTCTCATAGGCAGAACACAAAAAGTCGTTTTGGAGGGAGGATGCTCATCAGAAGTCCCAGTAACATCAGGAGTACCTCAGGGATCTGTACTTGGCCCACTTCTCTTTCTGTTATATATAAATGATCTTCCAGATACCATAACTTCTCAAGTTCGTTTATTTGCAGATGACACTGCCGTTTACCTAGCTATAAACAACAAGCAGGACTGTATTACACTTCAGAAAGACCTCGACAAGCTGGTGCAGTGGGAAAAGAAATGGGAAATGGAATTTAATCCCAGTAAATGCATTGTTTTAAATATTACTAAAAAGAAGAAAGCACTTTCCTTTGATTACAGATTACATGGACAAGCTTTAGAAACAGTGGATAATGCCAAATACTTAGGAGTTACAATATCAAAAGATCTCTCTTGGAATAAACATATTGACAACATTACTTCTTCTGCTAATAAAACTCTTGGTTTCCTCCACAGAAACATCCAGACAAAGAATAAGGAAGTTAGAGAAGCAGCTTACAAAACATTGGTTAGACCTCAAGTAGAATATGCCTCTACAGTCTGGAGTCCTCATACACAGACATATATAGATAAAATAGAAAAAGTACAACGCAGAGCAGTCCGATGGGTTAATAATAACTATTCTTATTACGACAGTGTCACCAGCATGCAGAAGGAACTTGACTGGCAAACCCTTCAGTACAGACGTGATGTCACCAGACTTCTTATGTTTTACAAAATAGTAAATAACCTTGTTGCTGTCCCATTACCTGCATATCTTGAAAGACCAGCGAGGATATCCCGCCACTTACACTCTTTATCTTACAGGCAAATTCATACTCCAGCTAGCTACTTTAAATATTCCTTTTTTCCTTATACAGTGATACTTTGGAACAGCTTACCAGAAAATATAGTCTCACAAAATGATCTTTTAGCATTTAAACAAAAGCTCCTCTCGTTTCAGATAGTAGACCGTCCCTGAATCAACAAAAAGATGTTTTTACCAGATCTTAAACCTAACATATTCACCTTTTTTTCAGAAAATTTTCTCACCCTAACAAAATTTTTATTTTAACAGTTTTATCCTTGCACAGACGCGCACCTGCCAGTAATACCCGAAAGGGGAGTTTGTGCAGTATATATAGATAGATAGATAGTAAAGTATGCACAGCAACACTGAATATACTGACACCAATTTAAAGACCTTTGTTATGGAAAAAATGACTAAAATACGTTTATGTCTTCGTTTATAACTCTTAATTAAGTTAACAATAGGTAAAAAGTTACACTGCTGAGTTACTTAAAAATGTGCTACTTGTATAACGAACCAGTGAAACGTTTGTATCTCATCTATACTGACTCACTGTTATGTAATTCTTAAACATTTTTAGAATCGCAGACATTGAACAACACAAAGGACATATTATGCAAACATAAAGTCTTATATGTCCTGGAAGGTTATCTAAAAATTAACAGTTGCACGGCAGAGAGCCGCAGGTCATACTTCTTGTCTTAGTAAGTCCTGTTTTTAAAAAGGTTTTTTGTCTCGTCCAGACCGTGATGTCAGTGATAAGATTTTACTGTTATGATCTGTTTACTTATTTCTTTGTTGGCATAAATAAATTCCCTTTATCATCAAACTAAGACTTTGTTTGTTTTTTATTCTTGACATACAAGTCCGTCCGTTCCGGACCCGCATCTAACTGAAAATAAATAAATAAATAAATAAATAAATAAATAAAATTGGTCCTGGTTAGAGCGTCCGCCTGATCCGCGGCCGCGTCATAAAAAGTGGTACTGGTATAGCTCACCAACTTGGCGCTCATCGCATTGTTAATAAGATATGACAAATCACTTGTTTGGTATTATTGTAGATATAAAGATATATACTGTGTGTTATTTGAATACAAATTTTGACCATAGACATATTCACCATATGTGTGTGACTGGAACAGGACAAGAGTTTTTCGGGCTTTTTTGTAATCAAAAGTATGTCATGGCCAAGGTCAACTGAATAATGAAGAGGTCCATCCACTTTAGCAACTATATTTGTAAAATAGAGGGATCATCTTTAACACATGCTTTAATTGTGATGTTGGTATTTTGCAAGGATATATTGTTTGTCCGATTTTTTTAATGATATTGAAGCATATTTAGATTAAATATTTCTGAAATTACACTTGATCAATTATAGTATATATCCTTAAGATCATAGAACGCATTTCATATGAAATATTACATGAAACCAAACGACATATTTTTTTTTTTAAAGTGTAATGTTATAAGATTATCGTGGAAATGGCTCTTCATCATAAACACGTATTTAAGGAGAGACAAGATACCAAACTATAATACCTGATTAGTTTCCATATTCTTCCCAGATAAATTCGTTCTTTACCAGTTTAGAAATTGTTTTCATATATATTTGCAACATTATAATGGAATATTTTGTGTACCAACTCTCGCATATTGTCAATTATGCATTATAACTGTTGTGATATGATGCTGTTTTTATTTTTTATATTCAAGTTATAAATATTTCTGTCATCCAGTTTATGCTGAATAAAATAATGTTATGTTTACTAATAATTGTTAAATCAATACATTGGAACTTTGCGAAAAGCCTTTACCATGGCACAGAGGTGCGAATATAATGTTCAATGTAATGGATGAAAACCAGTTAAGTAGGTCTTTGTATTTAGCGAAAGCAATTAAAGACCTATAATAATAGGTCTTTGGCTAAAGTACAAGACGGCTAAAGTGCAAATTTTAAGGGTAATTTTGCAAGAAATTATTTTTAGTTTGATTTATTTTATTATCACTATTATTTTT
This sequence comes from Solen grandis, assembly GCA_021229015.1. Lineage (NCBI taxonomy): Eukaryota > Metazoa > Mollusca > Bivalvia > Adapedonta > Solenidae > Solen > Solen grandis. Next base: position 35,469,876 of record CM037784.1, read on the forward strand.
TTAATTTTGATAGGAACTCTACATATACATAGAGTCCCTGATTATGATTTAAATCCAGCGAGTGTAAATCTAGCAGAAAATATTATACACTTTACAATATCTTTCTGCTTTTCTATTTAACATGTACTAATTTTAATTAATAAGATATCACTTTCATGTTAATGACTAAATTTGTTATGCTAACACAGTTTAATAGGTTATTGCGCCATTAAATGGGCGTGTCTACTGTACCCATCATAGAAAATGGGAAGTAACTCTGCATGGAGATTGAATACCAAACTCCTACACACTGACATCCCTTACACAGGGCAGGTAATTTGACACAAAACGGCGCCATTTTGTTTTTCAGGTAAGAAAATTTACACGTAAAAGTGACTTTTAATCTTTTGGAAAGAATAATTTATGTGTAATCAGAGAAACACGTGTTCAGGTTTAACAAGACATAGTTCACAACAATATTCTTCCTAGGACAGTTCTAAAGTCGATATGGGATATGGGTCTAGTTTCAAAACAAGCTAAATTTTAGCCTGAAATGCAATCAACCACTTAGCCTGACCCCATTTCATTAACACCTGTCGTTCAGTGATGAGCATAAGTCCCTGGGTACATGTTGTCATTTCTGTGTCAGATAATAAGTTCATAGAAAACCGGGTATCATTAACAATAACAAATGTACGGAGAAACATCACATGAACAGTACAGTCAACAGGAGGTTCTTGTTTATGAAAATTTTGAATACATGTTCCTGTACATTATTTTGAAACCTGGTGCATCATCACTTTCAGGGTTTACGGAAATGTGATGTCATTAAGTAAATAGTTCGCTTGTTCACTACACATGAAGTGGAGTGTCAGACATACGGTCACAACAGTTTACATTTGAGGATAGTTTCAGCAAGGACTGAACTCAAAAGAGGTCCTAACTGCGCCCCTGTCCTAATTCCGCCACCTTCCCTTTTTTATCGTAGTCTCGCAAGATTTTATTACACGCATAAGTGACTGTGAGATTTTTTTTTACTATGTTTCTGAAAATAAACTCAGATGATTTTTGTACGAAATTTTTTATTCAAACAGATAAATATTGCAAATTTTATCGCACACCACTCTTTTTATGTGTTTTTTCTTAATACAAAATGATTTCCACACAGAATGGCCTTTTTACACTCAAATTTTTAAAATAAAAGTATCTCGGAAATACCATCTGCTGTGTTTACATATTTATAAATGGAAGTCATATGTGTACAATTTGCAACTGCTATGATGTCACCTAGGGGGAGGCGTTAGGACCACACTCATAATGTATTTAATGTTATTTTCGAGTGAATAATTATGTATAAAAGAATTTTTTTTGGGGGGGGGGTATCAATGTGAATTTGATAGAATTAATTGGTACATGAACAGTTTTTATTCTATGTATTTTATTTATGTTGCTCGGGGATATAATATATAATAATATATGATATATAAACAGAGGTGACACATAGGGACCACTTTTCCATTGTCTGTCTTTCCGTCTGTTTGTCCGTTACACTTTTTCCATCATATGTTGAATACAGTTGTCGTACTGCGTTGAAAGCTAGCGAACATCATCAGCTGGGAACCATACATCATCGAGTGTTTCGCCCCTTTAATCCCAGGACACTCTAGTATGGTGGGGCTACAGTGTTGATCGGGCTCTGCATGTTCGTAGCTAGCTCCAGCTCAGGTTACTCCTCCGCAACCAGATCCAACTTGAAGCCTTTTCGGCAGCGTTGCTAACGGCTTGGATAACGTTCTTTCTGTCTTGGCCGTATATCCCAAGAGCCGTCAGCATCTTCCACATGGATGAGGCAGGAAACCCTCTACATCAAACCTCTACTGGGAACAACCAGGCACTCCATCCCCTCTGTCTGCATTCCTCCATCAAGCCAGCATACTTGTCTGCTTTCCGTTCGTGTGCCTCATCACACCTCTCTTCCCATGGCACAGTCAGTTCTATGGCTATGATCTTCTTTCCCTGATTTGACCATAATACTATATCAGGGCGGAGATTGGTTTGGACTACGTCAGGGAATAGCAACTTCTTTTCCAAGTCCACCCGCATTTCCCAAGATTTTGAAGTGCTCAGAACTCCTGTCTTCTTCAGAGATGGTGTGACGGTCTCTCCCTCTTTCACAAAAGGGATGAAAGATGTCCTCGCTGTTTCCTGTCTTTTCTTCCGTCTTTCAATGTCTAGCCAGTGGGCCAGCTGACGAAGCACCCTATCATGGCGCCACCTGTATCTGCCCTGCCCTAGTGCAATGTGGCATGATGACAGGATGTGGTCCAGGGTGCCTCTCTTTCCACATAAAGTACAGGATGGGTCTTCTGTAAGCTTCCAGCGGTGCAAGTTAGCCGGTGTAGGAAGAACATCGTAGACACTTCTTAAGAGAAAGCTTATTCGGACGGGTTCCAAACTCCAAATCTGTGTCCAAGTCAACTTTCTTTCTGGCACATTCCAACGAGTGCTTCTTTCTTGGCTGCCCAGCTGCACCATCTTAGAAGCGTGTGACTCCTCCTCCCCTTTCCTGATGACGTCCTGCACCATTGATCTTTTCTTCTGGTTGTCTGCTGCTGACCAACTGTCTCTACACTGCATTCCCAGTCCTTGTCTCCCAGATTTTGTTGTACCCACTATATCCTGGTGAGCCAGTCTGCTTTGAGCTTCGTTCACAGCCTGACTCACTGACCACTTCCTCCCTGACCTAAGCTCAATGCCGGCCCCACTTATGCACTCATCTGGAGAATCCCGAAGAGTCATCAGAAGACGAGCTTTGGCTACCTTAAACTCATCACTTCAGCAGGTGACACATATTTCTAAGAACACTCATTTTAATTATATACAATGTAGACTCTTGGTTCTTGCTGATATTAATTAGATCTACCTCTCATAAAATATCAACTCCAAAGTCTGGCTGATGGTAAGGCGATATATCTTGCTCTTCCATCTGCAAACCAATCGATTATCCTCCAAAATGACTCGAATCAGCTAGAAATGGGATATGAAATTTAACTCCACCATGTGTCACAGAGAGGAACATTTGATCTATGGTTGAAACAATCCAATTAATTTTACTCTGGCACAGGTCATACTATTACCCACAAGTACCCGTGGATTATGTAGTCATTGTATTAAAAAGATTGATTGGTATTTACCACCTGTAATAACTAACCATTTCAGTCATTGATTTTTAACACATTTCAATACAGACTTTGCATACCTAAAATATGTCTATTGTCAGTGCATGTTAAGATAATTTCTGTAAACAATGGTACAGTTATAGCTCCCTTGCTTGGCGCTCAGCATTTAAGGGTAGTTGTAGGACTGGTTGGCCTGATGTCAGGATAATGTGACTGGATATGGTATCCTGCCACATGTTTATGGCATGATACTGCAGTGTGGCAGCACAATATCTGTCTCAAGATGTAGACATCTTTTCCAAATGACTGAAAAATACTGTTGGTGGGACGTTAAACCCAACAAACAAATCCTTCTTTACTAGGACTGTATACCATTGGAACCAGTTACCACCTAAGGTTGTCCATCTCGCAACCCCACAGCAGTTCAGTGGAGCCATATCAAGCATTGAACATGTCTCACCCAAGTTGACCAGCTCCCTGTATTTAACTCTATAAACAAAAAATAACTTTCTCTTAACTTTTCCTTCTTTTTAACAATTTTTACATTTTACTGGTACATTTTTTTTTTTGACACACAAACATGTCTACATTAAGACATTAACAGGAGATAGATAAATAGTTACAAACAGTGCACCTCTTACCCTTTAATTGAGAATTGGGCTTG
>CM037784.1:35473797-35523797 GCA_021229015.1 Solen grandis
TAGCCGGATAATTGTTTTAAAATACATATAACGTTTTCGGAATGTCGAGAATATCACGACGCCGATCACAGTTGCGACCGTGATCAAACGATGAGAGCGGCATCTATGACGTCAATTTGCAGTACCTTGAAAAGTGATAAGCGACTGACCTTGAACTGACCGGTGTAGGCTAAAGAACGGTACAAACGCATTTTTGAATATAAGCTGAACATTGGAAAGGTATGAAATGGTTTCACGTTTTATTTCATATGTTATTGACTTTAATTAACATATGACTAGACTATAAAAAATTACCCCAAATCCGGCAGTGGAAAATGAAAATACTCAAATATATATTATTCATTTTAAATGCCGTTTTTTAAGTTTAAAATAATTTACACAGGTGTAAACATAAAAACAGTAAAAGGTTAATTGGTGTGTGATACTAGCATGACCGTATGGTGTTAATAATTGGTTATCTATAACTTTTGTTGTGTCCTTTCAGGTACATGCGAGATGGGTGCCGCGCAAACCTAAAAGCCATAGAATGGAGCTATGGCCAATTAAATCTAAATACGTATATATTATGAAAAGACAATGTATTCATCGACACGAACACTGCATTGTCCATGGAGGCCTATACTTTGAAAAAAATGTGAAACGCCATCTACCCAGAGAGAACAATACGATTTCTGTGACGTCAATGACGTTGTTATCGGGGCGTTGACGTGGGGCAATAGTGCAAACGTGGGTTGTTTGTAACGGACAGTACTTCTATATACCTGCATCATTTTTTTATAAATTTTCTGTTGAGGTAAAGGAATGTTCATAGATTATAGGTATAAGTTACTTTGCGTGCCTGCATTATCACAAACGCACTTGCGTTTACACATAGACGCCTGCTTATAAACGTAAATATTAGTAACATACCGTAGTTATTAAATGAATTAAAACTACAACACAAAACAACAAATAATACACGATTCAACTCTTTCAGATCGATCATGTTTTCATCTGGATGTACATTCCAGTACATTTAGCAAGTCTACACGATAATATAAATTATATTAGATAGACGTATATAGAATAAATTAGTCCAAGAGAGCAGACCTTCCTATATAAGTATAATCCTCAGGGAGGCAACCCATCATCTGTTGAAGTCGGGAGTTATATACAGATCTGATTTATCATTACATGCCATCTACAGTTGTATTAATGCGCTGTCTGTAAGCAGTGTGTTAAAAGGAACAAATGGAGACTATAATGAATGTGAAATAAGAATATATGATTTGAAAGACATGTTAAACATTTCTGAAATATATAAGTATAACTCTTCCATTCATCGGTGTCATACTTTTTCTTATGTTGAATCAAGTTACTACTTCTACTAAAATGTGCATACTTATTTACTTTTTTCATTTGTTTTCTTATGAAGTAACAAATTGAACCTTTTCATACGGCATATCGAAACATTTTCTACCACGGTCCTCGTATTGTCCGTCAATATGTCGATGTTATAAGTAAACTATTTTTCATACAAATTATTTTTAATTGAAAGTTAAAGTGAAAGAAAAAAGAAGTCGAAGAAAACACTTGCTCAAAATCTTGAATCAATGTTACTATGGGTATAACCAAAGCGCTAATTGGAATGATAGATCAGAATTTTGATTCAAGTCGGTCGGGAAACACTAAAACTGCATCCTACAAATCAGTATTTCTGTGCAACAGTAATGGAGTCATTCCTGTCCAGAAAGGAAGCCAATTAACCACCGTTTACGTTATTGCCTGATCGATCTCAGATATGAGGTTTCATTGTATTAACTTACCTGGCACTTTGTCATTCAGGTTAATATGTTAGATATGTTATTAATAACCATCCTTCTGATATTAGTTTTCCGGATATAAAATATTTACTCATATTGGTATATGTTTAAAGACTTAAGATGAAGCTTCAATAGTCACTGCGCAATATTATCATTTCACAACGTAGCTGAATTGATCCAGGAAGGCACTGCCAAGTTGTATATTGTCTCAGACATTGAATATGTATGATATATTTTTTCAATATAACAGTTTGTATTCATGTCAAATCTTTAAAGCTATTATTTGACAAATTTCTAAATAAAACAGTAAACTTAAAATATATGCTGTCCGCAGAACAGAAAATTAAGAACGAAGTGTGTAACACATAAAATGAACTTGCTTGTAAGACGGCTATATCAATATAAATCGAAAGGAAACATGCGGTACGTGTAGAAGGTAAAATATAATAAAAGAGGTCGATAACACGAAAATTACAATGAATATTTGGTAATTTAAAAAAGAAAAGGCAAACATGATTACTTAAACATATCTTATATTAGAAAATATGTTAGCTGCGTAAATTGCAGTTTTGAGCAATATCAATAACAAAAACTAAGGAGGAACTGCCATTAATTCTTGAACTGCAGCTGCATTCATTGTTCGTCTATACGAGGATATATTTTCTGGAAATCAAGTCTCGCTAACATTTGGCACGACTAATAGCAATTGTGGTTTAAAATCTTGCTGTGAAAACAACACATAGCGTTTTATTACTTATTGTCTCAGATAGTATGTACTGTTGATATTCGACCATGCAGAAGTTGCAAGAATAAAAGATTCAACCAATTATAAATCATTACAAGATAATTTAGCAAATTACAAGGATCTTTTTCAATTGATAAAAAAAGATTGAAGAGTAAGGGATTATACATGATTGAATTTAAATAATTTAAATGTATTTAACATGTGTCAATTAAATTAATTATATCCGAAACGAGTTATACCGTCATACAATCTTTCACCATTTCAACAGCTGCTTTCTAAATGATAACGCATTAATGAAGGTGCCAAGTACAATATGCGTTAGTGTGACACAGTAGTTGTTGTGTTACCTTTCGAAGCGAGCAAAAAGCGTTTGCATATACTAAAAGTCCCCCAAACGTATTTTTATCCTCAGACAAGAGTCGCTGAAATAAAACCAACATCTTAGACGACGCAATTAAAATTTACAGGTTTCTATTTGAATCTTCTTCAAAGCATTTTCTCTACTTTTAATACTAGCACTTGGCTGTTTAATGTATAGCTTAGGTACACCATAAAAACTGACGTGTTTGTTTAGTTGTGGTTACTGGAGGTAGGGACAATGCGCAGGTATTGTAATACACAGACCACAAACTACGTAATCAAACGTCATCAGAACAAGTTAATTTATTTTTGCTTGCTTGACAATAATAGGTATGGGGCTCTATATATGGTATTACCGCTTTTGAGTTTCAAACGGTGCCGTGATGTCGCATCGAAGAGGTTAAATTTCTGGACCCGCATGTTCTTGAACACGTTGATGTAAAGAAAATTGTACGGTAGCCACACATGCGTTTCTATATCTTCCTTATAATTTAATGTCCAGATACATCATAATAAACTGCAAAGTTACAATATTTGAATATATTTTCATATCATCTGAAAGGACGTTTAACATCGATATATTTCCAAAAGTAAAATGTGCATTTTAGAGCCACATTTCTTTGTTTTATTATCTTTTATCGCAGATAACTAATTTTATTAATTAAATGTTTGTAATGGAAAAGTTATGTAGTTATGTAAAAAAAGTTTATAGTATAAAGTTGCATTTAGTTCTTAAAAAGATAATGTTCTACACACGTATGTATTTGATTATGGTAAAAATCAAGTAATCAATTTAACACAATCTAAGCAATAATTGTATCTGCACCAGGAATTAATGTTTTTATGGCCATAACCATGAATTTCATTTGTCTTATATCATTTGCCATGTTTCTAACCATGAACTGCAATTCTTTTTTTCATACTGACTAATATAGAAATGTGCGCTCACCAACAAGACGATATTTGAGCCATGTTTTGAATATTTCTTCAAAACATCGATCGCATCCCAAGCTTGCTTTCATTGCCCTGTAGCCAATATATGTAAGGTAAAAAGATGACTGCTTGGTCATGTTACTATAGCAACAAAACTGTGTTCATTTTAAACTAAGAGATGATTAGTTCGAAACATAAATGTCATCTCAATTTGCACACCTGAATTATATAGAGTAGTGAGTCTTGATTTGATGACAGGTAATCCTTCACAAAGACAGTATTAGACTTAGACAGATTAAAGGGCGGAATGTGTCTTTACTTGTATGGGTTTAGGTTGTTATAAAGACAGACTGAATAAGTCTACGAAATCGTAAAGAACGTGAATTGGCATATCTCATCTATCAACGAGAGTGGTATAATCTAAGAGACAACTGTGACGTTAGAAACGTTACTTAAACAATACATGCTTTGCACCAGTTTCACCAACTCAGGGGCCGAAAGCTTGCTTAATCTAGATAAAATTTGATAGTCCAGTTACATAAATTAACATTCAAGTAATTAATTACTAGCTCGCGTGCATGAGATCATTTGTGACTGAACAAAGACGAATTGCATGTTTCATGCATGTAAGCTCTAAATAGTATTTCTTAGGAGATCAAATTAATGTAAAGATTAAGTGCTGTGGGTGACTTGTCCTTTGAGAAGTAGATATTTAAGTTTTGAGTTAATACAAGGCGGCGGGGGATATGGTAATAGTCTCCGTCCATCTGTCCGGAGCATAACTCAGAAAATATTTAAGATATCAACTTACAATTTCATAGGTGGATATATCTCATTGAGGAGGAGTACAGTGTACAAGAGAATGATAACTCTACCTTTCTTATTTTTGAGTTATTGCCCTATGAAGGAAAAAATCTATAAGAGATCACAGTGACCTTAACATTTTACCTGTACACCTAAAAATAGGGGAACTAGGGTCTTCATATTGGTTTCATATCTAAAATCACTTCAAACATCAGTCTTGATTACTTTTTTAAAGAAAAAATGAATTATTCAACTCTTCAACACATCTTCTAACGAGCAAGCGTTAGGCGGGGGATGGCCGTGTCAACATGACTCTTGTTATGAATTATCATCCCCTTAAAACAATATAACAGTTAATTAAGCATTGATAAGACGTTGTTTGGAGTCTTTATGGTTGTATCAGTGTACTTTCGGGTGATTTTTGATGCTGAAGCATGTTTAAATGCACTATTTTCTACATTAACTTCATTAAAATACAATGAATGAACATATACAATTTCTATTCAAAGTGAGATCATTGATATAATACAATGATAATATGTTTCTGCCCATTTCGGATACAAGACATTATAATTCTTATCATCTGGTTTCTAGAGCACTTGTGCTCAGGATGAGCTTTTGTGATCGGTCTTTAAAAGTCGCAATTCACAATGCTTGTAACGTAACGGCAACAACTGGGTCGAATTGGGTTAACTAGTAAGTCAAGTACATGCAGTAAATCACCAAGACAAATCATTGTGAACACTCTAGAGGCCGATAAAACTGTAGCAGAATATTTGTCTCTATGATACCTTGGAGGAGTTCGAAACTGGTTGAAATATGGTTAAAGATAATACCACAATGACAAATTTTAGACACTATTTATCAACATTTAGATAAGGTAAAAAAAAATTGATTAATTTGTATATACAAACTAGAACTCCGCGAGTCGGATGTGTCGCCTGACGATGACTTATCTGTTGACAGTAAAGATGCCAGTTTATCACTTTCTTTAAAGGATGGGGTAATGCGCAATGATGTTGCCATCAAACAGAGAAAGGCTTATAAAGATCAAATAAAAAAGTAAGGACTATTATTACTTAAACATATCAACAAGTATAATGCATGATGATTACTTTTTTGTTGTTTTACCCTTTTCCTGATAGGAACACCAATAAAAATGACCTATGCAAACATATCTACGAGTTTGTAAGATTCTCATTCCCTCAACTATGCATCTCATTCTAACTTGAAATACATTAATAAAATCAAAGGGGAATAACTAAAAAAAAAACAAGGTAGAGTTATAGTTCTTGCACACTGCAATTCAGGTAATTGCAAAAACATACATATCAAATCTCAAGTCATTCAAAGTTATGGTGAAAAAGGTATGCTACGGACAAGAAATGCTCAAAGAAAATATATCAAAGGGGAATAACTCAAAAAGCGCAAAAGGTAGAGATATGGTTCTTGTGCACAGCACTCCGGGTCATAGCAAGAAACTTACACATCCGGACAAGAAATGCTAAAAAAAAAAAAATCTATCAATGGGGAATAACTCAAAAAGCACACAAGGTAGAGTTATGGTTCATGTGCACTGCACTACTGGCCATTGCAAGAAACATACATACCAAGTCTCAGGTCATTTAAAATTATGGTGATAAAGTTATGCTTCGGACAAGCAGATGGCGATGCCGCCGCCACCACCGCTGACGCCGCCGCTGACAAAAGTAACCCCTATATGTCGCCTGACTCTTGTCAGGCGGTTCTTGTGCACTGCACTCCAGGTCTTTGCAAGAAACATACATATCAAGTCTCAAGTCATTCAAACTTATGGTGAAAAAGTTATGGTCCGGACAAGACATGCTTAAAGAAAATCTATCAAAAGGGGAATAACTAAAAAAACGCACATGGTAAAGGTATAGTTTTTGTGCACTGCACCCCGGGTTTTCGCACGAAACATACTTACCAAGTCTCAAGTCATTTAAAAACATACATACCAAGTCTCAAGTCATTCCAAGTTATGGTGACCAAGTTATGGTGACTCTAGTCAGGCGACATAAAAATGAGTCATCACATGAGCCATTATCTGCGCTACACTAGGAGTTTGTAAAATATAAATGAAAAGTGATGTCAATTATCCATAACTGTTAATAGGACATTTTGAAAGTATGTCAATATAATTTCAAAATTAAAAAAAATAAACAATAGTAACAACGAAAACAACTTAAGTTACGAGATTCATCTCATTCAGCAAGCCGATAATATAAATTGGATGTGCATGATTAATTGGTCCAAGAAAGTAGACCTTCCTTTATGAATATAACCCTCTTGGGGGTAACCCATTATCTGTTGAAGTCGGAAAATTTAAACAGTCTAATTCATCCTTACATACGAGCTTGAGCGGTATCAATGAGCGGTCTGATAGAAGTGTGCTAAAAGATACAAATTCAGTTGAATGAATGTGACATAAAATCAGATGAATATGAAAGACAATTTAAACTTTTCTGAAATAAATGAGTATAAATCATCTTCCGTTCATTCACTTTATTTACCTTAAATCAATAACTACTTACACTAAAATGTGCATTCTTTCTGATTTCATTCGTTTTTTTCTTAATAAGTTACAAATGGAACCTTTTTCTATGGCATTTCATAACATTTTACACATGAACTCAGTCCTCGTAGTGTCCGCCAATCTGTTGATGCTTTTAGCATGAAATGAAACGGAAAGATTCAAAAGGCATGTAATTTGGAACTGTTAATTTGATTGTCCACACCAAATGGATCTTGTAAAAATATAACATTTTACTGTGAGGGACGCAATATATTTAGATGAACGAAATAATTTATTTGCCATAGACTTATTAGATTTAACAAAGACATATTATATGCCGGAAGTTGGTTATCAGCTGTACTCCACTGGCTCACGTCACACAATTTCATTCATAGTATTTTCATAGATTATCTTTTTTTCCGCTACGTATTTTTACCGAGTTATCATTCGTTGTATGAAGTGACAACTTCTATAATAATTATTGTCGTACATTCCTACATTGAAGGTTATCTGAATTCGTTGTATCCTTTGCAGAAAGAACGATTACAACGCAGCAACTTCGTGGTATTTTTTTTATCTCTATTATATAACCATTGCATTAGCAAACAGGTGCACGTTTATCTTGCTTGCTAGAATGCATTGACTTCGGATATACGATATTGTGAAAAACGATCAAAAAAGTTAAACTGTTTATGACAGGATAATTGCTCTCAGTCTTTACGAGTGAATCTTTCTGGAAATTAAATCTCGCAAACATTTTTACCAGACGTATGACTTTTAACATTTCTGGTTTCCATATATTGCGGTGAAAACCATGAATTGTGATTAATTGCTTTTTGTACCATAAAGTATGTAATGTGGATATCCGACCTTTCTAAAGATGCAAGAAAAACGATGAAAAGTTCAACTTGAATTAGATTATTACGCAGATTACAAGTTCAGGATTTTTTATTTGTGTGTTTGTGTATTGGGTTTACGTCCAAATGACTGTATTTCATTTAGTGACTACTCGTATGTCTACTTGAGAAAGGTACAGTGCTGCCACACTGAAGTTAACACATTACATGATACCCTGTCACATTACCCTGACACCGAGCCTACCATTGTCTAAAATACCCTGTATCAGTACTATTTTTGCGACTTCGGTATGTCGCAGCCTGGGATCGCTGCCACGACCTTCCAATACCGGGACGGATGTTATTTTTTATTTAATTATTAAGAAAACGATTATAGAGTAAGGGATGATATCGCCATGATTGAATATATAAATTTTATTTAAGAGATATTTTTTAAACTAATTGTATGACGAAAACTGTTATACCGTCTTACAACAAAACCCTTTCAACGTCTGCATCCTAAATGATTAACGCATTAAAGTCAGCAAAGGAATCCAGTAAAGTAAGCGCCAGTGTGAAGCATTAATTGTAATACTTATCGGAGTGAGACAAAAGCGTTTACATGTACAATCAGTATATAACCTGGCATTTGAACGCGGCCCTTCGTAATAAATAAATGCGTCTTTTCTCCTACAGACAAGACTCGTTGAAATAAAACCAACATCTAAGACGACGCAATTTAAATCTACAGGTACCTTTTCAATTTAAATCTAACGTAACATATAATAAGCGTCTTTTAAGCATTGTTTCTACTAGTAATACCAGAACAAAGACAGAGATTATAAACTCCTGTAAAAGCCAGTGGAATGTATCGTTTAAACACGCAGCAGATCATTGTATGCAAAAATCACAGTGGAAAATGTAACCATATTATTAAATAATCATTTCTCTAATGCACGGAATTATTTTTAGTTTGATTTATTTTAAAAAATATGATTTAAATTCAGCTAGTGTAACACTTAAGCCTCAGATACAAGTCCTTTTCATGAAGGCACTTTTATATTTAACACAAAACGTAAGTTTTTTTAAGTAAGGTAGCATTTTGATGGTAATGTTCTTTTATAAGATATAATTTACCTTCACATGTCACATTTGAAAACGTGGCTTTTCGAGAATTGCACAATATGCTGCGTGCTTTTGGGGGATTTATACCACAAGCAGCTGCCAATCTTGAATAGGTCTTTGATCAGAGCTTGGCTGTTTAATGTACAGACAAGGTAAACCATTAAACCAGACATGTATGTCTAATTGTTGTTATTCGAGACGGGGACAATGAACATGTAATATACAGACCACAAAATACGTTATGATACGTAATCAGAACATGGGAACTGATTTCTGCCTGCTAGTCAGAAACAGGTATGTGTAGTATTATATGGTGTTATCGCATTATCGGCGCCGTGATGTCGCGTTGGAGAGGTTCCATTTCTAGACAGGCATGTTCTTGAAAAACAATCATTATGCCGGAGATACAGACCATTTCTCCAGAGGATCGGCAATACCCGGTATAATTTGCTGGTTTAAATTGACCAATCAGGGAAAAAGCAAATGTTTAAATGTATGGAATTCTACACCAGATGTAGATAAGGTGTTCGGGAAGTGCTCGTTGATTTACGTTGGTTTACGTCTCAATAAAAACGTCTATTCGTGCAGCTATGTGAAGAAAATTGTGTAATAGCCATACACATGTTTTCTTTCTTCATTATCATTTAATACACAAGAACATCATGAAACACTGCACAATTTCAACTTTTGAATATATTTTCATAACATGAGGAAAATATAATGCAATTTTATAACATTGACATATATCCACAAGTGAAATGTACTCCTTAGTGCCACATCTTTTTTCTCTTATCGAATATCACTGATTTTGATACATTTTATACTTGTAAAGCAAATTGTTATTGGGAATTTTATATGCATTTTCCGGGTTTTCTGATAGTTTTAATGATATAAAGTTTAAATTCGTGCATAAACAGGATGATGCAGAAAAAAGTTGATGTTCTATACGCATATGTATTTGATTATAACTTAAACTATGTGCTCCAATGGTAACACTCATAAAAGGTTGCGGGGTTGAATTCTACTGGGAGCTATTATTTTTATTACCTTCCCAGGCGCAAAGATTTTAAAAAGAAAACAAACTAAACAGGACTATTTTTATCATTTGCTATGTTGCAAACCATGAACTATATATTTTATCATTTGACATGTTTCTAACCATGAAATGCATTTTTGTTAATCTAACCATGAATTGCATTTTTTATCACTACCATATTTTTCACCATTATTTGCATTCTTTTTTTTATAATTGTTTCTTATTCTGACTAAAATAGACTTGTGCGTTAATCAATAAAATGATATTTCATCCACGTTATAAATATTTCTTTTAAACATCGGTCGAATCCCAAGCTTGCTTTCATGACCTTGTAGCCAATAGGTAAACATGACTGCTTGAATTGATCACGTTACCATAGCAACGGAACTGTGCCTATCTAAAATATACAGATGTTTGGCTCGAAACATAAATGTCATATCAATTTACACGCCTGATTTATATAGAGTCAGGATTTGATGACAGCTTATTCCACCACAAAGACAGTATTATGTGAAGTCAGATTAAAAGGCGGAATTGTATGGTTGTTATACAGACAGAATGAATAAGCCTGCTAAATCGCAAACAACATGGCGTTGCATATCTCAACTATCAACTAGAGCGACATAATTAAAAAATAATTGTCAAACGCTGCTGAAACAAAATATTCTTTGGGCCAGTTAAAAACTTTGGGCTTAAACTAAATGTATTTTGATAGCCCAGTGCACAACTTGACTTTCAAGTAAATAATGTCTGGCCCATATACGTCATTTGTGAAAACAGCATGTTTCATGTATCCAAGTCCTGAACAGTGTTTCTTATGACATCCGGTTAATGCTAACATTTAGAACTGTGGTTGACTTTGAGAATTGGAGGATTTGTGTCAATGTAATTATTATGAACTAGTATCCCCTTAAAACAATATAACAGCTGATAAAGCATTGGTAACACAAAGTATTTACAATGAAATTTAATGGCTGTATCAGTGTAATTTTGATGCTGATGCATATTTGAAAACACTATATTTTACATTAAACTCATTAAAATACAATGAATAATCTTAAACAACAGATTTCCAAAATGAGACCATGAAAATAATGTATCTTAAATAAATTTAATACTTTGATGACGGTTTTATTAATTTGAAGATTTATGTAGAAGGTCTACCTTATTAAAAAATGCATATATCTGTTAGCTTAATTTTTCAGTGCTTGGCCCATGTTAACATCGGTAGCATAAACCACGTGTTTGAGTGAATGATATACCGTATCTTCGGAAAAAATACTGTGAGTCCATATACAAATATTAGTTTAAACATATTTATTCAAAAATAATATTCTAGACAAAAATAAAAATGATAACTAAATTGGATATTTGGTTCTCGACTTATTTATGTCAATATATGAAAACACTGGGCCCTCCTTGGCTAAAACTACATTATACATAAAAAAGACATTTAGCAAATTTACCACGTTGACCATTATAGCATATACAAGAAATTTTTAAAGAAAATTACCTTGTATTTCAAAACTGCGACTAGAAAAATGGCCTTCAAAAATAATCACATAAGCCACCCTCTGCATTACGAAAGGGTGTTGTTTGTAGAATTACTAGAATATAAGTCGAATATGATGTCGATTATTTATTATTAATAACTAGTAATAGATCATCTCGAAAGTATTCTTTCCTGTTGACAAAACATCTTTTCAATTCAAAAACATTGTAATAAAAATAAGGCCAGACTTGATTAAGATGAAAGATATACGCTTTTATACGGACACATCCTTTAACGAATTATACATTAGCAACATACCATAGTTATTAAATGAATTAAAACAACAACACAAAACAACAAAAATTACACGATTCAACTCCTTCAGATCGATCATGTTTTCATCTAGATGTACATTCCAATACATTTAGCAAGCCTACACGATAATATAAATTATAATAGAAAGACGTACATAGAATAAATTAGTTCAAGAAAGCAGACCTTCCTTTATAAGTATAATCCTCTGGGAGGCAACCCGTCACCTGGTGAAGTCGGGAGATATAAACAAATATGATTTATAATTATATACCAGCTAAAGTTGTATTAATGCGCGGTCTGATAGCAGTGTGTTAAAAGATACAAATGAATGTAAGGTAAGATCATATGAATTTGAAAGACATGTAAGAATTCTGAAATATATACGTATAAATCTTCCATTCATCGGTGTTAGACCTTTCAAAACGTTAAAATCAAGTTTCTTCTGCTACCAAAATGTGCTTTGGCTCTTATTTCCTTCATTTGTTTGTTTTCTTTGAAAAATACATATGGAACTTTTTCCTATGGCAAATAATAACATTAGTCCCCGTTGTGTCGGTCAGTTTGTCGGTGATTATCGCACACTATTTATTTTAAAATGAAGGTCATTAAGTCGAGCAGCACTTTCACACACATCTTACAAAGTTACTATGGGTGTAAGAAAATTCGAATCGCTAACTGGAATTACAGATCGGAATCTTGATTCAAGCCGGCCGGGAATCACCAAAACTGCACGCTACAAATCAGTATTACTGTGCAACAGTAATATAGTCATTCCTCCACAGAAAGGAAACCTATTAACGACCGTTTACGTTAATGCCTGATAAATCTCTAAGAACGTCCTTTCAGATATGAAGCTTAATTGGTTTTGGTATTGACTAACCTGGAACAATGTCATTTTGGTTCATACGTTAAATGAATGAAGTGAAGAAAATCCTTCTTGTATTAGATCAAAGACTTTTATTTTTGAGAACCATTGTTGTCTTGATAATAAATTAATAGGATTATTCTTTACATGTATGAATATTTTTGTTAGGCCGTTTTCTGAATATAAAATGTCTTCTTAACCCTTTCCCTCATAGAAAAGACCTATGCGAACAGCATAAAACCAGATCAGCCTGCGAGTAACTCGTAGGCTGATCAGACATTATGCTGTTCGCTGCTCCCCAGTGGTCTGGAAATGAGGATTTTGTAATTAAATTTGGTAAGGTTTAACTGTGGTTTTCTGCAGATCAGGCTTTATGTGGTACCTATTGAGTGCGTCAAAATGAGTCTATATGAGGAAAGGGTTAAATTGAAATGCAATGGTATATGTTACTATTATTTTATCATTGCACTACATAGCTTAATCGATCCAGAAGGCACTGTTAAGTTTGTAATGTGTGAGACATGAAAATGTGTGTGTGTGTGTGTGTTTTTCAATATCAAAGTTTTTAAGTCATGTCAAATTTTTAAAGCTATTCTTCTGACATATTTCTGAATAATAGGGACTGTGTGATCAGGTTCTCCTCTGTTATTTTTTTTCAAGCAAATGGCAGCTCAGCTTCTACACAGCCTTCATGGCAGTAGAAAAACCCACTGTTTCATATTCAATTTAAAGTCATTAAATTATACATGAATATGAGGTAATAATGAACCTTTATTAAATATCTAAAACAAAAACAACAACAACAACAACAAAAAAAACCCCGCAAACTTGCTAACTATATCAATTAATCATATTTTGTGCTAGAAAATATGCATGCTGCATGGCAATTTTACTTTTAGTTACAAGCAATTTAGTGTTTGTACGTAAATGAGCGTTGAATTAATTTCATGACGAGATAAAAGTACAAAGATGAAAGTATGAAGTTAAATGGATAAATTGTAGTTTCGAGCAATACCAATAACTAAACAACGAGGAACTCCTATCAAATCTTGAACTGCAGCTACATTCTTTGTTGTTAGTCTAAACGAGAATATATTTCTGGAAATCAAATCTCGCTAAAATTTGCCCAGAGTAACTTTTAACAAATACCATACATGGCGTTTTAGCGCTTTTTGTCCAAGATAGTATGCTCTGTTGATATTCGATCATGCAGAGGTTGCAAGAAAAAAAATCAACCATTTAAGTATTAGTAGATCTATTAGATAATTTCACAAGTTACAAGTATGTATTTTTTTTATAAAAAAAACTATTGAAAAATTGAAGATTATACTGTCATAATTGAATTTAAGATGTGGTGATAAAATCAATTGTATGCCGAAATCATTTATACCGTCTTACAATAAAATCCTTTCAACGGCCGCGTTGCATAATTGTCTGAGAGGGCTCAGTAAAATAAACGTCAGCTGTTATGTTACTTATCGGAGCAAGATAAAAGCGTTTGCATGTACTAACAGTCTAACACTGTAATTATCGCGGTCTTTCAAATGTGTTTTATCCCCAAACAAGAATCGCTAAAATAAAACCAACATCTAAGGCGACGTAATTCAAAGTTACAGGTACCATTTCCATTTAAATCTAACGTAAGATACAATCATCCAAACATTGCCTCGTATATTTAAGGTTTCTCATAAAACCGACGTTGTTATTGGAGACTGGGACAATGAACAGGTATTGTTATACACTACGTCATCCTACGTCATTAGGACCTGGTGAAGGTTTGTCAAGAACAGATATGGGGCTCTATATATGCTATTTCCGGATTTGAGTTTCAAACGGTCACGTGATATCGCGGCAGGGAGGTTTCATCTCTGGATCCGCGTGTTCTTGAATAATCACGTTGGGAAATGTTGATGTGGAGAAATGTTATGTTAGCTATACATGTGTTTTTTGTATCTTCATTATCATTTAATGTACAGGTACATCATTAAAAACAGCATAGTAACAATATATGAATATATTTTCATATCATCTGAGAGGAAAATGTAATGCAGTCTCATAACATTGATATACTTCCACAGGGAAAAAATGTACTTTTAAGAGCCACAGTTCTTTGTTTATTCTCTTTATTTTATCGTATATCACTGATTGGAATAGATTTTTATTTGTAATTTAGAAATGTATAGTGGAATTTTATATGCTGTTGGGGGGGGGGGGGGGGTCAAAATAGTTTTAATGATATAAAGTTTCATTTCGTGCATGAAAAGGATAATGTTCCTCATGCATATGCATTTGATTATAGTATAAAATACATGGAGCAACTGAAATAGACACTGCATGTTGTGGGCCCGAACTACACTAGAAGTTAATATTGTTAATAAAAAAATAATAAAATAAAACATTGCTTTTTCTTTGGCCATGTATCTAGCCAAGAGTTGCATTACCTTATCATTTAGTGTGCCTCTAATCATGAATTGCAGTATTTGCCATGTTTCTAATCATGAATTGCATTTTTGTTGTATCATTTTCCATGTTTCTAATCATGAATTGCATTTGTGTTGTATCATTTTCCATGTTTCTAATTATGAATTGCATTTGTGTTGTATCATTTTCCATGTTTTAATCATGAATTGTATAATTTTCCATGTTTCTAATCATGAATTGCATTTGTGTTGTATCATTTTCCATGTTTCTAATCATGAATTGCATTTGTGTTGTATCATTTTCCATGTTTCTAATCATGAATTGCATTTGTGTTGTATCATTTTCCATGTATTTAAACATTAATTGCATTTGTGTTGCATCATTTGCCATGTTTCTAATCATGAATTGCATTTGTGTTGTATCATTTTCCTTGTTTCTAAACATTAATTGCATTTGTGTTGCATCATTTTCCATGTTTTGAACATAATTGCATTTGTGTTGTATCATTTTCCTTGTTTTTAAACATAATTATACAATCGTGAAAAACGCAAGTATCTACTTGTAGAAAATTAGAACACTGCGTTAGATTTAAAAGAGATTTTGCATTTGAACCATATCTATATAACATTATTTCGTTTGATTTGAGTCTGGTAGATTTAACAATATGAATAGGGAAGATAATTTTTTTTCTGTCCTAAATATAAGGATATAAGAAATACATATTAAGCTAGAAACAGATCGTTTTCAACTTATATCTTAACAGGACCAAAATGTCTGTTAGTGCCCACTACTGCCAATCACATATTCACTTATGTTAACTAGATATCATGCTTTTTCCGGATGATTATGTGAAAAAATGCTTGTTATCCATATAATTTTACTGACTTACTCGAAAAAAGGCGAGATTTCCAGTTATCTTAAGTGAATATATGGCTGGCAGTAGTGGACACTAACAGACAGTTTTGTCCTGTGAAGATACCTAAGAGGATAACACGAAAGTTTTCTACGTGCCAGATACTAACTGAATATGTGACATTTTTTTCAGAAAAGTTTCGACATAGCTAAGTGGATAAGTGGCTGGCAGAATACTTATAAAGGAGGATTTAGAAGGATTGTCATTATGCAAAATACTTGCGAACTTCTTGGTGTAGTGTCTAATGCGAAGCTCTACTTTTTATTTTACAGGGGTAGATCTCCATGTATATGAATTGGGGTACTGTTTTGTTTCATAAGTGGCACAGGTATTTGGTTCATGCGTCGACTGTCTTAAAAAATCCAATGATACAAGTATCATGGTATCTCCAAATTCTTCATCTTTTTTGCGTTAGACACGTTTGCTTTTAATTTATTATTACAGTTTATCTAATATGTTAAGAATTAATCACATATTTAAATAAACAAAACAGTTTAACATAACCGATTGTTAATGTAGAAAACTAAATGTAGATTTATTTCTAAGCGTTTTAAGAAGGAGAGAAATTTGTTACTAAAATATACACACAAAATTGTCCAATGCAGTAATGTTATGTACCCTACCAAAGAACAGAGCTGCAAACAACACCGTTTAATTAATATTTAATACAAATTAATAAGTAATTGATAAAGCGCCTCCTCTTAAAACCACGTCCATTCGCATTGAATATAGGAACTTAATTCCTTTAGAACAATAATTTCAGTTCGAAATAAAAAAAACCTTCACATAATACAGAAGACTAACATTGACTATCATCATTTTCAAAACATTTATGTCTTAATTAACCAGACACTTCTATATTAACTTAATGTGTTTTCCTGCCTGGAGAAAAACACCTTTGACTCAACCTTGTTCATAATTATTCAATTTATCCTTTTCAATTTGTACAAAACAAATCATGTGATCACGCTGTAGCGTCATGAGTGTTGATGTAACCTTAATCTAATTTTCATTATGAACAGAATATCGACTGCATACTTGACGGAATTTATGTTGAGTCACGTGGTTATGTCAAATTGATACTTAAGCAATAATTATTAAAAAAAAAATCATATAAAATCGACGACTGAATCTATGAACTTTAAATTAGCAAGAGGTCGAATCTGTTCTACGCTGCACAGCATTGCGAAAATATATGCAAATAATAAGTATCAAAACAGCATTATATTTATTTTATTTCAGCTTTTTACTCTTACGACGTTTGGGGAACACTTACACTGACAACTACAAAGACCACCAGAAGCATGTTCCTCTATGAAACTTTATTCGTAGATTCCAAAACAAAGTCCTGTTGTAAAAGTAAACTAATCATTTTGCGCCTCTGTTTTTTATGTTCATCAAATACCAAAGTGTCCTTTGCAATCAATTCTTTTAAATAGCTTATTTTCCTCTTTAAGTTATATTTCGATTATAAATCACCATTAAAGTAAAGAATTGGAACCTAATGAAATATTAATTATGATCAAAATACTGTATGAGCCATAGTTTATTCATACACTTTACAGATTATAATGCAGAAATATGACAAGATAATTGCATAACCTATTGACAATAGACCAACGGCATCTTTTCCGTGTAACAGTAATCAGTGTTTCGCAAGTCTATTGTTGATGGTTTTGTACCATTACAGAAGGACAGAAAGACTTAGATGTAAAGGTCTCACATACATGTAGTGTCTTCATTGTTGTAGAAAATTAGTATATTACATGCGTGAAGAAACCGAAGACATTATTATAGAGGTAATGCACCTTTCTCGAGTGTTTACATTTCTAAAACCCCCAACTTGTGCTTCGAATCAGAGATTAACAAATTATTACAAGTTAATGTTAACGCCCAAGAAGAGATATTTTATCCCTATATACATTGACAACAATACGGACATTTTGAGATAATGTAACCGTTCAATAAATTTAAGGATTGAACTGTGCAATTTGATGGTTCGGGGGTATGACATATATTGATGTTCGAAGGACTTCACCGACCAATTTGAACAGTCCCATTGCAGTTCATATCCCAATGAATCCTCAAAATGTGCAGTTCAATCCTTAAATAAACGTCCCCACCTCTTCAGCGATATTACATTTTAGCCCCTTTATCGTGAAAAGTTAAAGAAGATGAAAATCAATTGTTTCGTTATGGTTTTGGTTTTTTACACGGGGATACAGATGCAATTGCTGGCGTATATATAGAGATTGCATAACTACTTTTCCCGTCGAAAGAACATATCAGAGTTTATTTTAATCTGCATTCTATATCTAGCGCATTCTTTCCTGTTTTCCTAAATCTACAATAATCGTCAACATTTAGTTTCGATCGTTTGCAATTTTTTTGGCAAGATACCAAAATGTTTACTATAAATGTGTTTACTTGTAGTAAAAGAAAGCACGACTTAGGTATTTTATCGCCTAATTAAATGCCTGTAATGTGTCCTGTGATAGGCTAATGTAGTTCATTGGGTTACATATACATTTGTCACAGTGTTACGGAATGCAGTCGAAATGTAAATATTAATCAGTAATGAACGCGCCTTCAAATAAATTAATTTATTAAATCCATATTATAAGAAATCACACATGAGTGACTTTATAAGTTTAGCAACAACTAAGTTTGTTGTATTTTTAATAAACCTTTTCCCACAAACTCACCTCTAGGAAACTTTTTGACAATCATTGGAGAAAATTCACATACATAAGTAATAGTCACTTGATCGACTGACTATAATGTACTTATCGTATGTTCATTTCCATGCAAGCTACTATTATTATAAAGTTTGTCACAATAACGCGATTGTGACCCAAACTTCTTTATGTAATCTATATATGTACTGAATTGGTCACTAACATATGTTACGAAGCAGACAGTTTATTTCTATTTATTTTTCCTAAAAACAACAACAACACCAACGATGAATATATCCTTAACCCAGCTGACTGAAACAGAACAAATCTATTGTCGCTGTGCAATCTACATATATAAAAATATACCAATTAAGTCTTTTGGATTCCCTCTTTAAACATCCAGCAGAATATTTTTTTCTACCTTTTTAAACAATGACATTGACTTGCTTGACCTCAAAAGGATACACTTTAGTTACATTTGTATTACCAATGGCTACCTTACCTAACTCTTACATTATTTTAAGGAAAGTTTGATAACAGAACATACATTCAAGGTAATCACTTAGGAACCTTCATAACCACTCCATATTTTGCCACTGGATTGTAATATTTTTTTTTTTTTTTTTTTTTTTTTTTTTTAAGATTTATTAAATTTGGGGGAGATTATCTATTTTTTTAGTTAACATTGAAGCCTGTGAAATATACCAATTCTTTGGATATGAAAAAACTGAGTTTTATTTCCGAGAAAAAACTCACGGTAAAAAGATGCATTATGCATTATACGATTATGTCCACAAAGAAAACCTTCACTGTAGGAAATTGGATAAAGTCTCCTTTAGTTTTCGGGGTTGGTGACTTATGAGAAAAATATCAAGGGGAGGTAATAAAAATCTTCTGTCATAATATAACTTGTCAACGTGCACCTAATGATTTTTCAAAAGTAGCTTATATTGTAAAGTTATATGCATGACTATGACTTTTAGGATACTACTACCGTATAACTCAAAACTGTTTTTATTTATTGACGATATATATTTTTGTTTTCATATAGCGCAAAAGGCAGTTTCCATTCTTGTCACATAGTGATAGTTGATTCTTCACTTGAAAGGAAGGCAGTTTTAACCCGGAATTATTTTCTAAGTATTGCTTAGTTTAAAATACAATTTTCTCGAACACGCCCTCTACAGCATTTCCTGTGGAGGTACTATGTTTAGATCTTTAAATGCAAAAAGTAATTTAAACAGCTAACTAATCTGCGTAAAATGATTCATCCGTCTATTTCTGGAATTATCCATTTAAGAATTCCCGCTCGATATATTAGACCCTTCCCAGTTCTATTGCGTATGCCCCTCTGCCATCCGTAAACAGCTTAACAACATCGCATCCTTAATTGGTTTTATCTGTTTTTAACTTTTAATGAGGATTAATTATGCTATAGGAGGTAGTCATTTTAGATTTTGTAGAACAACATAAAACACTGTCTAAAGTGATTAATTGCCCCCAATCCTCGTATCTGCCCAGCTTACTAAAAAGCATGTCTAGAACTGAGAACAGCATATACATGTATATGTATTCCTGAGCTATTCCCTTATACAAAGGTTTAATTTTTAAAAAAAAAAGGAATCTTTATATATGCAAGATACACATATGAGGCCTACAGCGACATTACAATCGGAAAAACTTTACACACCGAACTGTAACATGATAAAGTGTTTTATTTATGTCCGATCTTTTGCTTTCTGGTTATGATCTGCATATAATGACAGCCTTGCTGATTGAACTTGTAGGAGTAATCATTCTGGGACTTTAAGCGGTGTATATTGATCCTTGACTCATTTGTTCATATTATCATTGCAACGTTGTAAAGTGGTTGTATCTTTATTTATATAATTATTATCAATGCACACACATGTTAACAAATGCAAAGTAAATTAATATTAATTATGTATTCAATATGTAGGTGTATATGGCCTAAACATATTAATATGTACTGTTTATATCATGCATATGTATTTGATAATAGATTTTGCAAAAGTCAATGTTTGCTAAGCTGGAAACATTTATTTCATAATATATCTGATGATAAAAGTTGCAGTCGCATAGGTTTTGAGTAATGCATATATTTGCAGTTTGTCGCTTTGTCGCTCACGATAAATACCATAAAATTCAGGATATAAACGATAACTAATATATATTTTGTAATTTTGATAAACATGTTTATGATCTAACCATAAACATAGGATAGACCGCGGTACTTCAATTTAAATCTTAACCAATGTTCTGGTCAAGAAAAAAAATAGCGTAAAAATCTGTATTTAACTCGAAATGAGCCTCTATGTCTCGTCAGGACGATTGCCTTCGCCGCTCTAGGAGGGTTGCCTTTATTACTTTATCGGAACTTTTTATACACACGCAATTTCCTTACTTCCAATAAAATAGCTAGCCGAGGCTATCGGTATGGATACAATTATTTCACTGGTCCGCCCACGTAATTGTGGATTACTAGCCAGCTCTGCATCGAGCAAGATTGCTTCTTACTGCTTGAACAATGTCCAGTTTATGGCAATCTTAGTGTTGATAAAATAATTCTATGGAACCTTACTGAATTATGATACAAGTGCACCTTTTAGACTAAATGTTACTACGGTCTAAAACATTCTGTGTTTCGCGCAACCTGACCCTACCTAGCGATAACCCATAGACCCTTAAGTTACAACTGCCATTTTGGGACCGTTGTTTTCTGTTGTTTATCCACTGTTACGATTGGACTGAAAATAAAGCCTACCCTGTCTTATCGTGATGAGACCGTTGCCCTAAACACACACTTTTTTTAGTCTAATAAACACATTCTAGACATGAGAGGAAACTGTATCACTGGTTGAAAATGGAAAGAAAATATTACAATTAGTATCATATTTTTATATTAAGAACAAAAGGTAAAAAATAAAAAGAAGCGTACCATGTACATGTATCTATTAGATGTATTACAAATATGAGCTATAAAATACTCATAAAAAGCTTCTCGCAAGGAAGGTTCGTGCAGCCTAAACGCAGCATGAATGCCTTATTTAAAACCACGTGCATTTATTTTTCGCTATAGAGTGCATCCCACAATGCTGATTAAGTTTTATTTTCTATCAGTAACAAAACAGTATTGCAATTGTACTGTTGAGAAGTATGTCAAATTACACAGTTGGGAGGGACTTTTAATGAGAGAAGACTCTAATGAAAACAACATAACGCAATAAAATGAATTGGATACAATTCCAGCTTAAGTTTAAAAATGACAATAAAATTAAAGGCTGCACTTTGTTAAAACAATCAGAACCTATTTCGTGAAAAGCCAAACAGTTAAAAACCTGATCGATTTGTCAACCATTTCATCTGAGGGTAACAGCATTACTTAACGTTTGTGGCCAGAATAAATATATCTCAATATTCGAATCCTCTGAAATGCAAACAGCCTATCTTAAACAAAGAAAGTTCGTAGAGATACTTACAATTGAATGTTGTCTTACGTTGTTTGTTTGTTTATTAGATTTAATGTTCAACCGACAGTATTTCAATCATTTGGAGACGATGTCTTTTGATAAAGATATAGTGCTGCCACACCGCCATATCACGCCGTGGACATGGGGCATAATACCACACCCAGTCACAATATCCTGACACTGGGCTAACCAGTCCTGGAATTTCCTTTATATGCTGAGTGTAAAGCAAGGGAGCTATATCAGTACCATTTTTTCGACTTTGGCATGTCGCGATCGAACTCGAACCTACGGCCTGCCGATTTCAGGTCGGAAGCTCTAAACACCCGGCTATCTGGACCGATGTTTTATTTTGTTGAATCATATATTGAACAGTAATTATTCTTTACTGCTTTTTGGTGGTCATTTCTTGTCAAAGCGCTATGGTGTTGTGTAAAATGCTATAAGCATGCTAACATCATACAATTTTAAAATTTTGCCTATTTTAGGGTTAATATCACACAATGAAGGGTATTTTTATAAGTTGTAAGAATTTAATTCCCAATCGACGTAAAATATATAAATATTAAAAAATAAGTTGACCATGACGACCATGATAATGGTAGGACCGATGATACCGTTGGATGATATGGCACGATGATACATGATTAATAAGATATTGCTGCAAATTATCAGTATAATATTTTTGAGCACGAGGGTGTTGAAGAGGCTAGCACAAAAAGATATAATAAGCTTTTGAGAAGACAGCACCGAAGCGATCAGATAACGTCACTATCCAACACTATCACACGTGGAAATGACATGTTCACATGAGTTTTCTTCATGGCAACACATGTGTATGACATAGTAAGACGTTTCATTTACAAGTAAACACGTACTTCGACAAGACAAGATTGCTTTTACGAACAAAAGTACGATCACTCAACAAATTAGTTTGGTACACTACGAAAGAATCAGCAGAAACTAGCTCTCAAAAGGATAAAACGGTCATTGGACAATCTACGATGAACATCACAAACACAAGTTAGTCGCGGCATTCAACATTGACATTCATATTTGCCTTAAAAATCCAAAGGGAACAATTTCATTTGTTCTTCACAAATGACTTGTGAAATATTACCAGTGATTGTTGAAGCCTAAATCAAAATGTTTACCACGAAGAGCCAAATTAACGCAGTTTCCCAGACAAATTGAGTAGATGGAGCAACAAGATATTTACCCAGACCTGTTACATATTTCAGGAAACCGATAACTCTCCTAAAAAGCTGATTCTCGGGTCATTTTATGTTCCTTTTCGAAGGCAAGCAGCCTTGACAATCAGCCGGGGCAACTTTTTATCAAACAATTATTTTAGCAGACAGAGAGTTGTGTTATGCGACTACAGGACAGGTTAAGTTTGGCGATTTAGGTGTCGGATAAGCTCTCTCTGATTAAAAATGATGTTGTTGAGTTTTGTACCGGAATAGATACACGTAGATTGGATTTTTTTTACATCGGATGTGGTCATTTTGATTGTTTTAAAAATATTTTTTTTTTAGCACAAACACAAAATGTATTATGACAGGGTGTGTGTGTGTGTGTGTGTGTGTCATTGTTTAAATTAACACTTACCTACAATACGCTCATACCATTTTAAACCATAATTGATCAATTGAAAAATACATTGCAAGTCTGTCAGTTCAATGTCTCTTACAGACCCATGACACTACATCCTAATGAAAATTGAAAAGGAAAATGAAACAAATATTCCATGAGATGAGTCTGTGACAACATTAGTTCACTTTACAAATGTTGCCAAAAGAAAAACATGTCCCGCCATCATCATGTGACCTATTCATCCATGGCTAACCGATTTGGCGAAATTAATCAGCAACTTGAGATTATTCCTGTAGGACACAGTGTGAAGAGTCTTCAGACAAGCTGGAGGGGACACCGAGAGCTGGTAAAGACAAGGAGGCGTGATTAATTAGACCAAGATGACATGTTCATTTACCTGCTCATCTAATAATGATTTTTCTCAACAATGAAAGGCTAGAAACAGTGCGATACACCTGATATAAAATGCTGTCGAAACTATTAATTCTTATATGCCAACTTATATTCTGACAAACTGATTTGAACCATATGTCATTCAGACGTTGGTCTCTTCCTTAAAACTAATATCGTTTCAGAATCGATTCTCTTTAATTTGAAAGCAGATTGTCTTTAATTTAACTTCCATCTATGCGATCCTGAAATAGCAACGCTGAATGGTAATTTCAGCCAAATGGCTGACGTGAAATGATCGTTATGTACGTGCTGAATCAAATCGTGCCTTAATATGTTCTCTCATCGAGAAATGCGTTTAATGACTAAGAAGGCAGCTGCCGACATGCCAATATGCGATATTGCAGCAGTGAAAAGAACACTGCTATTACTCCTGTTCATGGCCATGGGCTTATATATTTATCTTCTCACTGTGTTGATGTATGCATTCCATCTGACTTGAAATAACGAAACAAAAACTTAATTAAACAATTAAGAACACATTTGGCAACATAAAAATAGCATCAGAACAAAAGAGGATGTTATATGACATTGAAGCTGGTCAATTCAGTTTTCTTCCATATTAACCTTTTAAAATTATTAAAAATAATGATGTAAGTAAAGTTATGAATGCTTCCCGAAGTATTTTATGAGTAATTGAGAAGGGGATTAATCGAAAAGGTTTGGCACACCAAGTAGGAAAAATATGGAAATATACGTTCAATAGATATAATCACAGACAAATTGCTTTGACATACAGACGGATGGAACAAAAGGGATAAATCTTGTTTACAAAATTCTAGATTGAAACCTTGTCAGAACTCTAAGAAAGATAATCAAGCTGGAACTGATCGTATTGCATCCCCTCTTGTTAGGAAAGCGTCAAAAGAGATTGCTTTGGATTTCAGCCAGTGATTTCTGCGAAAGAGCCCGGACAATTTAATCTGACCGTTAAACAACATAAAAAATGCTAATCATTGAGTATCTCGCCGGGCTAGTTAATAACCCAAGAGAGATTCATTGATATTCTGATAATGACTGACCGGCCTGCAAGAAACACGCTTTATGCATTCCCGAATGGAAGTATATCACAGGAAATAGAGTGGTACACACACTAGGAACTGTCCACAAACATGCCAAATATTATATATTAAATAAATATAAAGCTCAAATACAAATTTAGCAACACCTTTTCACTGTTCATGTATAACAAATGTCTATGTTACATCTATACTGGGTAATGAATCAGTATTTATCTGTATCAAGTCTCAGGACGAAGGAGTGTCTTAACTGACACATATGTAATCACTTACATCACTTAATTGCTGCTTTGGCCACCAGCGATAACTGGAAACTATGAACTGGTTCTTAACACTCGTGCTATTGACTGGAGTTCACACTGGATATCATGCAGGGTCTTGCTTATTGTTTTTAACAGTGTCATCTCCTTTCCTGTTAAGAATTGATTTACGAAACAACATTTCCTCGGGCACCGCATGTTAAGACGTTCTCATCATGGTCATTCAGTGTAATGAACTGGGTTTGTCCAACTGAGGGTTCCTTTATAATAATAGCTTTTCAGGAACGGATTTGATCAACCTGACCGCTGGCAAAATAGCTATTGTAACATCTGCTTTGACTGTGATGCAAGCTCACATGTCACAACTCACAGTTGGAAATATCGAAGCCAATTGTCACTAGATTTTGGAATCCAATGCACCTGTGGGATAAAAGGGGAATCTGTTAGTTTTAAGGGCATTCCATTTGTAGAAAGGATACATAAGGACATCGCAGAGTTTAAAAGTTATGTGTGTAAGTCGTAATATAAAGTATTTTGTCAAATTCTTACAGTCACGACAATAAAAAATATTGGCAAATTAATGCTATTTTAGCTCCAATTAAAAAAAAAAAAAAAGTTTTTCTTTAAGAAAAGGCTAGGATCAATGACATGTTAAACATACTTAGTACATAGGAAACTCCTGTAAAAGCCAGGGGAAAATATTTTTAAGCACACAGCAGAGCATTGAATATCGCGAACTTTAAAAAAAGTATGGAAAAATCACACATGAAAGTGTAACCATATTATAAAATTATCATTTCTCTACTGCGGGAAATTATTTTCAGTTCGATTAATTTTAAATATTTTTAAACTATTATTCAAATTCAACCAGTGCAGCAAAACAACAACAACAAAAAATATCTTTGTCATCATGCAAGTACTTTTCTATTTTACATAAAAAAGTTTTATTTCTTGACTTAATACTTAAGATATCATATTGATAGTAATGTAATGTTATAAGATAGATAGATTTACTTTCACATATCTTCAATAGAAAGGAAGATATTAGAAAACGTGACTTTGCGAGAACTGGACTAGTTGTCAATCGTTTGGATAGGATATATCTATTTACATTTTCAGAAAGCCATATATCATCTGAAAGATCTCCGTGAATTGTTTTTAATCCAAAAAGATCACTGATATATTATCATTTACAAATTAAAAATCAAGTTTTTTTTTCTTCATATTCTTATTTTTTCTCGAGAGATTTGAGTAAACAGTGACGTTCTTCATCAAACTATATATCTCTTACAGGGAAATTGGTATCCCTTATTTTTTATGTATATAAAGATATCATTAAAGATCTTTTGTATAAAATTTTAGTAAAATCTCCATACTAGGAATTATTCACCGAAGCGCCCCTAATACGTGTTTAATACTTCTCAGTGATTGTAGTGTCTAGTATTAATAAGGTTCAAACGGGGACCACAATATTGCATAGTCTTAAACATGACTTTGCTACTCAACTCAAAAATATAGTTCCGGCCGAGACATGCCAAGTCGTAAAAAATGGTATACTGGTATAGCTCCCTTGCTTAGCATAGAAGGGTAGGTCCAGAACTGATTGGCCCGGTGTCAAGATAATGTGACTGGGTGTGGTATCATTCCACATGTCTACGGCGTGATACTGCAGTGTGGCAGCACTATATCTGTCTCAAGTAGACACAGCCTCAAAATGATTGAAATATCATATGAACACGCTCTAAATGTTTCTGCTTCATTTCCTGTAACTTGCAAATCCATTTTGAGTAAAAAAAAGTCAAACGATACACAACGTGTTTATATATATGTATGTATGTATTTCCGTGTTATAACTTCCTAATAAATACTACCAGAAACAGGCCTTGGAAATGAAATGAAAGGTCAAACGCAAAATCTGATTCTAAGCCCTGTTCCTGGTAGTATTCTGCTATTGTCATTTATCAGGAAGTTATAACACGGAACTATTTACGGTAATATTTTCAAACAAACATCAAACTGTCTGATTTTGACGTCTTTGCATGCTTATTTTTGAAAAAATAAAAAACCACAAAAAAACATTTGTTTGACATTTAGATCATATTTACAATAAAGTAATCCAAAAATATAATGTGTATTATTTTACCTGATTGGCGTATCTTGTTTTTAAAGTACATATAAACATCTTATTAAGGAAATCCGTGATGTAAATGATGCCAATTTGCTAAAAATAGTTGCATGTGCGTTATGCAGTCATTATGGCAAGTTCTTTCGGAAGACTTTACTGGTCATTTGTATATTGCTTTCTAACAGAATGTGGCCAATAGGATTGATTGGTTTTTTAGTTTACCGTCGCTGCGACAGTATATAAGTCATATAGCGACGTCCAGCTAATTATCGGTGGAGGAAGACCCCGAATGCACTGAGGCATCCAGGTAGACCTAACCACCGACCTACCGAAAGCCAGCTGGAAGGCTTCCTCATATGAAAATCCGAATGACCCTGCCGGAACTCGAACCCACGCGGTGAGGGGCTGAGTGAGAGTTAAAGTCAGCGACTTACCCTCTTGGCTACGGAGGCCCCTCTTATTTGAACTGATTAAAGATGTATTCGGTCCAACATTTATCCCTACCAAACTTGACAGAAAACTGTATGTTGAAACACAGTATAAAGTTATAGGTTGCAACATAGCGAAACTCTTACGAAACCTTCGGCTTTTAAACTGACGGTCCACACAAAGATATCTATCGTAACATAGTCGGAAACAATCCAACTGCATTCAGAAACCCTAGGAACGTCATGAATATTAACGAGGTAACAATCGGGTTGCATGTTTTTTTTCTCTCGGACATTACACACCTACTTTCGTTTGAGTGGAGTCTATATAATTCAGGGCGACCGCATTAACAAAAGAAATCTCGTGGACAAGTCCATCTGAGTACTTAAACAGGTCTGTCTTTGCCCAAACCAGACCTGGTCACGAGCACAGAAAGACCTGCTCGCGAGCAGACGGTAGTGTTCAGTAATAGTACATTGCTGGGGTCGTATTTGGGTGTGTTCAATAGTGGTTCCCCACCCTGGCTCGTCCCCATTCCGAATATACATATATGGATAAATAACATTTATGAATATAAATCATTTTTTTATAAATATTTTAAGGCTATGAAGATGCGAGTTTTCAATGAAATACACTTACTCCGGAATAACAAACACAGCTGAACTGCAGGTACAAACATATTTACAGTTAAACATGAATAAAACTCTACAAAGAATAATAGTAACATGCTACATGATTTTCAATAACATTGCATGAATGCCTTGTCTGTACTTACATGGAAACCCTCATTTATATGAGTCTATTATAAAGATGTCAGTTACCAATATAATAAAAATATTAATATACTATTGTAAATCAGGCAAATTATTAAGCTTAACATGGGATCGACTTTATCTCAATTAGTTAATAAGTTCAAAACTACATATATCTAGGGTATATTAACGTTATGCCCATTTATAAATATTGCATTACTGCGAAATAAAAATGATGAAATAAATACAAGTTTTCATTAGAATTATAGTTAACCATTGTCATTTGCTGTGGCATGCAGTGTGAAAGTCGGATATCGACCTCGTACTTTGGCCTTCTTGCGAAAGAAAGACATGAACAGGAGCTTCTTGAAACGCCCCGAGCGGTGCCATATGAGGCTCATGCCCATGTCTTTCCTA
This sequence comes from Solen grandis, assembly GCA_021229015.1. Classification (NCBI taxonomy): domain Eukaryota; kingdom Metazoa; phylum Mollusca; class Bivalvia; order Adapedonta; family Solenidae; genus Solen; species Solen grandis. Next base: position 35,503,195 of record CM037784.1, read on the forward strand.
CGCAGAAAGACCTCATACTCGGTCAATATCCTACACAGTGCATTTAGTTGTTTGGGACTGTAACAACATTTCCAGCTTAATTATAAAAGGTAACCATGCATAGTTCCAGTGCAGTATTTCCTCGTGTTTCATAGGTGTAGTCTATTATTTCACCAAAGGCAAGCATGAATGCTTCCAATTCATCATACGTATTTGTGATTTCAAATATCATAACATAGGGTAAACGTTTTAAGTGTCAGAAACGTCTCTTGCCATCCAGTATTTCATAGTAAAAAATATGGCCATAGAGGCCCTAAATCGCTCACCTGAGTATAGGGCTACCCAAGGAACATCTGTACTAAAACATTTTGAAATCTGGCCAGTAGTACTGAAGGAGATGATTTTCAAAGTTTTCATAGTTTTTTTTCCGTTGCCATGACAACCAGAGTTCTACATGGATCAAGATTATTTTAGCAAGTTTTGTGAAGGTTCACCCAAGGATCATCCCTGCCAAGTTCTATCAAATTCTGTCCACCAGTTCATATCTTTTTATCTACTCAAGCAACATGGAAAGTTAAAATGAAGGATTTGGAGTCTAAAGCGCACGTGCTCAAATAGACGCAACTTTCGCACGTGTATAAGAACTGAAAGCGTTGAAAATTTGAATATCTGGGTCTCTTTGTGGCTCAAAAATAGATTGAACACTAATAGTTATATATGCTTGAATTGTTTTGTTTTCTTTATTGATATAAATATAACATAAAAGGAAGGGTGACAATAAATATTAAAATTTGGAAAATAATAACAATATTGGCCGTTGCACCGGTTGATACCTGCTAGATATATTGTCACTCTTACAGCCATGTTAAATCGATATAATTGATCCCATTACATAAATTTAGGAAGCATCTGACAATCCTTCCTTTTTCTTAGAATCTTGGATGGTATTACTTACTAATATGATATTAACTTCATTCCGCGGGGACATATTATAAGCTATTTTCTAAAGAACCCAATATACATTCTTAAAGTGTAGCCCGCTTTAAATTTAAATTAGACTTAAAATGATTGTGATCTATTTCCTAGTCAAACACTAAAGATTTCGATCAAATTTTACTTTTATTCTATCTTTTTAAATTGAAATGAAATGTATAGGCTGCCTTTTCATTTATATCCTTTGCTGAACCACAGAGACGTTATTTTAGAAAATATGCTTTCACCCAGTTGCTGATTCCTTAAGTTCAATGCATATTTCCAAAGACAAATATTGAAAAATATATGCATTTCTGTAACTTTATTTTCTTTGAAGTTACCTTTGAAGTTATTAAGTAATCCCACACAATGTATTAAGTTCATAGCAAAAACAGACTCCTGGAACAACTGCTAGTAGAAAGAAAGTTTTATTTACATTAATATTTCAGCCCGTCTATTTCATTTGTATTTGTTCTCCATACTCTGTTTCAATAATCATTCTGTTTCAAAGATCATTCTGTTTCAATAATCATTTAATTGCAGTAAAACATGCCGTGACGAGCATTTGAATCTATCCGTCAACTCCCTTGTTAGCTCCCATTAGTTTAAACATATTCTATTGTCAAAATATTTACAAAATACACAAAACAATATCAAAATACTTCAGATATACAAATAAGAAAAAAAGATCTGACCACAAGTTCTTACAACTTAGATATAGGTCTTTTCCCTTAATCTCCCCTGAATCTTCCCTTAATCTCCCCTGAATCTTCCCTTAATCTCCCTTGAATCTTCCGCTGCTACATGCTGTCAGCAGCCAGTATAATCATCTTAAAACGCAATAAGGCACTTTGTTGAACCGGCTTTTTGTCGGCAAAACAAGAAGAAGAAGGAGAAGAAGAAAAAAAGGAAGAAGATGAAGAACAACAACAAAATAATATATATATATATATATATATATATATATATATATATATATATATATATATATATTTCTAACTATACACATGTATTGATATTACTAAAAGTATCCCCGTGGGTTCGATATTGGCCGCGAGATACCAGGTTGGTGCACCATTCATGCAAGATTTTTGTCGATATATTTTTGAAAAGAAAATGGTAAGAACAGTGGTGTTTTTTTATAAAGGCATTTTGCAAAAATTTCATCTCACTGAAGACCCGTTGTGTCAATTTATAAATGAATATAAATGTGTTTTTCTTTTTTTCTAGCACGAAAAAGTAAGACAAACTTTTTTTTCAGTATACAATACTATACCCAGTTGCAAAAAAGTATGCGTCAGAGTTACATTCATTTAAATGAATTTTTACTCTTTGAAATGTATTATGTTTATAATATAATATAATGAACTGCAAAATATTCCAAAATTTTGAATTCTTTCGAAGTACTAAAATGAATTTAATACTGGTCATGCAATTCTCAGTTTATATTAATACACTTTATTTCGGAAGGACAAACATACATTTAAATGGGCAAAGCCTAAATGCATACATCATTTACAAAGTGAATAAACATTTGGGCTAACAGTACTTTTACACTTTGGTTAAATCTTCATGTTTATAAATAGAACAGCCTCGTTAATCCGCTTCTTAATGCTACGCTTCTCACCCCTTGTGCTTCCCCAGACATTTTGTGGCAGTGGTTTGAAGTAACATTTTTGCATTTTTTTTATCTATAAAGTATTATCACTGTGATTTATGGTGTGTCCTTCTTTCCATATAATAATAAGAAAGCGTGTCCCATATTTACCATAAAACGCAATTCAATGATAAAGTTAGTAGAAATATTTAAATGTCGCATATAAGAGACTTAATGCACCATATTTTCTAAATATTAATCTCAAAAATATTTTATTTACTTGTTGAAATATTACAATGAGTGTGATGAAAATCAATTCAATTTTTATATCAATTTCCTTTTCATCGCATATATGGAGTCCATATTTCATCATAAGTAATTTTAGATTATAACATTTAATGTTTATCACACTATTTCTGCGAAAAAGTAAAAAAAAATAAGCTTTCAAAAATAAGAAAAGAAACTTGTACATTTATATTAAACGACATTTTGGACCTATATAAACTGTAAGTAGGACAATGAAGTCCCTGTTGTGAACTTCATTTGTAAATGATGTCTTATTTTCAGATTTGTCGGGCTTTGCTTTGCTTTTATTCCCATAAAGTAAGATTTAATATTAAATTGTAATTTACACTAAATGGCAGCATTAGTTTACGAGCATTAACTTGCCTTTCAATGTCACTAAGATGGGACAAACTAAAAGCTTAATTGAGCATTGGAATTTATTCCCGATAAATTCAAATTACGTACACAATTTTACACCATAACAAAATAAACACACGGCGAATTAATATTGTTTCGATATATAACTAGATCTTGTGATTTAACGAAATATACTTATGATTTGCTATCTAATAATTCTGAGTATGTTTTGTGAATAGACCTTAGACAAGTAGATCTTCACCATTGAAACATTATTTATTTGTTTGTATTTCCCTTCTGGCTTCAACAGAATATAGATGATACACGTGTCAATGATCTTATCAAAATGGTAATATAAAATTTCAAATGTCTGCTGTTGTTACACATTGTAACTGAAATTTGACTGACCTATTCCTTATATTGACATTATTTAGAGAAAAAAATAAACAGAAATTGCAACTAAGAAAGCACAAAGGTACTAAGAGTATTTATTTAATGGTAAATAAAATCTTGTCCGATGCCGTTTAAAAAAATGACACCCAAGTCAGTATAGGTGGAGGCAATCTTCGGTCTCTTTAATTAACCGCCTTCATGAAGCTGTCACGGCTTGTCCAACATACATGGCATGATCAGGGACGACACCACACGTGGGACCAATGGCTTGTTTCAAATTACATGGGAGATTGCGGTCGACAGGAACACTTACTAATTTTAGTTCGCGTTAACGCCCTTTCGATAATTTAAATCCTTTGTCGCAATGCTGCGTCGGCGTATGTATCTCCCACAGTGTGGCGCTGTACACACACTTGAAAATCCCTTGTGTGGACATCAAGCAAATTAGCATTACAAGCATATTTTTCACAAATCTTAGTTTCTGAAGCAAGACATAGACTACAACCCGACATCTGCTTCTGATAGAGTCGCTTACGCTACCGTCACATTTGCCAAATTAACAATAGATAAAATCAAGAAAAGCTCCATCTAATTTGTCTATGATATGCAACAGTCGAATGCCATCCTTATTTTTCCTGTCGACAAACAACATATTTTCATAGGGTTAAGATTTCTAAGAATTCACCCTCAAATATCAATATTATTTTTTTATTTTATTTCGCATACAAGCTACGTATTTAGTTTAATTAAGGAAAAGAAATATATGAATCATTAATTATATCTCATTAAATACCTATATTCTGGCTTCTAGCTATATAGTTCTGATTATAAACCCTTATTTCCTGTAACTGCTCTTTTCATATTACCGATATAAAGATAAAAAGATTGAACTCTTGTCAGATACAGATGCAGTGGAAATATTCATTTTGGGTGTATGTATTGTCAGACAAGAAGCATAAATGTAATCAATGACCATATGAAACAAAATATGATCAAAAAAGCAAAATTTGTCACCGCCTATGTCAGGAACACGCTCTCTTAGAGTGTCAACCAATAATTACCTGACTCCGGCGTTTGAAAGCGTCTATCAATCGATCGATATTACTAGACGCTTTGTCGCATGGCTGTAAAGACGGTGTTGAAACGCCGTGGAGCTTCCAGTGAAAGTTTGCAAAAATTAACTTCAAAAGATTTTGAAAGCGATGGTTTAAACTATAGAAAAGGATTACCAAGCTGGATATAATTTAATCATCATGGATTACTGACAAATACCTGTTAATATACAATCAAAACGTAGATGAAGATCTAAAGTTTGGAGTGGTCGCTAAATCACTGTTTGGAACGAAAACAATCATCGGAGACGAACAAAATGGGTGAAAAAGGTAAGAACTTTCAACTGTTTATTTTATCAAATTTTGCTATAGGAAGCAAACTATTCATACGTACAGTGCGAGTTTCTGATGAAGAAAAAAAAAATGTTCATTTACCTCTTGTTATTCAAGCTACAGGTAAAATTGTTAAACGCTTTGGGAGGAAGAAATAAACTATACCTTCAAGAACAAATCCCGTTCTAATGACATTTTATTAATTAAAGACCATTAGAAAAGGATAAAAAATAAGTATTGAACATATTTTGTTTTTGTTAATGATATGACTTTGAGTCAGTAAAAGATACTTTTGAGTTGTGTAAAAGATAAGATAATTTTGAGTTGTGTAAAGCACGATAACGTTAGATTTCCGATACGTTGTGTTTTTATTTAAACATGAAAATAAAAGCTACTTCGCTAAATAAACGTAGGTATGAAAATATAAACGAGAAATTATAATGCTATAGATTTTAAAGCCGGGTAACAAATGGGCGACGAGAATAAAAATATGTGCAATTAAAGAATTACATATATAACAATTAAATAGTAAACATTGGGCATATTAGCGTAAAAATATACAGGGAAGTTTTGATTGGCAGTAAATAAAATTTGACAAGGTTTAGTTTTGTAAGGACTTTTGTTTTTGAGGGAAGCACATTTTAACGATAAAATCAGTTAATATGATTAAATGAGGGTTTACTTTTCGAAAACGCTTTAATGTTAATAGTAGCCTACTATTTCTAAAAATAAAAGTTAACTCTTTAGTTTGCATTGGTACAAACACAGGTCTCATCGCTAGATGAGATAACAGGATAGCCAGAAACCATAAATAAACATGTATCTCATTATTGTCACGTGATCGGTTCCTCTTATCAATTATTGACCCACAATTACTGTTTTTCTCCGATGCGTTATCGTAACGATGTATGTTGACGATATATAAAGTCTTGAGTATATTGCAATAAATTATTCATATATTTTTAACTGGCTTGTATTTAACATTATTCGTGCACAGTAATTAAATTTTAAAATATAGCATTCAATACTAAAACCTTAGAAGTCTTTATAACCTTTATCAACTTATCTTGCTAAAAATTCCTTACAACAGTTTGTGTTATATACTTAAACTTCAAAGTAAAATTATCAGGTTTCATTTTGCGTATCGTTGGCATATTTTGAGATTTAATGTCCATAAAAAGATTCATATGTGAATGACACAATGACACAGTGTCGTCGACCTGTCGATTAAAGGTGTCTTTGTTGTTGTTTTTTTCTCTCTCGACAAAAATGATATTCCAGTATTGTGTTAACTTTTATGGCCTTTAATATCGCCTCTGTGGTAGTTGAATTTCGTTTATCAGCAGAAAACCTTTCCTACAATATTATTACCTAAACAGCCTAGGCATTTGCATTTTCAACTTTTAAATCAACAACGGTAGGATACCCATATTAGAAAGTGAAAAAGGGGGAAAAATAAAGAACAAATCATGTTTTTTTTTTTTTCATTTCATCATTTTTCAAATCAAATGGTTAAGTAAACTTTATATTTTAGTTTTATATTTTATAAAGGAAATATTCATATCTGTGCTGATTTTATCGTTATGATTCTTCAGAAACCTTGTTTTTTTTATTTAATATATATTTTACATCTAAACATAACAAACAATATATCTTTATATTTATGTAATGTTGTGTTATATGGACTTATATACGATTGCAATCCATGCGCCAAAGGAACATTGCAGGACTGGTTGGCCCGGTGTCAGGATAATGTGACTTGGTGTGGTATCATGCCACATGTTTACGGCGTGATACTGCAGTGTAGCAGCACTATATCTGTCTCAAGTAGACATCGTCTCCAAATGACTGAAATACTGCCTGTGGGACATTAAACCAAACAAACAAACAAACAAACAAACAAGTCATGCGATACAATATATAATTTCAGAAGTCATTAGCGGATCCCTTTGATCTAAGCACTATGTTTGCGCAAGTAGTCAAGTATATACACAACGGATAGTGCATCATTAGAAATGGAATCGCGTGATTCTGTTAGGGAAATACATTTTGTAAACTTTTGATCTATTGATGCACAATAGCATTCTAACCGGAAATAGTTCCTAACAGAATTTTATAATGTTCTTTACTCAATTAACGCAAAGCTACCAAAATATCACTTCTAGGTCTTATATACTCGTAGTTATGCATGAACGTTATTTCATTTGAATACTTTTTTATACGTTTACTAGAATACTGGTGCTATTCAGGAGGACCAGTCGTACTTTGCAAACTAAGGCGATATATAGGGCGTAATTGTTTCTTTCTTTCTTTCTTTCTTTCTTTCTTTCTTTTATTTATTTTTTTATTTATATTATTTTCCCCCAGCAGCGACCATTTGATGTACTGAGCTGAAAAGCAGAAAAATAAAAACGAACATTCAGCTATTTGGCTAACGTCACGAATAACCAATGAAAACTATCGAAAATATCCAACTTAATAAACTTTTCTTATCAAATTTGTAACTTTGTATGTATTTCCATCAATCATGCATTCTTGAAATATACTGTATTATATATTGACTCGGCTCGGAGCATATATCCTTAGACCTTGTGTATTTGATCAATTCAGTTAAGTCTCTGAATAAAAGGAAGTCGTGCCATTAGATGGAAACTTAATGACATCTTGATGGATTTATAGAAGATTTAAAAGCCTATGGTTTTTATGTGGCAGATATGTAATGTAAATTTCATTTGATTACGCACCATTATATTAATCTTTACGAAAAGCAGGCACTGCAATAATGTCTAAGTTTAGCATCTTTAAATTAACAATGGAATATTCATTCGGCGAAAATTATGGCGCTTTTTTATATTTTACAACATTCTAATTCAACTATGTGATTGAATTGGTTTGAATTAGTTATGTGTTTCTTTTCTAAATATTAATGACACCCCATTGACCACCGAAACTTAAAACACACTTTAAAAAAAAGAGTAATCATCTAAAATATCTATTTCCAAGAATAGCATATGGCATAGCCTAAGTCACATCTTATCGTATTTCTTCTCCTTCCTCTTTGTGTTTCACTGCTGATAATTTTGTTTTTTAACATGTTCACCGATGACGAATTCATTGGGAAACAAATACAGCAATGACAATAGAAAGATATTAGTATAATTAGATCTTAAGAAATGGTCGTAGGGGAAATTAGATATGCTATAATCAGACTACTTAGAAGTAATAATTGCCTGAATGTATCGCCAATGCAAATAAAAAGAAACATTTAACATTTTATATCTTGATAGAACTGTAACTATACTGGGATGGTTAACTGAAAGATAACACTGTTTCCTTGGTTAGAGTTCACAGAAGATGACGTGCTGCAATCTTTTGTGTTGCCTGTCCTGCCATCATTAAATTTCCGTGTGTCGACATTCAACCTGATAAAATAATAAAGAAAAATGGCAAAAAGATTTAATTTAATAATCATTATCTTATTAGCAGAGCGATGCGACCAATCAAACCACTTCAATGTACAATATTGTCTTGGAGACAAGAATCACATGTGGCCTATTAAATGATTAACAACAGTCCTTTTCGGTGCCTGATTCATAACAACACGAACTTTCCATTGCCGACCACCAAATGCACGTAAGTGCGACATTTACGGACCTTATTAACTCTCTTGGGATTCCAAGGAAAATTATTTCTAAGGAAAATAATAAATGAGTCTTTTATTATCCTTGGAGTAGATCTGCCTAGGGACATTGTCTGAAGATAATTGTACCAGTTATATGAAGTCGGAAAATCGACCACATAACAAAGAATTGTCCTTATTTTCTACAATGATTAGTCCCGTATTCACAGTATTAAAGTCTGATATATTTAAATTATATAAATTTTACAGATCGCATCTCGTCACGAACGAGAAGGGTTGGATGACGTAAAAGGATCCATGATCAAATTGCAGTGAATTCGTACTATTCACAGCTTCTTAAATTACACGAAACCAAATAACAATTTATATTCCAATTGTTAAGAGCTAAATGATCCAAAATTTACAAGTTTGAAATTGTCTTTGATATGTTTTGTAATTTCTAGACCTGAACTCAAATATTTAATGTCGTTAAAAGGAATTCAAACTAAGAAACCATTTGACAAGAATATTTTTCAGATTCCTATTCTAATGTTAACGTCGTGATTTTTGAGAACTGCCTCTCATATTGATGGATTGCCTGTATTATCCTTTACTCGCAATGTCTCCATAAACCAGACACTGGAAACAACTGTTTCAATCTCCAATTTAATTAGAAACCATTTATCTGTATTCCTATTAATTTTCTATTTTTTTCCGCATAATACTGCTTTTGCTTACCTCTTTTTTTATTTTATTTAACTGAACCTGACCGAAACAATTCTGATATTCACAAGATTTCAGAAAGCTACGATTCAACTTTGAAATAATGGTTACTTTATTAAGTAGTAAAAGGTTATCAAGATTCATTGTAATACAAGGTCCTATTTTAAAGCCAATATTCATTTTAATATGCCTTGGTCACTTATTGAGGTAAATTGTAAAATAAATAGCTAAAAAGAAATTAGAATAACATGTATGTATGTTCCGTTAATAACATTAATAGCACTGAATTCATAACGTGATTGGATAAAACTTAATTGGTGGAAAAAATGACGACAACAATGCCGCTTATAAAAGAAACATCGTTACATTCAAGACACCGAAATGTCAGCAAAACCGATGCTTTTCGTCTAGATCTGACCATAAAAACAGTTTTGCTCCGTCAATATACCATCACAAGTTTTTGAAACGATTTTGTTTGGTTTTATTTACAGATTATGGTGATAAATGATCACACATGTGAATATTGCAAAGTGTTGCAACCCATGCCATGGTAATAGAATCCATATGATTAATTACTATGATGCAACTTTATTCTGTTTTCGATAAGAATCACATCAATTCAATCTTTAGGTCACACACACCATACTGACATTAATGGACAAATAAAACACTGTAATTGTCTCTTTTATTATACATGTGCTGTAGCTACTACACATGCATTCAAATGGAACAATGAAACATCTGCAAACATTGCTAGAGAGAGATATATCCGTGCATTAATAAAACATATCGTGGGGAGTTCGAATTTACAAATACGAGTACAACTATGCTAGAAAGCCACTAGAATAGCGTAGTTAAATATAAGCAGATATAAGTCTCTGTTTTAACTATTGCATGCGGCACCCTCTTTGATGCAACTATAGATACACATAACCATAAAACAGAGCCACCTACATGGCGATGTTCACAATTCTCCGTTTACATGTTCTTAGGCAGCACGCATTTGATCGCATGTTCTAATTCACAAATTGAAGCAAATTCTTTTATTCACATGATTACATATACAAAGTCATGCAACAGTAGGCCTATAGTACATACGCATGCGCATTGATTGATCCAAACACTGGATCAGCTAAAAGAACACGAGACATGTTTGAAGTCCCGTCACCCATCCTTATCTAGAGGAAATGAGAATTGCACCAAGTAGGAAACCCGATGACCAATAAGATGGAATAAAGCAGAATAGAGACGTTGGATCGTGACAAAATAATCTCGGTGATTTAGAATTAGGCGAGCTTTATATAGAATGGATTCGGGCGTTATTACATGAGCGGACTGTATGATTTGAACACAAGGACAAAAAACGTAGAGAACTTCCTTTCCACTCAGGCAATATGTCAAAATGCTATTATTTTAGAAGATAAAGCTTAATAGAATACATTCACGACGCTGTGGCGTAATTGCCCTCGTCCCTGTAACGCATGGACTATGTGTTTATATATCAGCAGACATGGCCATTGATTAGCCTAATGTTACAATGCAGCATGTTGACAATTTCAATTACAGTTTCAAACTATACATCTAATAACAGCACGTATGTATATAATTATACCCAAATACCGCTTTTTTTGTACATAATAAGAAAATAATACAATGTAGTCCGCATCTTTTACGAAAGAGGGAAGAACACAGTACGTGAATCATCGTGCATTAAGTAAGCCTGTGATTCATTAGTCTGCAACATGTCCTCTGCAATGACGGAAACGAATCTCCGTAATCAGATTGCATGGGCCATTCTGGTAACACTGTTTCCGAGATGAAAAATGCCATTCTTCTTAATACAAAAGAAGAAACACTGATTGCAAATTATTTCTGAAGAATAACGTTTTTTTTGTGTAATCAAAGATACTTGCTTTATCACACATTATATTTATAACGTCTGTTTTATTCCATAACAATATTAGTTAAAATGAAATGCACTCTGCATAACAAGCCTGATTGGTGGAATAACTAGGCAATCTGTGCGTCGAATTAAGCAGGTGAAATGACCGTAAACTTCCGATTTTATCGTATTTTATGACTAGTAATCCTGTACCGGACATCTTCAACAATTTAAAGTGTTTGATGATGTTCACAATACCTTGTTACCACGACAAAGAAACGGTTCCCGCATTACACAGCTGGATGTTAACTAATCACGTATTACTGTAATCAAGGTTGTTTTTTTTTTTTTTTTTTAAATTGTTTATTTCATGTCGATTAGGAAATACGTTCCTGCAACATACATTTATCCTTCTTAAGGATGGTTATACAGGTGATTTGCACCTTGTGTTATCTTCCAAAAGAGTTCGAACCTTAAACAATAGGATAGGAGCTGGGTAGTCCAGTTGTAGGACGCATAACTCTATTTCACGGTGTCCGTAATTCGAATCTCGAATTCACTCCACTCAGGTGTACAAATGTGAGATGGTTCTGCGGGTCATGCATATGGCATTTTAGCGTCATTTACGAATATACCCAAATGATCAGGGGGTAAATATGTAAACTAGAAAGTGGCTGAACGAAAACTAGCTTGAAAGTAGACGCGGGTAAGCAATTTAAACTTCATTTATAAGATTTTGAAATGGTTAATTATACCTACCAACTGACATCATAATGATAAAAATGTTAATGACGAATGCTGAAAATAATATACTTTATATTTTTAGTTCGTCTGTTTCAAAGAAAAAGTCGAGCTATTATGATCGCTGGGACGTCGTCGTTGTTGCCGTCGTGGTGCAATAAAATGATAATGTAGCCCATTACTCAAACACTTTTAACACATGAGCGTTGGCATCCGCATGCATGCGGTGCTCTTGTTTCTAAGCAACATCAAATTAACATATATTCGTGGTTGGTATTAAATGAATTAAGCATTTTCGCTGCAAATGATACAGTAATATGTTATTTGTATGTTTCGGATGAATCATGTACGTATCCTGTGTATGATTTAACAAAATATAAACATATTATTCCTTGATTTAAAAGCCACTGTTCAAATATCTTTATCAATATAATGTTCATTGCGTCAACTTTACAAAGTTCTAATCTTATTGCTTTAACTTGAAAATCTGAATTTTTCTCGTTTCTTTGACATCTAAACCCTCTTCAAATTGACTCACAAACAATATGTCTCCTGACATGAAAACACAAGACGGAAACCTAATCTTTTCTGCGACTAGATCTTGAACCTCAGGGGAATCAGTTAAGGGGACTATTTTATGCTTCTTTCTGTCTGCCACATAGATTTTGTCTTTCAGGAGAAGCATAGAAAAAGCATCTACGTCGTTTGTGCTTGATATCAAATTGCCACCAGAATCAAATTTCGAAACCCTGCCTTCTCCAGCAATGTAAAATCTGCGGGCAGTTGGATGCACAAGTAATTTTCCATTCATTCCAACGGTAATAATGTCAATCTGAACGCCGTCAGAATTCACAACATGCATGTGTCCCTTTTTGCATAGTACAAATATGTTATTTGCGTATCCGATGTCAGTTATCCATTCGGAACAGTGCACTTTTATTTCCTTCTCTAATTTCATCTTGTCACATTCAGCTCTGTGCATTACTACCTTGGACTTGTATGCATAACTAATCGCAAACATATTGCCCTCTAGTGCAGCTATTCCGCTCACAATATGAGGAATATTCAACTGATGAAGGTGATTATAGGACCGATCATACAGATGCAAACAAGAATGTCTCTCGTCGAATATGATGATGCTGTGATCTTGCAGAGTTATGATTCTAGACACATGGCAACGAGTTTCGTGATCAGGCATTTCAAATGACATTTCATATTCAAACAAAGATCCACATTTCGGCAAAGGGTCTTTGACCTTAGATTTTACGTTTGATTGTCTGAGACTCCATTTTCTACGAATGGTACTCGTAGATTCTTTGTCACATAATAGGTCCAAACGAGATTCAACACTTCGCTGTATTTTAGATTTAGCCAATGTTCTGAAAGATTCATTTAAAAATTCACCTGCGTCGTCCGTGCTATGAATTCGGGGACGTAATGCATTGTTTGAGAGCGGAAACGTTGAAGTCCCAGGAATACTTACTCCATTATCTCGTGGTAAATTATCTACCGAACGACTCCTTGTGTAACGTTTGAACACCACAGGGTTTCTAAGATCTGTCCTATTCTCAAATTTTGAAAGGGCGTTACTTACAACAGACCCTCCTAATTCCCTTTTATGTGTCTTACTTGAGTTTGATGAAGCTGAGAACTTTATCTGGTCGGTCTGTTGAACAGAGTCTTTATCATCATTAAATACCGCCACTAGCTTACCCCTATAGACATTTACATCGTTAAGAGTTAGCTCGGGAGGTTCTGCAATATTCTCATTTGATTCCCGTTTTTGTTTTGCGTTATTCGGAATAGTATCATGTCTAGCAGCCATTTTATTAGACACTGGAATACAGTCAGTATCGTTTTCTCTGAATAATGTCATTGCATGATGACTCCGTGTAGATGATAAACTTTGCAGACCAAGAAGTGGTGTGCTGGGATGGGTTTTGACTGTGCTGTCAACTGATGTTGTCTTGAGGGAGGGGGTTATGGCATAACGAGACTTAAGTTTTTCAATAATTTCTCTCCTTGCTGTTCTGACTGTTTCCTTGAATTTTATTTCATCAATATCAAATGTTTCGCTGTGTGTTAGGTCATTTTCTAGACTTTCTTGTATGCGTTCATTTTCTGTTTCGGTGGCGTTTTGCTGTGGTTTAGTGCTTTGTGATTCACATTGTTTTGGAATGGTTGGCAGTTGTCGTTTGCTCATTTTCTTTTTTGTTGGATTGTTTGGATTTTTTGCTAAATTTTCAGTACTGCACACAATTTTCTCTCTGGCTGAGCTCCTTGCTTTGTCATGATTTAATGTTGGTTTAGTTTCTGTAATGGCCATTGAATCGGACTGGTATGCTTTATTTACGGTAGATGTTTCATTTATTTTACTTTTTACTATGGGGTCAGACTTATTGCAATTGAATATATCTTTAGATGTGCTACAATGAATATTTATGTCCGGATTTGATTTTGATCTTTGTTGCCGCCCGTGGAACAATTCATTATCCCTATCACTGTTACTATCACTAGAGAACAGATAAACACCATTTAATCCTGTAACAGAATGGACAAGGTTGGTTGGTGATTTGGTTCCTTGTCCTTCTTCGGTCGTATGTTTCAGAGTAGTCATTTTATTCATATTAATCCTAGGCTCCCGTCCTCTTGGCCTAGACCGCATTTCACGTGTTTTGTCATGTAGATGTGCCACCGGAGGTGTTTTTCTTGATTCAAAATTCTCTGATTCGGAGTCTGAATTTTCACTTCGACCATCATTCGATAAATTTAGTATATCATTAAAAGTGTTGGTCATATTGCATTTCAAATAAATTGACGTTAATCGTTTGCTGAGTTCTGTTAATTGATGTTGCACAAATGTTGAAATATCTGATTCAACCTGATACGGGAGATATTCTGACAAAATCCGTTTGGCATCAAGCACTTTTCGCTTTGCTTTCTTTGAATCTGCTTTTCGATGGCTGACTTCAGCCTCTTTAACTTGAGCTTCCGATTTTGATAAACTAAAAGAGAGGTATATATTATTACGTAAATGCATGCTGTTTAGAAATATAATCGTGCTGAACCAATGATTGCAAAATCTTCCTCATTTAAGGTTGAATGTGCATATGAAAGTATTACCAGAAATATAAAACATAACATATAGGTCGCTATCTAATAGAAAAAAAATGTTTATGTGACAATTTCAATTTTACAACAACAACAACAACATGCACTCACACACTCATAACTTCTTGGGTTTACACATTTAAATGGGAAAATAGTTGATGTACTTAACTGTAATTTAGATAATGCAATATTATGTCACCTTTTTGTTACATTCTCAAGGCGTTTAATCCCTGGAGCGAGTTTTCGCCGGCGACTCTCGAATTCCTGGCGAATATTTTTCAGTATTTGCTCAACTGCATCTCTAACATTTTCCTCAAGAAACTGTAACAGTAATGATGAATAAGATATTGGAACAGATAAGAAATATTATAGCATGCAATCTGAGAAAACAATTAAAATATGTGATATCATTTGATTAAAACTTTCTCATCGAAGAGGGTATGTAGTTTAAGGAGAATTATTTTAAAATAAAGTTCAATTAACTTTTCGTTTTATGAGTTTAAGTAATATAGGATTGGCGGAATATTCTTAGCATTAGTTATTTAGAATGATGATAATTATATAACTTCAATGGGTTCGTGTGTTCTATCTAAAAGCTATGAACGACAAAACGATCATTGATTATATAAAATGAAATGGGTTTAATGTAATTAAATGAAGTTTTGAGACGTTTATTCAAAGAGAAAGAGCAAATATTACCTAGTCTCCAATATCATAATATATCATCAAATGCGTATGGGATTTATATGACTTAAGTAATTATATGGTGATATGATTTTGTAAAAATGTTATTGCAGTTTAAAATGAAAAACTTTAAAATCCCAATCGAAATGAATAATAAATTGCGGATAAGAATTATCTGTCAATTCATTGCACTGTCAGCGGCATTCAAATAATACTCACTAGCTTTTCTTGTTATTTGATTCATGAATCGAAGAACACTCCTTTTTAGCTCACCTGAGCACTTGTGCTCGGGTGAGCTTTTGTGATCGCCTTTAGACCGTCGTCAACAATTGTTTGTGAACACTAAAAATCTTCATGAAACTTGGTCAGGATGTTTGTCTACATGATATCTCGGATGAGTTTGGGTCATGTAGGGTCAAAAACTAGGTCATCAGGTCAAATCTTAGAAAAACCTTGTGAACACTCTAGAGGCCACAGTTTTGGCCCAATCTTCATGAAACTTGGTCAGGATGTTTGTCTACATGATATCTTGGATTAATTTGAAATTGGGTCATGTGGGATCAAAAACTAGGTCATTAGGTCAAATCTAAGAAAAACCTTGTGAACTCTCTAGAGACCACAGTTTTAGCCCAATCTTCAATAGATTTGGTCAGTATGTTTGTCTAAATGATATATTGGATAAGATTGAAAATGAGCCACGTAGGGTCAAAAACTAGGTCACCAGGTCAAATCTTAGAAAAATCTTGTGAACACTCTAGAGGCCACAAATTTGGCCCAATCTTCATAAAACTTTGCCAGGATGTTTGTCTTTATGCCATGTCGGATGAGTTTGAAATTGGGTCATGTTGGATCAAAAACTAGGTCACTAGGTCAAATCTTAGAAAAACCTTGTGAACACTTTAGAGACCACAGTTTTAGACAAACCTTAATGTAACTTGGTCAGAATGTTGGTCACCATGGCAAATTTTAGAAAAATCTTGTGAACACTCTAGAGGCCCACATTTTGTCCCAGTCTTCATTAAAATGATATGAATGATGACTGCATGAATTCCCAGTTGAGCGCAAATTCAGGTAGGATCAAAATGTAGGTCATTTAGTCAAATGTTAGAAATACACTTTAGATGCCAGATTTTTGTCATTATGCCTAACACAGCCATCTTACTCAGGTGAGCGACACAGGGCCATCTTGGCCCTCTTGTTTACTTTTTTATTCGAATCCTTCCGAAATCTACCATCATGTTTGCCACTTGATAGGGTATTGACACCATTGTAATATTTTGTATTTTATCGATTTTTTCTCTTACCGAAAGCAAATTTGCCAAGACCGCAGATTTTTTCGTTTCCTCCAGAAGTTTAGAGTTGACGATAAATTTTGTGTTTAAGATAGTGTTTAACAGCTCCCCGGGTTGGGGAGAGGGCGTGGCTCTCGGGAAACACGGAGAGTCCATTCCACCTACCAGACCTTCAGATCTGAAACAGCAAGAGTCATACACAGTGTAATGATATGATAAAGTTGTTCTCATGAATCGGTTAAAATATGCAGCTTGTTTTTTCCCCTTTTTAAAAAAAAACATATAATTTGTCTTGTATTTAATCTAGCACATTTCTTAGCTCACCTGAGCACAACGTCAGAAACTAAAAAGCCTGGAGTTAATATATTTGGTAGTATGGCCTAGTGGACATCTACCAACCTTGTTTACATCATGGCCCTGGGGTCATAATTGGCCCCGCCCCTGGGGTCACTTTATCTTACATAGGCATATGCAAGAAAATCTAGAAAAATCGTCTTGTCAGAAACCACAAGGCCTGGAGTTTAGATACTTGGTGTATTGCATAGCCTTATAGACATGTACAACATTTGCTCAAATCATGGCCCAGGGGTCTAAATTGGCCCCGCCCCAGGGGTCACTTGATTTTACATAGACTTATATAGGAGAGTCTTTAAAAGATCTTGTCAGAAACCACAATATCACGGGTTTAGGTTTTTGGTATGTAACATGGCCTTGTGGACCTGAGCCAAGTTTTCAAATCATGGCTCTTTGTTATAAATTGGTCCTGCCCTAGGGTCACCTGATTTTATAGCAATGACCATCAAAATTTGGACCACAGGAACAGTTTTTGTGATCAGTTACGATTATTTTGCTGTACTTCTGCATTGATTTTGTATTCAGTATGACTGTTTTATAAAAGGCAATGAAGGCAATATCAATCAGGTTATCGATTCAGGGCCTGCATGGCCCTCTTGTTTTGATGATGTTACAACTGTCATTTTTTTTTCTGTACGGATTTTAAGACAACAAATATGTAACGATTCCAGGTGGAAAGTTGGTACTGGGTCATGACCCCGGTGAATGACACCTGCATTTCTGCTCTCTTTTATCTCGTATAAGTGATAAATTGAATACTCGACTCCTAAGTTGAAGGATACAACAGCTATATTTCTTATATAAACTTTTGAGCAGACCGGTAGCTGGCGGAATTCTCTCTTTCTAGTTTAATTGTAACTGAATTGTTTCACGACAATTTGAAAACAAGTTATACTAATCACTTATGGACGATTCCTGTGTGGGTTATTACTTTGCTTCTCTCTCGCCACAGAAGGGGGGCGGGGGAGATCACTTTCCTTTTAGATTGTTTATGCTTTCTGTGTTTTCTATCTTACAGCTAAATTTGACATTATTGGAGCTATATGCGTCTTTGTTTAAATTTATGCGCATGCGTATAGGAACAATCACCGTTTGGTGCTGCAGAAAATCTTAACAACAGACAGCTCTTATATGATTTTGCAAAATGTATTCAACCCAAAACCAGTATGAGTTTGCAAAAAACATTTTACCCCAAACCTGTATGATTTGCAAAAATTGTTTTATAACTCTCAAACCAGACCACGTATTTTATAATAACAATCGAGGTATGTATGTTCGAGTTAAACTGTTGTTTTCAAAATCAGTTTCCTAATCATTTATAGAAATCAATCATCATCTCGTCCATCCTCCTTCTAACTCCCGTCATATTGTTATTTAAATCAATTGAGCAAACGCATATTTTCCGAATTACGACATAAACCGTTCAAGTTGTTCAAATGTCTATGATACCAAAACAACGACTAAGTAAATGAAATATAATTTTATTCATGTCTTTCTCGACGCATTTTATCAAATAAATAAAAAGAATAAAACTTTTGATGAAGTTTCAGTCCAAGCAATTAAAATCAATTTAAATCGCATAGAATTAATATGAAATAATCACATACATGTAAAAAGTAACGTTCTCACAAACAGAGAAACTAGAGAAAGAAAACGTCTGGCGACTAGAAAAAAATATTCACCTGAGTGAAACAAATGGAGACAAAAGTGGATATCGAGGTTGACATCTATCAAGGGTAGATGTATTGAAATGCAAAATTCTGTGATATAGCTTTGTATTCCACGGCACGGATCAATTCTCTATTTTCCCAAGTGTATGAATACGTTACTACCGCTTTATTTAAAATATGAAACTTTGTGATTCATCGCAGAGACGAGACAAAAAGATTGCAGAAACGTCAACTCTATTGTAGCAGGCAATATTTTTTTTTTTTTTTTTTTTTTTTGCAATGCTGGGGAACAACCATGTCTAGTTATAGTTTCCTTTCATCAAACCTGGTTTTCTTCTGAATTTGACAGGCTATTATTTTAAGCCCTTTAGGCGAATACCAGCTTTGAATACAGTCCATCCCCGTATTTGACACGTGTCAGTAGCAATGGAGTACATAGAATGCAACATCATGACATATCGTAATGGTATCGTGACTGAAATTATAGAGCAAAACACTCAAGTACATATACACTTATTTACATTTAAAATTCTACTTACTTAAATTAAATCTTTGTTGCTCACTTTAGCCTCGATCCTGGATGATTTAAATTTCTACGTCTTCAACGCCTTTAAAACAGAGTACAACATTAACACTATTTTTTTCTTTTCGTAAGGAATTCGTTTCACATTTGCTTAAACGAATAAGTGAGCAGACACTACATTTTGGTGTTAATTTTATGCTACCTATTCTATTGTTTTTGTATTCCCGTGTGTAATTAAACCTTATAGCATGTCAGTAGGTTTACGAGTGCCTTACAATAGACTTCCAGTGGTGAGGATAAAGTGGGTATCGAATCGTGTTAACTTGGGGTATCAAATGTCGTAATTCGAACTGGCGGATCAAACTAGGCCTGTTTACAATAGATCAAGTACGTATGCAAGTGAGCCCTTAAATATTTAAATGGCCAGACTTTAAATGAAATGGTACCCCAACCCCTAGTATTTTAATCTAAGCTAAATAGACAGACAGACAGACAGACAGACAGACAGACAGACAGACATACAGATAGATAGATAGATAGCATGTGTGTGTGTGTGTGTGTTTCGTACACTGTGAATTGTTTACATTTTTGATGATATTGAAACTGTTTTAAGCGTTTAAAAGAGACAGTATAGGTTAAAAACAAAATGAAAAAAAAAGTTTAAAAGATACAAGTCCGTACATGACATCTCATTTCCTCAGGGTACCAACATTTTACAGTTAAAAATTGATTCCAGCTGTAAATGGGCTTCATAAAATCACATCTTTAACATGTCGGCAATTGAAAGTCATTTTATTAAAACGACTTAAATGGTGGTGATGATGATGATGTGATGATATCGTAGTGCTGACGAATGTCGCTTCTAGTGAAGGTAAGTCCCGACACCCTTCCCCTTGTTAGGCAATGTTCCCACACAAACCCATCTACACACAATCGCAAACGCCACAAGCCATGTTTTTCGACGACTGGGACAATATGATGGCACTTCTACTACTACTTCTACTGACACCATTATTACAAGTACCCGAGTACTTAA
>CM037784.1:35523897-35573897 GCA_021229015.1 Solen grandis
GAAAATATGATACTATTACTGTATAGACATGAACTGCAACATATACCGTCATTAATATGATAAATTGAATCACTATGACCCGCTACACCGTTCCTAAGTCACGTGCACAAACTCTGAGTCGCCATTCACTGGTTCCATAAAAACATTATCTGCAGATCTAGACCAGACGGACAATGCTGCAGACCAAACTACATTACAGTTCCGTTTGAACAAAAATATCGTCTGCTGAGAGTGTTGATTTCCGCTATTTACCGGCCATCCGTTTCTATATTGCCTGTTGTTTATAGTTGCATATCACGCTTTCCGTGCGCGCAAAATGGCTCTCATAGGAAGAAAACGAATCATAGATCCTGCGAAAGCGCTAAAATATCATATCAATTTGCAAATCACATTGCATGAAAAAATCGTATCAATAATATATTATTAAAACTGCAAAAGCGGAATAAATGAGAATGATATACTAACATACACTGAATAAATTATGAAAGATAATAATAAATGATGACACATATAAATCTTTCTGGAATATTTTGTCATCATGAACGTCTTCACAGGAATCGGTGCTGAGCTTTTTGAATAATAAATCAAAACGTCGAACATGATCTAGAACTTTGTTAAAACATAAACTCTATACTGGGTACTGGAAATGCTTTGTTCTCAAACAGCGACATTAACTTATAAGTACGTTCATTTTTTGCTCATTTTTTTAAATGAAGGTTTCAAATATTTTCGGGTAATGCTACAGTCTTTGCGTCCTTTTAAATATATGCACATACTTTTCAATAAAATTCAAAATCACTGTTTCTGCTTTGCGTTTGGCTTGCTTGGTTGAAGAACAATGTGACATAGTAAGTCGTATATTGGATCATTCATTCTTCATATGCTTAACCCTTTCCCTCATTGAGGAAACAATGAAAAGACCTATGCGAACAACATAAAACCAGATCAGCCTGCGAGTAACTCGCATGCTGATCAGGTTTTATGCTGTCCACTGCTCCTCAGTGGTCTGGAAATGAGGATTTTGTAATTAAATTTGGTAAGGTTTAACTGTGGTTTACTGCAGATCAGGCTTTATGTGGTACCTATTGAGTGCGTCAAAATGAGTCTATATGAGGGAAAGGGTTAACACATTATATATATACTAGTTCATTAAGACAACTAATGTCATTTTATAAAGCATTATATAAGGCTATATACTAAAATGTCCATTTGCTGTGTATATACAATTATAAAACACACGATTCCATAGTTATAATACAGTCAATAAAAAACTAACATTCTTTAAAGATAACTGGAAGAAACCTTAGAACAAAATCATATCACAACGCTGTTTCTTTCATTGCATTTATTCCACTATTTATTAATTAATATCAATAAGTACTCAAGTAAATTCCCGAACTGGAATCGAATTTGCTTATCATATTTATAACATGTCGCCACGTAAGCTAGCTGGAATCGAAGTCTGTACATTCGCTATGCAAGTCGGACACTCTACTCTGTCGTCACAAAACAAAGCTCCATGGCAAGAGAGAGAGAGAGAGAGAGAGAGTGCAATTGTCATTTTACATCTCTACTGCATAAGTTGCTGTTTACTGTAAATTCACCACATTGTTCCAGGCATTTGTATCGACGTGCCCTGTCAGGATGCTGCTTTGTTGCGGGCAATCAAAAAGTTGACTATATTGTTAACGGCATGGTTTTATTGTGAATAAACAAGGCCACATTCCATGCGAATGGTCTTGATTTCAGGGATTATGCTGAAGTGTATGATAATGTCATCATCTGATTTGACGACGACGTATCAAGTTGCAGTGGATTCAGAAATGTATAACGAGGTTTAGTGTCATACCAATGCTTTGAATGAGTATACTTTGACGAGTATATTATACCATAGATAGAAGCAAACTGTATTGTGCAACACAGAGGCAGCAGTGTCTTTGTTAAATGAACAAAGTCAAAATGACTATTTTTTATCCTATTAGAAATACAAAAATGAAAGAATGAAAGATAAATTAGAATATATCTATGCAATATGGCTTTTGCTGTTCTTTTTTCCTCATCAATGTCTAGGTCAGTCAATTTTCATCTACTTAAGCTGATTTTGGACGGTTTTTTGAGATATCTACAGAGCGACTGTATTCGGATGCATAGCGCGATCATTGGCACGTTGAACATGACCTGAATGTCGTGGAGCATATCAAACTGAAATTGAAAACTAAATATTTTTACGATTTAAACTTCCATATATGTTGACTAAGTGGATAGACATTTTGCATACATATAGTAAGCATCGGTTTAGGATTTCTTTAGATTTAAATGTGTGGTGATTCAGAGTAAAAGAATTTGAAATGATGAAAATCTCCCTTTGAGGTGTTGCGTGAAACGAAGGCCAAGCCAGATGTAGAAGTGACACTGGATATCGAGGAAGTAACAAAGACATTGTCAGCCTCAGAGACCAACACGCTGCGTCTGTTGACAGGAAGCAACACGCGTCTCCGATGCTGTCTAGGAAAATCAACACAGAGATATGTGACGTCTGCTTTTTGACAGACATATTGGTGAAGTCTTGTCTGGACACTCGTATCTAAGAGATTGTTTAGACAACAAAATGTCAATTAAGAAATGTGTCTGATGTTTGTGTTCACACGTCTTCCAACAAAATAAAACAGACAAAATATTTGATCTATCACAGTTAATTTATAGATTTATAAAAAAAATGTTAATGCCGTCTGAAATAGAAAACTTCTCCCATCAGTAAGTGGATCCACTTGGTTATTAGTAACTTTATAAAATGAAGACAACCCCAGCATAGTATAGATGAAATATATGATGTTTTGCTCTAAAATATTCGCTGAACAACAGATATGGGGGAATTATTGCCAGTGACCTGTTTCAACTTATAACCGGTGATATGGCATATTAAACGTGGCAATGCAAACTCTATATGTATAAATGTTAATCTCTTTATACATGATCATGTTCGCAATTTAGAACTTTATTATTGCGTCATATATTCCATATCAGGTGTGAATGCAACAACTGGTTTCTGCATCATTCTCTTTTACTCTTTCATTTCCCCTCTATTGAAACAACATCTTTAACAGGTTTATTGTAGTCTTTCTTCGATATTAAAGTGTACCGCTTCAATATTAAGTGTGTGAGTTACATAATAGCTAACAAAAATAAAAGTACAACCTTTCTATTTGAGAACCTTTACATGTCACTGCAATGTATATTAAATTGCACAACTTAATGTATTATTTCTTTTAGAAATATTTTTATTCGTTTGCAGACGATCCGCTAAAATGTCTATACTTTCCAAAAGAAATATGCCTTATACTGGTCACACAATACTGAAATAATTTGATAACAAACACAATACCTGTACAATTTGAAAGAAAAGAAAACGAATAAGTGAATATCTGAGTCTATTCTTACTATTGCATTAGAATACATGTTTGTCCCGTTGGTTGATCTCTATTCTTTTTTTTTTCTATTAAAACCCGAATATTTCATGAAAAGACCGTAAAACATTAATATAGATGCACAGCATGCGTTAAAGTAAGACGTACACATTGGACCTAAAGAAATAAAAAGCAAAAGTTTTACACGGAATAGAAACAAACAGTTACAGCTGTAAATGTAGTTGTAGCTGAATTTGAAATTTAAATATACAAGTGTGTTGTTAAAATACACAGTTGTAATTGCATGTCGGTTATAAAAGCAGTAGTAAAAATACAACATCAATCCCAAAATATTTAATGCAACTATACTACTCAAAATTTGCTAAGGATCACTTATTGTTCATTGCATATCAGAACATTTGAATTATTCAATATAATGATTGGAAAGGGAACTTGTAATGATAAACCAGCTAAGAGGTATCACTCAAAATGGTGATCGTCAAAAGCAAATCTATCAAATACACAATTCAATGGGATTTCACTAAGTGATCCTTAGCAATTTTGAGTAGTATATTTATAATCGGTAATATTGACAGTGGCGTGTCATATTAAAATGAGATCCGAAGAGATTGCCTGCTGCTTGATGATTTTATAAAGCACCATAAAGATATTGCTGAGTCATTTTTATATAATATCGGCATTAGTGACTATATAACATTTCAAGCGTGTATTTAGAGTGATATTCAGTAATCATTATCACTTTAAAGAGTTCAGACGCTGAAGAATGTCGGTTCATTGTATGCACATTATTATATTGACATGAACGGTATTTGGTTTCTGAACCGTATGTTTATCGCCTGGATTGACGTGACTTGACGTGACTTGATTCGTCGTATGCCGTCACGATAGTTTAATAAAGACCACAAAAAACAGTCAGATATAAAAATGATGTTGATAGTATTTCTTAATGCTGAGAGCCTGCCTTTTTGCGTCTGTAAATTGTCGTATTTATGCGCATTAATGCGTTAACAGAGATGCATTGTGTCTCAACGTCAAAATAAAAAAACGTCATACACCGTAACTTTAAGTACAGACTACAGGCGAGTGAAGTTTTCATTTTTCAGTTCTAGCTCTAGTAGGGGGTTCATCAGTACAGTGATTATTCGAATGCTCTTTATTGTAACCAATATAGAAACAATTTATCACGCCCACAAAACATTCATCTACGTTGGAAGATAATAATAGTAAGGCGATAAAACCAAAGAATGATGAATCAATATGAATCAATAGTAAACCAGTGTGTACCAGAGATACATGAGGGTAATGACCTGTACTTATGGCAATTAACTTTATAGGAACACGCAGCGGATATCAATGTAACAGGCAAGAATGTTATTAATGACAGTGGAAAGAAAATATTTTCTTATTCGGATGATAAAAAACAATGGTTTAACCCTTTCCCTCATATAGACTCATTTTGACGCACTCAGTAGGTACCACATAAAGCCTGATCTGCAGAAAGCCACAGTTAAACCGTACCAAATTTAATTACAAAATCCTCATTTCCAGACCACTGAGGAGCAGCGAACAGCATAAAACCTGATCAGCCTGCGAGTTACTCGCAGGCTGATCTGGTTTTATGCTGTTCGCATAGGTCTTCTCATGGTTTCCTCTATAAGGGAAAGGGTTAAACTTACATTTCATGATGTTTGAAAGGTAGAAATGTAAATGAAAGGAAGCCACGCACATACCCACACAACGGAAAACATGTCTGATAAAAAATTAGAAAATATATTTTTCTGATATTGTTAATCTTATTCTATTTCAAAATGATTATGAAATGATCATAGTATTCCTTTCATAAATGTTTAGAATGACATTTTTAGACTCCAACAATGGCATTTCTAGAGTTTTATCATCTATAAATAGTTTTAATAACTTAAAATACGAATGTATTTTGATCAAAGTCTGGTTTCATTTAGAGTATAGAGTAAATTAACACCATATTAAAATGTCAAACAATTATACATTGATAAATGTGGTTTAGTTTCTCAAAATCCATTTCAATTTAAAGGCTTTCTGATAAAGTCTTAGAAGACTTAAAAGACAATAAGTGCCCATCCCTTACAACTTTAGTTTTTTTTTTGCTGTAATAATTGCGGTAATAAAGCTGTGGAAAAAAATTTGTCTTTTCAATCATCTCCAAATATCTGTCGAGTTGACGACTAAGGTATTCCGGCGAGGTCGTTTTTTTCAGCTTATTATAAAATAATGTTTGTTTCTGATCGCGTTGAATGCCTTTCGGTAAAACATCACAAAACATATTCTATTGCATTATGATTCTCGTGTATTGAACCAAAATGAAAATTATTTTCCTTGATGGTATCAATACACTGAATGTGTTTTATGTAACTTCCAGGAAAATGGATTTCCAATTAATAAATAGCCTTCTTTTGGGTGTTACATATTCCAGTCAGTTTGTGGTTAATTTGGATCGATATACATCGATATCTGTTGATAAATATACTGTGTCGCACCCTTTGAACGTGAGTATTTAATATAATTAACGAGAGTTGGCTTGTTTCTCCTGAAAATTGCTTCTCCCTTGGACCCCCGGGACTGCTGATTCTCAGGGAACTACACTCACAGCAGACATGTAATAATTTATATATGTCTGAAAATGTGATTCATTTGTTATAAGGTTTAAAGTTAATTACCAATAAAAAGTCATCATCATCATCATCATCATCATCATCAAAACCTGTTAATTCCTCTCATCACATCACTGCTCTATACTGGTATGTTCACACGCCCATTGCGAGCACTTTAATTCACTCTATAATGGTTTCTGCAGTTACTTATACGTTCTTGTTTGTCTTTTGTTATTCTATTTATCCCATTATTACCAGCATCATACATGAAAAACATCTGATTCGTTAGAAGAAAGATAATCAGGCATGCGATCTGAAACCTAAAGAATGGAAATTTGCCTCGCGACCGCAAATCGATTGTCGCCGATTGCAGTGATAGGGAATAACAATGGCGACCCCTTGCCGAGAATGCTTCAACACCAGCCTGCCTGTAATCCTTCCACCTTGGAATGTCAGTGCCGGCAATAGTTTTTTTAACCATGTTGTTTATATCATAAGATATATGCTCATCACTAGCAGTATTCTGAATAGTCAGGATAACTACAAAAACTGTTCTTCTCTTAGTTCTTCTTTTAAGGAGAAACGAGAATAATTAGACCTTTAAATATAAAGACTCTTGCTGCCGGCTGCTACAACCTTTAAGCCCAGAGGAAATCTCTATTTACAAATTAATTTAGAAATCTAAAGGAATGCGGGACCAATGTAAAACCATAACTGCGCCCTGGAGCATTTTGCACGAGTACTGGGAGTCAGTTTTTAGCTTACACGACAATTTGTTTCGATATTGTGCTTCAAAGTCCATATTATTAGGTAGGGTCTGTTCGATAGTGCCGTATTATTTTCAGTCCCAGTCCTACAAAAGTATTATTATAGTCAGAATGCCTTTTTGTGCTGTAACACTGTAGGCAATTATTAACACTTTATAACTCTGTTCTTTGACCATCATATTAATGGAGGCGCTTTTTTTTTTTGTTGTATACTGGTAGAAAATTATTTGATAAATATAAACAAACAGTAAGAAATACATTGTTAATATACATCCAATACAGGATTTTACTCACAAATTGTAAATATATTTGATCAGCGATGGTTTTGGAAAGTGTTGTTTCTGTTTTTTTTTTTTTTTTTTTTTTTTTTTTTTTTTTTTTTTTTTTTTTTATTCTTTAAAAGCTAATTAAAGGTATAAATAAAAATAAACTGAAAAAAAAAATCAAACATTGTAAAGCAGCTCGTTCAAAAATGGTCGTTGACTAAGAACTTTATTTTTAACCAATGTGTGTATTATGCCTATCAAAACCGATCTACAGACGCTTGGTCACCAAATGCATACATCCATGATCAAGGTCGTTTTCTCCTCACCGGCAATGCCGTCACAGGCGGTCTTGGAACAATATTTAAAATTATAAAACTTATATTTCGATTTTCTATTTTAATTTGCCGTCTTTTGGCTGATCAGATTCACTTTCACGCATGCGCTTACTTTAAAAACTGAATTTACGAAATCGCTACTCTAAACTGGTGAAGGCACCATGTTGT
Organism: Solen grandis; assembly: GCA_021229015.1. Lineage (NCBI taxonomy): Eukaryota > Metazoa > Mollusca > Bivalvia > Adapedonta > Solenidae > Solen > Solen grandis. Next base: position 35,531,489 of record CM037784.1, read on the forward strand.
CGAACGTGTCACGTGGTACCGCAAGCACCTGCTCCCGTAATACCGTATTCTATACTTAACCGTTTTCCCGTGTAATGTGACCTACTGCTTTAAAGTCCCCATCCCAACACTAAACTTACTCAATATTAGAGGAAAAAGAAAATAAACAATCTTCTATGAATAAAGGAGACATATTTCAACAAGTTACGGCTCATTCCATGATGACAAATATTTAAAAAAAATCAAAAAAAAATCAAGGTCTTATTAAAGTTATGCTTTCAGTTGATTTCAGTTATTTTAAAACTGATAAACTGTTATCATGGGTTGTTTTCTTTTGTGATTAACTTTCTAGAGGAACTCCTCTTTTTATGCATCAAATGTTGATAACAAATACTATTTGATCGTAGTTTTTTCCTAATTCTTTTATATATCAGAAATATCTTTATTTTTGTTTCAGAAAATGAGGTCCTGGAACTTTAATTATTTAAAAAAAAATTGAAAGTGTCTTAATACATTAAATTCCATATGTAAACGTTGTCATGAATATATATTTATTACAGTATGATTGAATAACAAAAAAAAAATCAAATCATTTTTACCAAATGATGACAATTTATTTTTGTTTATTAAACTGTATTTAAGAATTTACAGAAAATTGGAAATTGTTTAGTGACTACGATATGAAACAGACGTTAGAAAAGTGAGAAACAGTACAAACAACTGACTTATTCATGGATTTTACGGCATAAAGTTTTTTTTAGAGGTTATTTCGTATGAAAACAAATCACTATAAAATAATATCCTCCAGAAAATTTTGTATTTCCAGATAATGCGGTATCATTTTTGCATCCTCCAAGCATCCATTATAACACTAAATGGATAGAGGAGCATATTTCCTCTGGGTTTTATTGTTAGATTATTAAAACAAGAAGAAATAATCTTCATTGCAGATGCCTAATAACAATTGATCATGCATCATAGGATGTGTGATACGGGGAAAATAACTAAACACTGTTGTAAGATAGACACTCACATGGTAAAAGTAAATAACTAGTATTAAGGATAGGAGACCAGCTATTGCTGAAATATTCTCGGGGTTCGCCATCTTCATTTCCTAGCACTGCTATTCGCGACAATCGATTTGCGGTGTTGAGGGATTTCCATATTTTGCCGGTGAGATAAGCTTTAGATTTCAGATCACATGCTTCATAGGCTTGTTTCTAATGAATCAGATTTATTTCGTTTCGGATGCTAGACAAAAAGCTATGACTTACGTGGTATAACGTTTATGGCTCGTATAACATATCACAATGGCATATAACAACGATAAAGAGACGTGGTATATTGTTTATGACTTATTACATTGGCATATAACAAAGATAAAGTGATATTGTTTATGACTCCTATGACTTATCATTATGACATAGTCAAAGACGGGGAAACGTGGTATATTGCTTATGACTCCTATGACTTATCATTATGACATAGTCAAAGACAGGGAAACGTAGTATATTGCTTAAGGCTCAAATGACCTATTGAATTGATGCTCGTGTGTGTGTGTATTAATCTATTTTGTACGAACAGAAAATATTCAACTTTTCAATGGATTAAAGCAAAGGCGTTCATTTTTTCATTTGAAAAAAAAATATGGTAAAGAAAAGCCAGAATAACAAAAGCAACTCTTCAGATATTGTTGTTGCTGTTGTCTTTTTTTACCACGCATGGTGGGCGCGTTATTATTGCTTACGCATTTGATTGCAATACTGCGGTTGTATTGCATCATCTTGTCCCCTTCGCCCCCGCCAAATGAAACTTGTTTACCCAATGTGACATTCCAGTGGAATATCTTTTTTCAAAAGAGAGACATTGTAAACAAAAAAATCTGTTGATTTTATCATTTCAAAATGATATGAAATGCCATTGCCTAGTAATGAAATATTAAGTCATGTAAGTTTTCTTTATTATTTTTGTTCATTGTTTTTCTTTTAAATTTTATTTAAAAATCAAACTTACTTAATCATAAAGAAAGTTTTTTTTAATTTCAATTTTTGACGTTTTAATATTCTTGTCGTTAAGCTTGCTATTTTCACCGCAATTAAGATAGTTGATTCAAGAAGTATTGAACGTTGTTCACATTGCAGAGTCCCCGACACACCTGTCTTGCTGAAGTGTGTGGAGACAGGGTACTGTATGTTGCTGTTGTTGTATTTTTTTGTATTGGGGTTTAAATTTTTTAAATCGGGGGGGGGGGGGGAAACTTTTATTACTTTCCCTTGATAATTTTGTTATCATGTGTTATCTCCCCTAAAAACTAAAAAAGTGACTTTCTCCAAGCTAGAATGTTTTTTATATATATATAAAATTTTAAATAGATTCATATAACGCAGGGGCCGCCGTGGCCGAGCGGTTACAGTCGTGGACTACAAATCTCTCAGCCCCTCACCGCTGTGAGGAAGCCTTTCGGCTTGCGGTAGGTCGGTGGTTCTACCCGGGTACTTCTGTGTACTCGGGGTCTTCCTCCACCTGTAATCAGCTGGACGTCGCTATATGATTGAAATACTATCGCAGCGACGGTTAACCCCAATACAACAACAACAACATATAATGCATTTTTCTACCATGAGTTTTTCTTGAAAATCAAATTAAGTTTTTCATAATTACAGGAATTGTGTTTTTCCAATATACTTCATTACGATTTCCGCCAATTTTGCATCGCATGAAAATGCTTCAACTTAAGTACTTTGGATAGATATCCAAAAAATACTAAAATACTACCTTTGTTATATTTTGAAGTTGGCGGGCATTTCCGACGATGGTCCGTCAGACTTCGGAAATGCGAACATATTCAGGTGATATGTGGAACCCAAGTGTGGAAAGCATGTGTGCACGGAACATTCAGGGGAATCCGAATATCTAGAGTGAGAGCTTAGATTGTTCTGTATAAAAGCAGCTCTTTCACTGATGACCATTGACTAAGAATTTATTGTTATCTCTCTTAAGACATTACGAGAATTATTTTTTGGTCATCTAGATAACGAGAACAGGATATAACAATTTCATGTTTTATGTATAATATTTCCATTTTAGCGTCAAATATACTTTTAATAGTCGCTGAAGAAATTGACCGATCTTGCGTCAGTATTAAACGTAAATAACCTTTTTCCTGGTACGACACATGTAGGGTACCATTATTGATTTCCTGTCTAAACACAGTTGCTTGAAACATTCAGTTTTATACCAAACTATATTTCTAAAAAAAGTACGCGGGCTCAAACTAGGTTACGCATGCTCAAACCATACATTATTATCACACCTCTTAAATTGCTGGACTTTATTCAAATTAAAGTCATAAACTTGAAAATGAACAGTTTTTCCGTTATTTTATATCCAGTTTCATCGTATTACGAAACCAATGATGACTCCTATGTTCTTCAAGTGGTGTGAATTGAAATGAGGTTCCGCTCAGGCATGCTCACCAATTTGCATATCAGTGATCACACCAGTCAAATCTGACGAAGACTATATTAGCCGTGAACAGTTCATCTAAGTAAACACCGTATAGTTTCCAGAACAGAAAGTCATAAATCTGATTGAGAATGGTTTTCAGATGGAACAATAGATTTGCTGTTGTAGAAGAATGTTACATTGTTCACATTGTGCCTGTTTCTTATCAATTATCTCTCTACATCACTTGCTCTTCGATTTCATATTTTACTTCATGGACAAGTCCTAACAATTAACTAGATTGAATTGAAAGCATTCTTACCACAGTGTGGGTGGAGGTGACAATGTAGCAGTTGCAAAAACATCTACTGCGGCGCAGTGGGTTATTCTGGGTAATTATGTAGATGGTCTTGGTTGTCATTGCAGGTTCTTATCAGGATGTGTGTCTATCATGTTTGTTGCCGGCTCGGAAACATGGGGGCTAATGGCACCACCGGGTCATAAAATTTTGAACTAATACACGGCTTTTGCGTTAGAAAGACAGTCCATCTACTACTGTTGGTCATGGCTCATTAAATACATGATGATCAAGGGTTTCCGAATAGTTCAGTTTACCGCAATCCATCACTCATGTTAGGACCAAGCCTTTTCTGCTGACAAAGTCAGAATGTACAGAAAATCTAAAATAGAATGAGATGAAATAATAAAAATGCATTTGAATATTCCACGTAAAATAGCAACATTCAACATCCCTGGTAACAAACTGACATTGCAACCGTCATCAGCGAAATGCAAATCTAATCAGCAACAAATTTCGAAAAAAGACTTTATTGATAACAGGTCTCCTCAGACATGCCAGAGGGGGCAAGGAGGAATACTGACAGTAAGGACACGTGATTAATTCAAGCCAACTGACAGAAACTTATTCTACTTATATTAAACTGTCTAGTGCATTTTCTCCAGAATGAAGGCCTAATACATCTGTCTATTTAGATGCATTTACGACGGTTATTAGCAAATCTATGTCTGCAAACCTTATAGTTTCTTTTCAACAAGAGGAAAATGCAAAATCAAAAAATGATGTTATATCATAGTTAGAATAATGGAGATGGTTGTTTCTCTCTAATGATATGCATTTTGATTTTCACAAGACCTTTACCTAGAGTAATGATAAAGCCAATGTTCTACTCTTCAATTACCGCAAACTGGAATCTCCTGCTGCTCGGCATGAACAACTCTTTCACTGAGTAGACTAGCGTGCAGATTGTCAACAATAAACGAGAGGAGGAAATCATATTTCTCATCTATTCACTTCGATGAGAGGACATTGAAAGTCGTCATATGATCCAATACTAACAGGAAACATCCAGCCTGTATCTGAAGTTCACTGCCATCTTCTAATTAAAGATATAACGAAATCATTGATTAATTCCATCTACCCGCCCAACCTCGTTTTGTATTACCAATTATATGTTCTCTAAAACGGTTAAAACACAATAGGCAGTACAGACTTCAGACTGCAAAACAACCTCTGTGAAGCCATTTTAGTTCAACTTCAAACCAAAGTACTTTTCCTCTCCTTAGATATGTGCGTGTTTTTGGATTGTTGTTTGATGTCATTAACTGTTGTAATTAGTTCGAGAAAATGACATGCAATGAAACACCGTGCCTACATGTATTATAGCAAACTCAAATACTCACTTATTCAAGTTATTTCTTTGGGGTTGTTTTCTTTTATGTTTTTAGTAACCGAGGTTTTAATCCTTGTGTTATTCGCATTCGCACATCTATTAGCTCCTATTTCTAAACAAATTCTGTTCGGGTGCACATTTTCCGTATATAAATACCCCAGGGAGCCCATAAGTATGTTCGTATGTCACCCAAAAAGTGACATTGTCACAAGTTTAAACTATTAAGATGAAATAGTATCAATTTTGGTTTTATCTTTCTTACAACCAAACTGTGCATCCGAAACTCCATTTTTTTCGGACGTTGGCTGTTTTGTTTTCACCTAAATTTCCGGTCTAAACTTAAATGTGAGGGTCGCTAAATAGCTGATGAATACTGCAAGTTTTCACTGGCCGACTTAAAAATTGAAAGTATCCCTCCGGAAAAGAGATTAGCTTGTTCGCTTTGTATATACATTCCTAAAACCCCGTTTTTTCGACAGCACGAGTGTGCCAATTACAAACGTAGATCGACGAACATGTCTGCGTATGATGTATTGTGTGATACCCTGATTTGACTGTTTGCTGGTTGGGAAAGAATTCTAAGAAGTAAATCTGATAAACGAAGAAAGATTTCCCCCAAGGAACGTGAATATCTGTAAAATGGAGTGTGAACAAAATGAATTTTGAATAGTTCGAGTCGAGTCCAAAGACAACGGTATTTTAGACATTGCTTTTCAAGAACAATTAAATTATTTGAAATAAAAGGCGAGTATTTGATATATTATACATACATAATATACTTGTATATACAACAATAATGAAGTACACATCTATTTTTGTTCACAACTGTTGTTTGTTTATAGTTATACCAGTATCGATAATTCAAATAAAACCTAAATTCATTTTATGCTTATTTAAAGATGAAAAGCATGTTTACCATTTCAGCAGGAATATGCTAAGGAATGACCTTCCTATTCATTTGTTTATTTGCGTTGATTTCACATCTCACCAACATTATTTAGGACATATTGGGACTTTGAGACAGATGCAGTGATAGTATACAGAAGACCGATATCATATTACAACCAGCCACATTATCCAGACACGGACCAGTCAGTCAAAATTTCTTTATATTTCTGGCGTCAACCCGCTTCCATAATTTGCGGCTAGGGACCGAACCCAGGATGAGTTGTGGGAGCACGACTTTCTCACTTGACTTCGTGGTTATTACAGTTTCTAGATACGTACATATTCATACCCGCTCTTTCGATCATGGCAAAATAAATAAATTGTCCTAAATTCGTAAATATTTTTTTATTATCAGTTTGCATTACTGATGGAATTCAATTTTGGTTTTATCTTTCTTACAACCAAACTGTGCATCCGAAACTCCATTTTTTTCGGACGTTGGCTGTTTTGTTTTCACCTAAATTTCCGGTCTAAACTTAAATGTGAGGGTCGCTAAATAGCTGATGAATACTGCAAGTTTTCACTGGCCGACTTAAAAATTGAAAGTATCCCTCCGGAAAAGAGATTAGCTTGTTCGCTTTGTATATACATTCCTAAAACCCCGTTTTTTTCGACAGAAATATTTAATACATGTCTTAACGTTCAAAATAATTAATTCATCTACACACACACACAAAACATATCTAAAGGATAAAAAACACATGCCGGATTTGAAACTTTCAGAAATCTTCGTATCTTTGAAATCGCTCATTCGTTCAGACGTAATGTATCAGAGCATAACTCCAATACTATATGGTGGATGTACTCCAAACTTGTTTTGTATTGTGATAAGTATACTTTTGATCATTTGATGTTCACCCTTTCCCTGACAACTGCTGGAATTCAGGTGACACAAGTATTCCGAGGAACACCCATCAAGTTTCTAATTACCTGAAGGGACGTATTATGTTGTAAACTCGTCGTTCGTCTGTCCGATCGTCAGCAATTCATATCTGCTCTATGTATATATTTTGAACGCTTGAAAGACATTCATACTTGTGACAAATGTCCTCTCATCAAGATGCAGAATAAACACTCAATATAAGTATTATACCACGGCCGTGTATCTTCTTTTTACATACATAATCTATAAAAAGTAATTCCTCTCCAATTACTTATTATACAATTATCTCCCTTTTCATGTTAAGGAATGCTAACTGCTTTCTACCATATTTCGGGAAAGCAACCTGTATTAAATATAATATCAAATAAATCAGTTAAATGACTAGGTAAAATATCACAAGATGCTATATGATATTTTATCATATTTAATTAAGTTTTTCAAAACATGTAGTCGACAGATTTCCGCCTGGCTTGTTAGAAATACAAGTTTTCTACGTTTTGCCATCATGACAATAATTGCCCCCGAAAGTCAGGCAAGCAGGGTCTATGCCAAAACGTAAATGAACCCAGTCTGTATAGTGAGTCTGTTTCTAATCATATTAAACATTCTCTGGATTTTTTTTTTGTGGAAACAATTAAAAATGGAAAAAAAAGATATGTGGCGTTGAACAGGATTAAAGTAATAGAGAAACATTATTTGCGAAGCCTTTTAATTCTAGGAAGTCAGAATAAACATAGATAAAGCGTCTCTTCCACCGAAATCGGCGGAGTAATCGTTGTAATATGGCGCACTTTCTTTCAGTCATATTGTGATTACTCGTATAATGTTCGGCCCGAAACAAGTTTCAATATGCATCAAAGAGACGTTTTTGATAAAAATAACTTGAAATTTATCATAGCAGTTGTAACACAGTCAGAATACTTTATTGAAATTTTGTGAATATGAAGTATACGTTTCAATACGGAAGCGTGTAAGTGCCACATTGGCACTTTTTTATTTTCCACACTTTGATCTGTAAAATTTACAGAAAAAAATGTAAAATTTTCAGTTAAATCTGTACAATTAAAACATTTTTTCTATAAAATTCATATTTTCTCTGTGAAACTTGTTTTTACCTTTTCTTTTCTTTCTTTCGTTCCGGTATATATTATACATGTTGTATTTATATGTTGTATGTTTTTGTTGTAAAAATATATTGGATGTGCTGGTATGTATTGCACCGGTATATGTTGTATGTATTGGTATATGTTAAAATTTAATATTTCCCCACTCTTTCTTGTACTTAGTCTGTGGCGTTTACTGTTAAGGTTATGCTGCTTTCATTACATGATTTCTTCGACACATGTCTCTTTACCCACCCACTAAAGATAACTGCAAAAAAGTTATTTTGAGGATGCCCCTGTTATAAAACATCATCACGAATAAAAAAACTTTAACTTTTAGAATATTTGTACAACATATACTTACAACATATACCGATACATACAACATAACTGGAACATACAATATATACCTACAATATATACTTACAATATGTTTCTGCAACATATACCAACAAACTATACCTACAACATATACCGGTACATACAACATATACCAACAATATATACCTACAAAATGTACCTACAATATATACCTACAACGTTCACCTACAAAAAATATACCTACAATATATACCTACAACGTTTACCTACAATATATTACCTACAATATATACCTGCAACATATACCAATAAACTATACCTACAACATATACCGGTACATACAGCATATACCTACAATATATACCTATTATGAATACCTACAACATTTATCTACATCACAAAATATACCTACAACATATAGTGGGCATACAACTAAAACATACAACATATACCTACAACATATAGTGGGCATACAACTAAAACATACAACATATACCTACAACATATAGTGGGCATACAACTAAAACATACAACACATACCTACAACATATAGTGGGCATACAACTAAAACATACAACACATACCTACAACATATAGAGGGCATACAACTAAAACATACATCATATACCTAAAACATATAGTGGGCATAACAACTAAAAAAATATTGTACTTAATTTGTAGTGTTTGCTGTTTAGGTTATGCTGCTTTCATTACATGACTTCTTCGACTCATGTCTCTTTACCAATCCACTCAAGATTACTGCAAAAAAGTTATTTTGAGGATGCCCCTGTCATAAAACATCACCACGAATAAAAAACTTTAACTTTTAGAATATTTGTACAACATATACTTACAACATATACCGATACATACAACATAACCGGAACATACAACATATACCTACAATATATACTTACAATATGTTTCTGCAACATATACCAACAAACTATACCTACAACATATACCAGTACATACAACATATACCAATAACATATACCTACAATATATAACTATAAAATATACTTATAGGCTATAATATTTACCTTCAACATATACCCGTACCTACAACATATACTGGTACATACAACATATACCTACAACATATAGTGGGCATACAACTAAAACATACAACACATACCTACAACATACAGTGGGCATACAACTAAAACATACAACATATACCAACAATATATAGAAGGCATACAACTAAATATACAACAACATACAACATATGTATAAAAAGAAAGAAAGAAAAAAGGAGAAAAAAACAACAAATTGTGCAGATATAAGTGTGAAGTTTACAGATTAAAGTGTGAAATCCCATATGGGAACCAAGACAGTTTATGCATTATCCGAATAACCCTTACAAGTAGCAATTTATACACCTAGGTGATGTGGAACAATTCAATGTTAATTATTTGCTCAAGGGACCGAGATTCGAAATCTGGAGTCGTGCGTCCTTTCACTGAAATCTCCCTCTCCTGGTGTGTTTTATGAAAAACAAATCTCAATACATGACATCCTAGCAATTCTCTTAGATCCCAGTGGCGTGTCTCTGTAACACCATCATATCATGTGACATCTATGAGTGGATAGCGAATACATTCAAAACTACTAGTATTTGTGCTCGAGTTCGATGATGTCGTCTGCGTCTAACCAATACCGACGTATCCATTCAAGAGATAAACCGAAACAACAACTTTATCGGATTGTACCCAGTCTTGTCCAAAGGGTGTATATGGGAAAAACATGTTTACTAGAGAGACATCTCTCTTGATGATAGCTATCTTTATTGGCGGGATAAATACGATAACTCAGGCAGGATAAATACGACATTTTTAAAGCGAACAATCACGGTCCTCACCATTACCTTTTTCCCATTAAAAATGTTTCGTTTCTAGGATATTCATTTTGAGGAATGAAGCCAATCCCATGACACAAAGGCACCGATAGCTCGGTTGTGACGCCATTACTAGTTCACGATATATATATAGCCACTGATATGATTTGCAATGGCAGTTGGGGATTGATCTTTGTAAAGGTGTTTGTATTTGTTTGGTTACTGGAACTTTAAATTTTAAATCAGTACGTATCACAGACAGTATTTCAGTCAAGCCTTTAAAAAATTGTGTTGTTTTGGTCACCGACCATACCTGAAAAATACGACCGACCCTACTTTTTTTTTTTTTTGGAAAGCCCGGCAGGGAGAGTGTACGGTACGAGGAGTGTACGGTACGGAGTGATCTCCCTTGCAAGCTAAAAAATCACTGCCGTCACAAATGTCACGTGATGATGGTAAACTAACAAAATGGCGTCTCCGTCTTCTGTCACAACAACAAAAATATTTTTTAAAATGATTTATTTTTTTTACCATAAGGCGATATTTGATGTTTATTAAAGAAAACATACTTAGGGAAATGACACTCGCAGTAAAATATTTTTTTGGGAAAAAAGCAAAAAAAAGCCAAATACTGTTAATTTTTACTTGTGGTGGCAGTGGTTATCTACAACTGTGAGGGGAGGTAACTACTGCGTGAAGTTTGAAACTGTGTGTGATCGCCACCAAACTCCCGAGCTTCGGGAGTTTAAAATCTGTTGAAGATATTGAGAGGATGTTTTTGTGCCATCCGGGGTCAATGTCGGAGGTGGCGACGTCAACGTCCGACATGGGTCCTTGGACGAGTCTAAAGGAGGGAAATTTATATGACGTTCCCTGGGAAATTTCCTAACTATACCTTTTTCAGAAATAAACAACAAGTAGCAGGCTAGTAGAAGTCTTCCCAAACGTATTATAATTATGAAAATGAGCCAATTTTTATATACCCACCCTCCACTATAGAACAGGACATGAGTTACATTTTCTGTCATCAGATGAACATGATTACAAGGTTATATTATAAAAATAATTCTACCAAAATAGCATGTGACATTGAGTGAAGAAACACCACAAAATCTACCAAAACTAAAAAAAAACTGCAGTATCACGCCGAATACATGTGACATGATACCACACCTAGTCACATTTTACTGGTACCGGGTCAACCGGTCCAAGAACTACGCTTATATGCTGAGAGCCAAGCAACCCCCCCAAAAATTGGAGTAACTTGCATATTATGTTATACAGGCTTAAATTTGTAACACATATTTCAGCCATGTTAATTATTTACAAACATATACTATTTGATATCGTATTTATATACTAACTTCATCAAAGCTTTATTTACAATATGAAAACGCCAATAGTAAATAGCCTAATATTGAGTAATACCTTTACACAATATCACCATTGTCATGTTTCATCCGATATTTATCTAACGATATGAAATGAACGTGCACAACGTGCTACACAATTTGTTGTCACTTTCCCTGGCGTTCGTGAAATATTGATGCCTTTGCAGGAGCAATATTAGAGCCATTTTTCATAATAAGGTATAACATCTCGTCTGCACCGGGTATAACACATGCAGAATACGCTGTAAATTTTCGTTTAGGAACTACTTTTGATCACTGAGATTGAGACAATTCATGCAATCCAGTTGTATGGATGCCAGAGTCTATTTGGAAACATACTTTTAAAAATTTGCTAAAACATTACTTTGACATTTCGCTCCATTTCTTTCTGCACGTTTGTCTAAGTAATGCAAGTAAATCTAAATGATGCCTCTGGATTTACAGCAATCAATTGTTTTGCATTTCTGAATAGTTTGCTGTCGTAGAAAGGGCTTGGTACCAGCATTCCTTTAACAATATGGTTAATTGAGACAAATATCACTGGTTGACAGACAAGTATCGTTTTATTTTATGTCTTCTCATGAAGCTTGCATACCTGGGATTGGACAGATTTTAAATTTGAACTTCTCTCACATATGGTATAAATCGGATAATACTAACGCAATACATCGAAATGGGGCCTTTGCGGTCGAGTGTTTGAAGTCCCTGACTTTCTATCACCTCGACTCTCAAGGCTGTGGGTTCGTATCCTGGCAGTGTCACTCGGGTGTTTTCATTTGAGGAGGACTTCCAGCTGATTTGCTGTCCCCGGGTGACACTGTTAGTCGGGCGACGCTATATCGCTGAAATGCATTAACAGCGAGAGTTCAACAACAATGTCACATAACGGTGTACTTGCCGAAACTTCACTGAAGTCATCATTATATTGTCACAAGGCAAATTATGACAGTATATTTTATTTAACATGTTTTATGTTTGATAACTTACAGATATCAGTAACTAAGTGTGCGGTGAAGTTTGATACATAATTTCTTCATTTAAAACCTATTTTAGATCATTTGTTATGAAACATTTTAAAGATGTTGCAACATAGCTTGATGTTTATTTGTTTAATTCACCTTTCGTAACACTACACTTTCTTTATCCCTTAGACATCCTTAATCTCGTTTTCAGAACAGTTTTCTATGTTTGATTATATTTGTTACACGTTATTTTAAGAACCAACAGAAATAGAGCTAGATTTTGCAGGTCCATATATTAAGAATTGAATATTTGATACAATTCCCGACATAATAGGAAGTTACGCGTTCTGTCGTTAAAATGATGATGGCATATTACACTTATGCATGACGCTCAACACATAAAGGCAGTTCCAGGAAAAGTTGGGTCCATTATCACGATAATGTAACTGGTCAGTGGTGTGATTTAAAACGTCTACGGCGTTATGTCGCAGTGTCAGAATCAGCAACAAACCGTCCTCGTGTAGACAGAGACGTCCCCAACTATTTGAGCTACTGTCGGTGGAAAGTTAAACCCATACAAACTACTTTGCACTACATGCATATAAAACAAATCATAAGACGAAGGTACCAAACTTTATTCTAAACAAGCACTTTACAGATACATCTTAATTTTGGTTTAAGATACATGGTTTGTGTCTCCTCATTTTACATAATAGAATACTCAGCAACAAGAACCCAGCTCGAAATCCACCAGCAATACTTTTACTTTTACTAATTTAATAATTAAGTATTACTTTTAAGTAATACTTAAAACCTCAAACTAGCTTGAAACACATTCCTCCATTACTATTTCATGAAATATTCAAGTACATGACTAAGCCGAAATGAATTATTGCCTTAACAACTAACAATAATTGTTAAGAAATAAAATATTTGGTAAAGTTTATTATATAAACAAGACTAATGAAATGCACCATTAAGTATTTTAGTATTACTTAATTGTTGATAGATTTCGACCCAGAACTGAAGGAAACATAAATAAATGTACTTTATGAATAGCTGACAATGGTAGACAACAAAGACATTGAATTAGTTAGGACCCCATGGCAGGTTCATCTTTCTACATTATTAGCGTCTTAATATCTGTACATAATCAGCAACACACCAGATATTAAACTTCTGCATTGCATTTCTCGAAATAGAATACTGCTCAGAATAAATTTTAATTATAATGCACGAGTGTGCCAATTACAAACGTAGATCGACGAACATGTCTGCGTATGATGTATTGTGTGATACCCTGATTTGACTGTTTGCTGGTTGGGAAAGAATTCTAAGAAGTAAATCTGATAAACGAAGAAAGATTTCCCCCAAGGAACGTGAATATCTGTAAAATGGAGTGTGAACAAAATGAATTTTGAATAGTTCGAGTCGAGTCCAAAGACAACGGTATTTTAGACATTGCTTTTCAAGAACAATTAAATTATTTGAAATAAAAGGCGAGTATTTGATATATTATACATACATAATATACTTGTATATACAACAATAATGAAGTACACATCTTTTTTTGTTCACAACTGTTTGTTTATAGTTATACCAGTATCGATAATTCAAATAAAACCTAAATTCATTTTATGCTTATTTAAAGATGAAAATCATGTTTACCATTTCAGCAGGAATTAGCTAAGGAATGACCTTCCTATTCATTTGTTTATTTGCTCTTTCGATCATGGCAAAATAAATAAATTTTCCTAAATTCGTAAATATTCTTTTATTATCAGTTTGCATTACTGATACAGATTTATGTATGGGAGGCCATGTGTAAAATATTTATCCAGAAAATGTGTATGTTTTGTCACCTAAGGGAATACCCAATCAATGTCATAAAATGATCGTATCAAGGAATGCGATCGTGATTCGATCATGATTCTTTACGGAAAATACTTTTTATATATTCTTTTGATCCTGTCTTAAAGAAGTCTTTGACTCTTAATATATTTTGGAAAAATAACCCGTATTCATTCACACAGTCTTTAAACGACTTTTTTTATCATACTGACTCGTTGTGACATGATAGAACAATATTACGTTACACTTTTGCTAGATCATCGTCGGAAAACCCACGTTCGCTCAATACGCTTTGGTTCTTAATAGACCGTGGGATATTTGGTAAGCAAAACTTCTTACTCATGAATTATTGATTAGGCATTTCATTGGATCCATGGCAGAGACAGAAAGTGGTCAATTGACCAATGAAACGGCGCGGGATTTTGAAAGTTAGATTCGTTTAACCATGTATAGGGGACAATACGTAAATCGTCTACGCGTAGCGATATGTTTTGCGGAAACAATGAGACAACTATTACTTTTGTAAATTCAATGAATAGTTTAAAAAAAATATGCTGATTTCAGTGGTCAGTATGTAGTTGATTAATATAATTTATTAAAACGAAGTTTTGTCAGCTGAAAATTCACGGTATGTACAGAATTGATAACGGAATATATACTGTGGGTTTCGACTATGTTGCTAGTTAAGGGCTATTGTTTTGGTTAACGCTGCAGAAATGAGACAAAGTCATAAAAGGTTTATGTAAGAGGACTTGATTTCTTTGATTTCGTCTATTTGACCAAAACTGCTTAATTTGTAAGTTCATATGTTCAAGGAAATACACTGTTTTGACCTCTACTATTGCTTGGATATCACATACAATATTTTTTTTTAATTTTCCTTTTCAAAATGTCTTTATTCCATCAAGTCTGTCTACATTTGAATATAGCCATTGGGAAATAAGATAACACAAGTAGACATAGGATATATGCCATATAGCGAGTTACTGGAAGGATAGACGTTTGGAGAACTTATTTGTCGTAAAATTCTCTTTTATGATGATTTGTTAACACTTACTTGTCATCGTAATAGTTTTCAGTGTTAACGTGCGATGTACGGGGGAAGTCTATGAGAGACAAAAATTGTCTGAAAATAATGAGTCTTTTTTTCACGATTGTTTATTGCTAAGTTTCTTGATAGGGGTTATCAAACGTCCGCATGTTAACTTAATTGATTATTAATAAAATTATTTGTGTATATCATATAAGAGGGTTTCCTTAAAATTTATGTACCAAACATGTATCGTTTGCAGTTTAACCCATTTCTTTTAAGTACGTTATGAAAAAAAACTTATATACGTCCCAATAACGGCTCCTTGGTAAGTCTTAGTCCACACCGCCCATGGACGGGGTTCGAACCCACAACCTTCAGATTTCCGGCCATGTCCGCTAACTCTGGATAACAGCGCCATTATTTACTTCGCGAGTCGCTGTTAATAATAAACTGTTTCTTACTAGTATTATTACCAAACTATATCCTGTGTGTCACAGTATAACACTGTCAAACAATATAAATAAAGAGCTGATTAAATTCTAAATATTTTTCCATCAACCAAATCGGTCCACTATAGTAGCAATTTACAATGGATACTTCTTGATTCTAAACGAAAAACAGTTACATTGCCGTTATCAACATTTGCAACAAAAATCGTAGTTTTAGAATATATTTTTTTCTCAAACAAATTATCTCCTAAAAATCAATGCAAACTGAATTTTAGAAATTGACCTTAGAATAACTATTTGTACCCTCTGAGGAAGAGATGCACATTTTAATATTCCTATAATTCTATTAAAAATGAAATTACAAAACCCATGAGCGCTAGCTCCTAATGGCACATTTAATGCATTCCTTCGGTGATCATTTGATACTAAACAGGTTTTAAAGCAGTTTCAGCGAGGGCTTCGGATTAGAAACAGACAATATTGGGAAATGACACAATCATAAAGGTGCATCCAGGATAAACAATGTCTTCCAAGAACATTATTTTGAAATACTAAGCAGCCAATGAAAAATGTGTTCTCTTCATACATATGAAAAGAATAAAACGTTTTATAGCTCCGAATAGGATTTTTTCTTCCTTTTTAGACTCAAACTCAAATTAATCCTTTTATACCCGTGCCATCTAAAATGAGATTCTGTCATTCTTGTAAATGATATATATCTTAATTCAAAGTTATCTTTGACTTACATGATACATTTACATAAAGTTAAAAAAAATATAAGAATGGCGATAGATCCATTCGTGAAGATTTTTAACAATATTTTTTAAATGTAAATAAGCCATTTTATTTATTTATGTATTATACAGATAACTGGACTTAATAGTTTTTATATCTTACATGTGACTCGCTGATTTTCGAAGGGAAAATGGCAAATATTGAATATGTGTCCAGCCGATAATCTTGTCAGCAACTGAGTTACTGTCACCTGATATTAATTCAGTGTTTCATGTTATAGTTTATACATTGTTAAGTTCAGAATTTGGATTGTAGGCCGATAGCGAATTCGACATGAATATAAATTTAATTTCCTTTAACCAAAAAATCAATTTTATGTTCTGCAAACCATTTCAAAGATGATCAGCTTTGTTCACATGCCATTTTACCATCCGCCTTTGTATTACATCTACATTTCAACTGATTGTTGAGAAATATGATGTTTTACAAGGTAGTTAATTATCCATCTTTATTTGCAAAAGCTGGATAATTCTTGTTTTTCTAGTAATTACATGTATTACTAAATATTCAAGGAGAGTATGGAACATTTAAACATATCACAAGAATAGACAATATCCGCAGCTTACATAAATGGGGGTTTCCATGTAGATACAAGCAAGGTATTCATGCAATGTTGCTGAAAAGCATGCGATGCAACAGTATTGTAGGCCTTTATTCATTTCTAACGATAAAAATGCGTTTGTTCCTACATGGAACTTGGAAAAAGAAACGGTTTTCTATTCCGGGATAGGTCTTCACACGTACAATCTTACAGTAATTAGTAGGAATCACGAATGGGGACATATGCGGGGGTTTCACCTGCTTTTTTTGTGTGCATCCTTTTAATCATCTTTAATTTGATATATATCCATTCAAACCTCCAGAGAACTGCATGCATTTACAAAAATATAGTTGTAATACATATATCTCCTTATAGCTTCATAATTTTTGCTTTAATCATAAAAGCTTCACATTCATAGACAAAGATTTGGGCAACTTGAGCTACATATCGTTTTCATCATTCTATTAACAAACACCAATGGTTTCCGAAATAGAAGCATTTAATTGCACCAGAGGTAGCTTCAGTTTCATTTTTTCCGCAATTACTCATCGTTGAATACCCTCGGACGATCGATAGATGAAAGCATGTAGTGGAACGGAATAAGTTACCCGGGGTATCCGACGATGGAAATTACTGTGCTAATGTAATCTGAACGGCCTTTAAAAAGTCCAAATTCTCTTGAATTTTCGGTTTTGGGGATCAGAACCGAACTTAAATAGGATCATGACATTGACCTTTACAATTTCAAACAAGTTTGAGACCATTTTCCCGCTGATATGGTAACATGTCGTCAGCTGCATATGAACCCTTGTTTGACTGTCATGTGCTATAATCGTATCCATCCGTGAAGTTTCATATCGCTATTTCAGATGCAGCTTGGTTTTGTGATACAAAAGTCATCTCTAATTATCTCGTTGACTGTTATGCTTAATTGACTTGACTTGACTATTTGCGTTTACCGTCGCTTCGACAGTATTTCAGTCATATATCGAGACCCCGAATGCACGGAGACATCTGGGTGGAACCACCGACCTACCGCAAGCCAGCTGGAAGGCTTCCTCACATCAAAATCCGAATGACCCTGCCGGGATTCGAACCCACGCGGTGAGGGGCTGAGTGAGTGTTAAAGTCAGCGACTTTACCCTCTCGGCCACGGAGGCCCCTATGCTTAATTACCTGTATTATGAAACATCAGAGCATGAAAAATCAGACCGCCAGAGACAGAATTCGAAGCCACTATAACCATGCAGTCTTCAATACTTCGCATTTTGACGGTTTTAATATGAAAACAGCAATTTCCTATTACAAATGACCTCAAAAGTACATCGATATATGTTGATGTTTAAGCCAAAAAATAGATTCTAAATCATATTTAGGGATTGTGTTTTCTTAAAATATCTAGTAATAGTTTTAATTATGTTTCTCTTTTTTATTCGATGCAGTTTTGCTAATCATAATCTCAGATTTCATCTGTTAATGAACTATTTTGCATTGCTAGAAATATGTAGATGATGAACGAAACAAATAAGTGCTAATCTATATAGCTTGATATTAATGTCGTCACCGAGTACATGTATGTGATTTCAATACTTTAATAAGGTTGCTTAAAATTTGAATGAGTATACATGTAACATAGTTTCGCCCCTGAATATTTGATTGTTTGTATTCCAGTTGCCACCCTGCAGTTGGCCGGGATCATCACAGGCGTCATCAGTCTCGGAATCTGCTCTTTCATCATCATCTTCGTTTGTATGAGGTACCCAATGATCCGCTCGCGCACCTTTTGGGACAGGGGACTCAAGCGATTGCTACGAAGACTATATTGTAAGTATTCGAGTATTCGTCGGCGGAAGTGTTGTAATTACCCTAGTGCGAAAACTGTAACTTGCAATTACCTGACGAAAACAGTATCAGTTGAAAATTATTGATTCTACGTCAATTGGGAAACGAGTTCTTACACATTAAATTAATCTATTTCGACGGTTCCTGGATTGGACCAGTACTTTGCGCCTGGAAATGTCTAGAACAAATTCTTGCTCCAACTGTGGGTTTGAACCCACAACCTTCGGATTCACCGTCAGGTATGCTACCACTAAATCATGGTGTCCTTAAACCTGTTTTAATTACCCTCACGAAGACTATTGTTAACGCCCCACAGATACTTTGGCGCGTTTTAATCTTAAATTACTATTCAGTAATAGTTCTACGACAATAGGTACATTCTATGTAATCAATTTTAGCATCAAATCAGTTCACTTCAGCTCTTTCATTTACAAGGTGTTCGGCCATCAACATCAAATCGATAATTCCTCGGAAACACAAAAATGGAATCGTCAATATATCATTTTGCCAAGAATGCTATAATATAGAACAAGAAATCGCTAATATCAACCCAGGGTTTTTCTAAGTTCGATGTTTGTGCTCTTATATAACATTTTGCCGACTGACAGTTTCTAGTGTATCTCTATTGTATATAATATCCCGACTCCGTGTTTTTTTTTTTTTTCTTCATTTTTTGTTTGTTTTTTTGTTTTCTTTACTTAATTGTTTGTAATATATAGATTATGATTATCAAATAACCTATGAGAAAAGTCCATGAAAAAGATAGCATACGTATACGTGATTAATGACTGTTTTGACGGCTCCCATATGGAAGCGTATTTAAAATAAAGTACACAAAACGTAATGATAAAGCTTACAAAACGCCCGATCATTTAATGTAATTGATAGATATTGTTGTAATATCTTTCTGCGTTTTTGTACTGAAAAATAGAGTGAATCTGATGAAAATAAAGACAGGATGTTTTGTCAGAATTTATCCGAAACAAATAAGGTTATCGTTATAAAGTTTAGTGCAGGAATTTGGTGAAATACTAAATCGTTTCCCGGGAGATTTATAGGGTTTAGCTAAATATAGCAGCTGCTAATTAATATTGTATATAAACGGGGAAAAAACATGTTAGATATGATTTGAAAATGCATGCAGACATTATTCTTTGCGATACTTTTTTTCACCTTCCGAATATTTTGTCAGGCGTGTCATTCCCGTGTATAATAGTATCACTTGCTTATTCGTTTGTTTGTTGGGTTGAACATCCCACCGACAGTATTTCGGTCACTTGGAGAATATTTCTACTTGAGACAGATATAGTTCTGCCGCACTGCTGTATCACGTTGCAGACATGTGGCATGATACCACACCAAGTCACATTATCCTGACACCGAGCAAACCTTTTATGTCTTAGACATTGAATGGATGTTCGGATATAAGTTCTGTGTATTTCGAATAGAAAAGATCGAATTAAATACAAATTAAACTGTCACTTTACGACTTTCGAGAGAGAGAGAGAAAGAGAGAGGATGGATAGGTAGTGTAATAGTTTGAAAAAATGTTTCCTCATGACTTTGTGCAGGACTGTTGTACTTAACAGTTTAATGCCTTGCTCTAGATAAATGCATTCCGTGCTTCAGTCGTGCTAAGCATTAATCTATATCTTTCAGACCATACAAATCTCAGATGTTAATAGAGGTTATATTTTTACATTCATGCAAAATGCAAGATAATTGTTTGACGTTGAGCATTCTTAAGCAATAAAACGCCAGTCGTGATCCGATTCGAAACCCTTTAAGTATTTCAACAAGCAGTTTTGGCATTGCGCATATTTTCTTAACCCTTTCCCTCATATAGACTCATTTTGACGCACTCAGTAGGTATCACATAAAGCCTGATCTGCAGAAAACCACAGTTAAACCTTACCAAATTTAATTACAAAATCCTCATTTCCAGACCACCGAGGAGCAGCGAACAGCATAAAACCTGATCAGCCTGCGAGTTACTCGCAGGCTGATCTGGTTTTATGTTGTTCGCACAGGTCTTTTCATGGTTTCCTCTATGAAGGAAAGGGTTAAAGAACTAATGAGCCTTAAACTTCCAGCTACGACTAAAGGTTATAATTATATATATATATAGATAAATGGTTATATATATATGTATATATATATATATATATATATATATATATAATATATATAACTACGGATAGACGAATACAACAATAAAAGAGAATTACTATATACAAATGCAATATAATTTAGAAATAGAAAAAGATATACATGTACAAATGATATAGAAGGTGAAATGAGGTGAGAAATAAGGAGGAGATACATAGTTATTCGGCCACACACTCTCACATGCACACACACACTTACAAAAATATATAAATTTGTGCTTAACTTTTCCCCTTTCTAGATTCTGGACGTAAACGGAAGAAAGAAAGGCAATGTACCAGTTTCAAATGGGAATGAAATAAAATAAGAAAAGAGTAAATATCATTTTTCTTCCAGAAACATATTATCCACGAATAATCCACGAAAATTCAACTACACCGATCTTTCTTTTGTTTTTCTATGAGTTAAACTTACAAATATCTGCAGAGCCGCGCCTAGCTTTTATGACTTCGTAAAATGATACCACAAATCGGATTTCTATGCCGTTCATCTTGCAATGATTGAAAGCAATTGTCCATTTCTCTTCAAAGAGGATGAAGCCATTACAGGGAATACCGCAGTGCTTTTATCAATAGATAAGAACATTTATACAAAATAAGAACCATTTTTGATTTTTTGGTTCATTATGTCTATCCTTTTTAAAGCTATATGTCAAGCAAGTGGCGCTCCCGATATGCAAAGCTCACCAAAATACAATAATTGGATAAAACGGCATTTAAGCGACCATTTTCCGCCCATCCTTTCTGTAACTGACAGAATGTGACGATGAATCAAATCTCTACATTACATCATCGATCTAGGACCTAAGTCGCTGTCAGGGACAAGAAAAAGATCCGCATTTAGACGAAATGAGGTGTCGTCAATAACCGTTATTATGAAATGTGAAGCTGCCTCTAGACTTCTGATACTATTAAGTAATTCACCGGTTTTTATTCGCTCCTGTAGACTAATTTTATTGTCTAGATTATTTTCCAGGGCGCTAACTCCCTTGTCCTTTTGGAAGTCATTTTTCTTCTCTCTTTTTTTAATATTTTAAGTTTCAAATTATGCATGTTTGTAAATATCTATATATACATGTTTCGGTATAATGTATGTAAATTCAAGTCATTAAATTCAAAATTCAAAATAGTGCCACAGAGGACTTTGGGTTCTGGAATGGGCAAAGGCTAAAATTGTCTCTGATTATGTGAGAAACAGCTTCAGCTTATCTTAAGAGAGGAAGGCAACACACGATAAACCTTTAAAGATATGTATCTTAAATGTGCTCAATTAGTGCTTTAACACGTAAGCGACTCATAAAGACAAACTTAGAATTGGATAATATGAAGCTAACTTTAAATAAACTACTGCAAAAAATTAGAAATTCACTTAATCCATTTCTATAAACATAGTGACGGTACACTCTGCGTGTTAAGATTTTCAGAGAGAGTGCAAAAGTTTAAAAAAAATAACATCATAAATGGTTTAGCTTTGGTTGTAGCATTTCATAAGCTCTTTGATCCTTTCTCTCTTTCAGAGATGAACCAGATGTCATTGCAGCAGATTGTCAACACTATTCTCATCTAAAATAATAGTACCTTTCTGCGATCTTCCTTGTACAATGAAATTCGATTACTGGAACAGGATGATTTTACCATTTTAACTCGTGACAATGTTACTTAGTTATATTGCTTTTTCTCGCGTTAAAATGAAGAACTCGATTTGGTTTCAGACTATATACTATTTCTCCGAAACATAATACTACGTTTTTCGTGACACATTGAGAGATATTATCAAATATATACACAGGCAGTACAACTGATGTATTGGTGATTGTAATTTAATTGTATTCAAATGGTATCTATCAAATGACATTAATTAATTAATTAATTATAACATGCATATGCTGAACTTGATTTATAAAAATGCAATACCAATTCTAGAAGAAATATGTAGCAGTTCATATTGTACTAAACTCTGACTTATTCGATGATTTGAATCCTTACACGTGAAAATTTATAACTTTATAAAATAAATTACTAAGATATTTTACCCAATCAGGCGTCACATTCTCAGTGAATTATTTGAATTATTTAACAGAATGGGAGGACAACTTGTTATCATATTCACCAGCCAAATAAATGTGTTAAGTTCTTTGTTTATTGATGGACTAGCCCGGGATAAGTTAACAGTTAACACATGAATCCACAGAGTGTATACCGAAGTAATGTCCCTCGGGGTTAGCATTTATCACGAGAAATGAGCACAATTTGGAGGGATCTTCATACAGGATCTTCATAAGCTGCGGTTAATGCATTAACATTTCCCTTTCGTATAAAAGGTTTTTTTTTCTTCTGATTAATACTTATTTATGAACAGAGCTTTGGGACGGTACAGAAATTCAGAAAGCAATTCGGGTCCTTTCTCTTGCTTTTTTAAGATATCTAGAAAATAAAAACGTTTTCCAACACACACAAAAGCAATTTGACGAACAACAGTTTGCAAATGAGGGATTTATAAGAAGCACGTTTACTAGGTTTTTGTCTACTCATTTGAAATTACAAAACATTTTATTAGTTATCGATTCTCGGTACAGTAGGGTTAATTGCGTACAAGAAATGAATATGAAAAGGTTTAGTTACATCTTCTGTTTCCTTCGAAAGCCTCAAACTTATATAATATAAATGTAAAATAACCCTTTTTTTCTTTGACATTTTTCTTCTTTGAATGATACTTTCTGTGGAGATTTGCAGACAATATATTTTCAGACCAAAATAGTATCGTGAATTAAACCTTTTTCGGTTACCAATACAATGTAAAATAAAACTCAAATTTAAGAAACTAAAACAATCTTATATTTCAGCTGGTGTCAGAAAAAAAGAAAGATCAGAAGACAAAAGAAGTCTTGTGATGGGACCCATGATGAACAAAAAACAGGAACAAACAAAATTTGTTGTGCCTCAGATCTTTGTGGACTACGGAAGCAGAAGACAGTCATATGCTTCAGATTATCTGCGGCGGTGTAGTGCCGACAGTTTAAGCAGCAGACGAACTTCTATAGCTTCAAACGGAAGTGATCGCAGGGGTTCCGGAAGTAGTCTCAGTAGCAGACGAACCTCGCTGGTTTCCAACGACAGACGCGGCTCGGGTAGCAGCGTCTGCAGCAGACGGACCTCTCTTCTGTCTGACTGCACCTCGAGAAGGAGTTCTGCTAGCAGCAGAAGTAGTAGGAAAGGCTCAAACGCCAGCTCAGGGAGATATGATGATACGGACGAACTTCTTGCTGGTAAGATACCATTTTCAGTTCCAGTACAGTCTCGCAGCTCTCTTTTAACAAAAATGCCCCCCAAAATCATTTGACTTTGTTGTTAATTTTCATCTCAAATTATCCTGAGTAAAGAAAAAATAATAGTTTAAATAGGTGTTGACTGATCATTTTCATCAAATAAAGTTAATAAGATAACAGCAAGAACTCTGTGAAATCCATGTATGTATATATCGAACTAGATGAACAATAATTATAAGAAAGACAAAAAGTCTAAGGCCTACATTATCTGCAATTTACCTTTTCACATTACCTTTAATTTAAATGAGATCCCAGTTATAAATATTTACGTTTACAATTGCAAGTATCAATTTGTCTAAAGGAGCGAGGATAGCCAGATTAGTCGGACTGGAAGACACGCCAGGACGATGACATTCTTGTAAAAAAAAGTCGTATGGTTTACTCTAGATTAAAGTGTAAAACATGCAAAATAAAAACCAGTCAGATAATATATATTAGGTGTTGTTAGGTCAAACGTTTTTGATAAATGTCGTATGGTTTACTCTAGATTAAAGTGTAAAACATGCAAAATAAAAACCAGTCAGGTATTATATATTAGGTGTTGTTAGGTCAAATATTTTTGATATCAAAATGTCCATGGTAGGAAACAATCCAGCAGGACTAAGGAGATCTTCCTCCATTTCAACCAGCTGGGTTCTATATCGGACTGAAATGCGGTTAGCTCCTAACATTGACGAAGAGTTGGTTTGGCCTTAAATCACGATAAAACATATTTACTTGCTCACCTTAAACATTTTATATGTCGAAATTTGCCTACCGTAGTAAGACATTTTACCAACCATACAGGAAAAAAAAACACATTAGTCGTTGAATGCTGAACACAACTGGTTACAAGAATTACTTCAATATGATTTGAAATATTTCCTTTCCGTGTAATAGAAAAATTCATCAAATCTTTATTGATTGAAAAAACTCGTTAAAAGCTTTAATGTGTGACAAATATCTGTCTGAGAAATTTCCTTTTGATAGTTTAATGAAAGCTGGTCAAGATAGCGCCAGAGTATTGATTCTAATAAAACAAAATTCGCATAAATAACCTGCACATTTCCGGTTTAAATGATGGGAATTTCAAGATGATCTCATCAATATTGAGGTTGACATTGTATGTTTAAGCAGCATATGATCGGATGTGCATAAAGTTAGTTCCTTATTCCTTATTCCTTTTTCGAATAAGGAATAAGGAACTGGTTCCTTATTCCTTATTCAAACACACAAAAAAAAAAAAAAAAAAAAAGTGGCAGATGCACATGACTTGTTGTTAAAATAAATGTGATCTATAGCATGTATTTAAGTATGAGAAATATTATATAAGAGGTTCCAAGTGCATAAGAACCATTTTTATGAAGAAAATGCGAAAGTCGAATAAGGAATAAGGAACTGGTTCCTTATTCCTTATTCAAACGCGAATAAGGAACAGTAAAATTGGCAGATGCACATGACTTTATTTTAGCATAAATGTTATCTAAAGCATGTAATTAAGCATGAGAAATACAATATAAGAGGTTCCAAGTGCTTTAAAACCATTTTTTATGGAAAAAAAATATGCATAAGTCGAATAAGGAATAAGGAACTGGTTCCTTATTCCTTATTCAAACGCGAATAAGGAACAGTAAAATTGGCAGATGCACATGACTTTATTTTAGCATAAATGTTATCTAAAGCATGTAATTAAGCATGAGAAATACAATATAAGAGGTTCCAAGTGCTTTAAAACCATTTTTTATGAAAAAAATGCATACGTCGAATAAGGAAAAAAGGAACTGGTTCCTTATTCCTTATTCAAACGCGAATAAGGAACAGTAAAATTGGCAGATGCACATGAATTTATTTTAGCATAAATGTTATGTAAAGCATGTAATTAAGCATGAGAAATACAATATAAGAGGTTCCAAGTGCTTTAAAACCATTTTTTATGAAAAAAAATGCATACGTCGAATAAGGAAAAAAGGAACTGGTTCCTTATTCCTTATTCAAACGCGAATAAGGAACAGAAAAATTTGCAGGTGCACATGACTTTATTTTATGAGAAATACTATATAAGAGGTTCCAGGTGCTTAAGACAACTTTGTATATAGATAAGTAGAACACTTTTAATGAAAATCTGAATCCAGCCTAGATAATCAGGTACCTCAGACTTCCCTTTTGTCGATAAAGGCAAATAAGGTGACCGGTTCATTCTCCCTTATTCGAATTAAACAATATTTAAAATATTTTGTCAATTTTTCTGTTCCTTATTCGACTTATGCATTTAATTTCATAAAAATGGTTTTTATGCACTTGGAACCTTTCATATGGTATTTCTCATGCTTAATTATATTATTTAGATCATATTTATGCTAAAATAAATTCATATGCATCTGCTAATTTTACTGTTCCTTATTCGCGTTTGAATAAGGAATAAGGAACCAGTTCCTTATTCCTTATTCGACTTATGCATTTTTTTTCATAAAAAATGGTTTTAAAGCACTTGGAACCTTTATATGTATTTCTCATGCTTAATTAATTTTAGAAATTTATGCTAAAATAAATCATTGCATCTGCCAATTTTACTGTTCCTTATTCGCGTTTGAATAAGGAATAAGGAACCAGTTCCTTATTCCTTATTCGACTTATGCATTTTTTTTTTCATAAAAAAAAATGGTTTTAAAGCACTTGGAACCTCTTATATTGTATTTCTCATGCTTAATTACATGCTTTACATAACATTTATGCTAAAATAAAGTCATGTGCATCTGCCAATTTTACTTTTCCTTATTCGCGTTTGAATAAGGAATAAGGAACCAGTTCCTTATTCCTTATTCGACTTATGCATTTTTTTTCATAAAAAATGGTTTTAAAGCACTTGGAACCTCTTATATTGTATTTCTCATGCTTAATTACATGCTTTAGATAACATTTATGCTAAAATAAAGTCATGTGCATCTGCCAATTTTACTGTTCCTTATTCGCGTTTGAATAAGGAATAAGGAACCAGTTCCTTATTCCTTATTCGACTTAAGCATTTTTTCATAAAAAAAATTGTTCTTAAGCACTTGGAACCTCTTATATTGTATTTCTCATGCTTAATTATATTATTTAGATCATATTTATGCTAAAAATAAATTCATATGCATCTGCCAATTTTACTTTTCCTTATTCGCGTTTGAATAAGGAATAAGGAACCAGTTCCTTATTCCTTATTCGACTTATGCATTTTTTTCTCTCATAAAAAATGGTTTTAAAGCTGTTGGAACCTCTTATATTGTATTTCTCATGCTTAATTACATGCTTTACATAACATTTATGCTAAAATAAAGTCATGTGCATCTGCCAATTTTACTGTTCCTTATTCGCGTTTGAATAAGGAATAAGGAACCAGTTCCTTTTTTCCTTATTCGACTTTCGTATTTTCTTCATAAAAATGGTTCTTATGCACTTGGAACCCCTTATATAATATTTCTCATGCTTAAATACATGCTATAGATCACATTTATTTTAACAACAAGTCATGTGCATCTGCCACTTTTTTTTTCTTTATTTGTGTTTGAATAAGGAATAAGGAACCAGTTCCTTATTCCTTATTCGAAAAAGGAATAAGGAATAAGGAACTAACTTAATGCACATTATGATCGGTAGAATTGAAAATGAAAAAAAATAAATTCTACCCTTTTTAATGTTAACATAGTATTTGTTTCCTCAGCAAGTGTAGCTTACATTGCACGGGAAAACGCTATTTCACAAACGCCCACTTCTGGTAAATCGATTAAATTTAGAATATGGAATTCCACGAAACAGGTGCCTGCGGGACAACGTGACACGTTCCGCAACGTGGCGTCTTCGCCAGTTCCGGGTAGCGAATTCAACCTGTGAATTGAGCACATGTGCGACTATTGATTGTGTTCAGTCATTTGACGGCACTTGAAGATAGATATTTTTAATATAGGTTTTATAATTCTAAATATAGCATCAATACCATTAGTAATGCTATTGCTAGGTCCATGATCGTAATTAGGGATTTTCCCTTTTTCATGTTATCCTTATCATTGATGTTATTGACATGGCTCATTATACAACATTCTCAAAGTATTATTTCTTCTTTCCTTTATTTTATATCTCATCCTTTTAAACTGTGATAATTCTTCTTCTTCATCTTCTTCTTCTTCTTCTTCTTATAAGTATTTGGTTTGATTTATTTGTGTATAAATGTTGTTACCATATTATAATGCACAATATTGAAAGATATTTATCTAGCTATCTAGCCTGTGATGGAGAAACCATCTTTTTTTACAATTACGAATGGTTACAATGGGTGACCATGCGTATGTCGATGTGTATTGATAGTGATACTATGCATAGACACTCAAAATCAAATTTCTAATCAATCTCCAGCTGAACGAGCTGCTTTAAATAAAATCTTCGACACAGAACGTTCAACGCATATTTACATACAAACGTCTAAAGTCTTTAATACTGCAATATTATCTGTAAGGAATGGAGGTTCAACCTACTGATTTGTATCAAGTCATGTTTCAACATGGATATTTTATAAGATAAAGCTACGTGTGCTGATGCTGTAAAAAACATTGAAACAAACTACAGTGTGGCTGTATAAACATGGTAAATAATCCAGATGTTGTTGGTGCCATATTGGGAGGTGACTGTTGCTACGTCAGTATTTCAGTCAGCAAATTACAGGACCCGTTGTTGTTGTGTTGTTGTTGTATTGGGGTTTACCGTCGCTGCGATAGTATTTTAATCATATAGCGACGTCCAGCTAATTACAGGTGGAGGAAGACCCCGAATACACAGAAGTACCCGGGTAGAACACCAACCTACCGCAAGCCAGCTGGAAGACTTCCTCACATGAAAAATCCGAAGTCCCTACCGGGATTCGAACCCACAGCAGTGAGGGGCTGAGAGATTTGTAGTCCACGACTGTAACCACTCGGCCACGGCGGCCCCCAGGACCCGTTGTAGATGGCCCCAAATGCTAATAAATCAGTGCCAAAGAATGATATTAGTGACGCTGATAATAAAACAAGAACACATGATGCTAATTTAGTACTGCTTCGAAAATATTATAAAATCATATTGTATCTTTCGAATGCCATTTCAGTTGATTTGATTTGTTATTCATGAATACTGATTCCGGCAATTATTAAACCATAAATTATACGAGAAAATATGAAAAATGAAAATATCAATGGAATCATATTCGTATTTGACATCAGATGTAAAGTACTTGGTAATGCTCCGTATTAAAAAAAAATGACTAATACTTCTTTTTTAAATTTTAGTTGAATTGCACTGATGTTTGAGTAAAAAAGGTCATATTTAAACTGACAATTTGAAACACACACACACTTTTCCTTTTTTCTGCAAGGCCTTTCGGTTGATTTATAAATTGTAACCAGGATGTTTTCTCCAAACTGAGCAGGAAATACATATACAATTAACGTAGTTAAGCGATGTACTTACATGTATTTAGTTATGCATGGTAAACATTCCAAACTTACAAACATCCTCTCGACACCTGTACTGTATGTGTACGTTTGCTTCAGGATTATTTAAATATATTATGAAGAAACTCTTTTTTGATTTCTTTATTTCGCTATCTTTTCACGTGGGAACATAAAAAGTGCCAATTTAGTATGACACAAATTGTAGAAAACGACTGTTTTGAGCGGTACTTAAAGTATTTAAGGTTTCCAATTTTGGACACATTGGAAAGTAATGACTGCAAATTATTGTTTTTACACCATAAAACCCCATGTGAATTCAGAGACCAAGAATATATTCAAATTGGAAATCTTGAGTTGTCACATTACATTTATTGTAATTTCAGGATTTTTAGACTTATTTTGACTATTTTTGAATCGAATTGCATCCTACGTTTACCCAGCGCTTTTCTGAGCTTAACACCTGCCGGATACCATATTGACGAGGAAATCGAGAGTTATGAGAAAAAAAGGCAGGCAAGTTAGCTTGTCTTATGTAGAAATGTTACTTGTTTCTTTTTTTTTCTTTTTTTTTATTAATGTCATTGAACTGTTTATTACTTGATGTGTTTCCTAATAATTCTCATGATGTTATAGAAACTTCTGGTGTTGATATACACAAGTTGGTATACACAGTTTGTTTTCTTAATTCTTCAAAATCCAGTCTGCGTGAAATTAGTATTTCCTGAAGTTTTGATCAGTGTTCGCCTGTTATTAAAAACTAACCAAAACTGCATAATGCGTCAAGTTGAATGTCTGGCCCATATATCTCTTTATTGGTCTATACCACTAAGTTAATATAGAATTAACCCAGTCTTACAAAAAAATTGCAAGTAATCAAGTTTAATATTGAGTGAACTGTTATGAAAATACATGCATAATTTAGCAGTTTATTTTGGGAGAGGAAACTATAACATTCTTTTTACAGTTTTTCGTTACTATAAATCAAACATGTTATATGAAGTTAGATATAGAAACAGTATTGATTGTGATTCTTATGAACACTGTATTCGAGATGTAAAGAGTACAGTATGGCTATACATGGGCAGGTGATGTGTGTTTTATTCCGCCGTAGAACAATAGACTGTAACAAAATATAATGAATCTGCTTTTTGACCCAGATAGACTACTATTCCATTAATATTGCATGGTATGATATAGTTTGAGGTTGTATCAAATGCGGGAAGATAAATATGAGTTTGGTGTTCTAAGCTTCTTAACACTTCACTTCATATAGACGTATTTTGGCGCACTAGAAAACAGAGCAGTCTGATCTTGGACTCCTCTGTGTAGCAAGGTGCAGTTTTTGTCCCTCTGTATTGTAGTGTCTTGTTAGTACTCATGTCCTTGTTTACTCTATGTTTGTACATGTCTGTTATTGCCCAAGAGAGTGAGCATGTCTGAGTGAGTCCGTATGTAAACTGGTTGAGTGAGTGTTCTATTTTAAGGAAATACCCTGATTGGTTGGCCCTGCCCCTTTGTCCCTTTTTTCCCGCTCATAAGCCTCCATCTATCTTACTAATCATTCACCGATCGATCACCGTCGACGCAACTTGATTGTTAGATCCAGATATATTCTGCTAGACATTATGTCGCTCTTCCTTTTGAGCATTTTCTAAATTAAAATGTAGCTTTATTTAGACGTGCCTGGTAAGTTTATATTTATACTAAAGTGATTTAAATATGTATTTCCAAGTAATTTATTCCTCAAAACCTTGACTTCGTATTTATTATTACTTTGTGTCCGTAAACTATGTCTAACGAAATGTTTTAATTATATTTTAGGTTTCTGGTTTAATACCATTTCTGGTTTAAAACCATTTCTGGTTTACAACCGTCAAATAAATTATCGAACTACCGCTGGTGTTGGTCGTATTTCCACCAACTACATCTGTTTACTCATACAATAATGTAACATAGTTATGAGTCTGCAGAGAAAAAACAACAACATTGTTTCATAAACCATTTAGTAAATTAATATTCGTTAAGTCATAAATTTGTGAATAAATAATAAGTGAGATTCTGTCAAATTCCCGATTTTAGCATTTCCATTTTAGCGCGGCCAGAGATTGCTTAACTCTACCACAGACATGTAACTTAACCCTTACAATGTTATGGCCACTTGTGGGCTCATGTTCCGTGTAGTCTGATCATGGTCTGCACTGTTCGCTATACAGTCAATAAATTTGCAGCAATCACCACCATAAACAAATGCATGTAATAGTACAGCCCAAAATAACATATTTATCTTTTAGATAACATAATTTATTATGGCGTTCAGAGAAAATGCAGTCTTATATTCAAACTTCATCAAACATGTTCGTTTTTTATTGATCGATCATGTTTAATATTTACATGAAATGAACAAAAAGACATTTTATTGTTATCTTGTATTGCTCACTGATATAAATACGAAAGCCAATATTAGATCACGTAAAAATAAAAGAAAAAATCATTGAGGTTGATGGGCACACACCCACCTTTTTCATATTCCGAATGGATCATCGATACGGAACTAATCGTTCTGACTCTGCATTAACAGCGGCGATATGGCTATTCCATAAGCTGGAAGTGTATATGGCCTACGTGATATTTATCGATCGTACGAAAACTTAGAAATATGAGGCTAAAGCACAAGCACAAGTTATATATTTTGTGAAAGAATGTGCTCGATGCTGATCACATGTGATCTCATTCGTAAAAGAAAATCTGTAAAAAAGATGTGATTTGTTACGTATGTGATCTAAGATTTCTACTCCAATTCATAAGAGATGATGTTCTGTTACGTAGTTATTAAGCAGTATGTATGTAAATATATAATAATAAGGATGATAACGTGGCGGTTTCAACCTCTCTTACTTCTTTAAACACGTATCTATCTCCATAAAGCTGGCCTTACTTTTTAGTGGGAATAAAGATGTACAGGTACAAAAGCTTTCCATTAGCAAAGGAATCGGATAAACTCATTCAATTAATTCATTTCGTCGGGAGAGATCTGACCTACAAAATCCCGCCATTATTTCCGTGTAAAACTGAAAATATCAGTCCGTCATTTTATAGGCCTATACTGATGCAAAGACCTATTTCACAGAGATATGAAACAACGATCCGAAATAACGTTATTTCTCGTGACGAAAAAAACATATTAACGAGATTTGATCGAGATCTCGCTGAGACAGTTAACATCACTCACAAAGGAGATTTGCATATATAATGAGAGACAAACATATTTGGTTTAATCGGCAAAAAATTGAAGAGAAAACTCAGTATTATTTAAAATTGATATGAGCAATATTACAAATCTCACGTTATTTTGCGGTTTCATGATCGCACATTTAACCTTACGATAACTTCTCTTGACTTGTTCTTTACTTATATCAATATGCCGATCTCTATTAGGTTATTAGATCTTTGACTGATGTCAAAATCAAATAAACCTAAAAGTAAAACCTTTTTGTGTATGTTTGTATTTATGTCTTTTTTTTCCAAACAATTGATCTGAGTTGTAAAGCTGATTGCTCCGGTTGCAAATGAGTGCTTCCAGATTCTCAGAAATAATAGCCGTGTTTTTGAACTGTCATAAACAGTGCATACTAGACTAAAAT
The DNA here is from genome assembly GCA_021229015.1 of Solen grandis. Lineage (NCBI taxonomy): Eukaryota > Metazoa > Mollusca > Bivalvia > Adapedonta > Solenidae > Solen > Solen grandis. The sequence goes on from CM037784.1 coordinate 35,565,135, forward strand.
AGCTATTTAATCATACATAACAAAAGCAAAACGACTGACCGAACATAACATGGCGGGAAAAAATCTTTAGCAATCTTGCAGGGTTCTATAGGTTATTATCAACTCAAAGGCTAATGAGCGAAAAGACTACCCTGAATCTGATGGGTTATGGTAATCGATTGGAAATAATCGTTTCTTAATCATAAAAAGTCATGGCGAAGAAAGACTTTTCGAGCTTAAGTCGTTTCCGTAAAACGTCATAATGGCTCGAACTGGCTATTGATTTCAAAACGAAAGTAATGGCCACACTCAGGAGTTGTTGTACATCTTGCATTCAGTCTAATTTGAATAAACCTTCATTTGCAAGACGTGGTAGGGTTATTTAGTTAATGACTGCTCTTAATTGCCGAGGATTCGACAATCAGCAGGAATTTTCGAGATAACAATTAGGATAACTTGCTAAATACCAAACCTCTGCCATGTTATTAGATTTTTTTCTTTGTAAGTTATTTAATTGTAGGAAGTAAGATACCGTGATATTTTAAAGGTGGGTAAGTACTGGTTAAACCGACGAATATAGAATTTTTCAATTTAAGTAATATGTTCCCCTATTTTGTTTTAAATTTAAGAAAGTGCAAGACATTTACTGCTTGGGGAAATCGGTGATATTCTATTACTGAGCTAAATAGAAATTCCAAAACACGTGATCGATACCATTTTCGTTTGTTTCCTAAAGGTTCAATTCCAAGATTTCAATTTTCTTTTGATAATTAGGTTCTTAATATGGATAGAAAAATAGCAGAAATAAATTACGCCAGAATTATACCGTAATGCAATTAACCTTCCAGGTAATTCACAAATCTAAAAACATAGTTGAATATAATTACTAATGAAAAATAGTTTTTATTGAATTATTTTGGAAATATTGATGATTCTGCTAATCATGCAGAATACAAGCGATGTTGTTACTAAAAAAGAAATCTGGTTAGCTTTCAGCTATGCATGGCATTTTAATTGTGTAATTTATTTCAATCTTGACACGTCGACTTTATATTAGAATCCACGTGGTTTGAAGTTATTCATACGTCAAATAAAAGGAAAGTAGGTACACTTTCTTGTGATCGATTTTGTAGAATTGCATATCCTCTTATTTAACGTAGGGAACATCGATTTAGATACGTTTTAAATGCAAAAGTATTTGTTTATAACTTGTTCTTATATCAAATGTGCGTCAAAAATGCATGTTTATATTTTTAAACAGCTTGGACAAGCCACTTCCGGTTTATCAGCAGTGAACTTAAGCCAAGATCTCCTTGGTTAATTTAAATGTAAACAAAGGCAATCCCATTATCACAATGCTAGCATCATATATTTTGAACAGCATTTTTGCATCATAATAACTTTTGCCACTATTTCGTTTATAACCAAAATACCAATATATAGTTTTACCTTATATAATCAAGATACAATCGGGCTGTTACTGTCTCGGCAGTTGTCAAAACTGATTATAATATTTAAAGCATGATTTGGGTTTTTTATGAATGTAAGAATGAATCGAAAGTTGTAGATATTTTGCTTATTGTCTGAATTACAGTATAAAGTATTTTATGAACATATTCGATTAGAAATGCGTGTTTTAATAATCAGATCAAACAGTCTTTCCTTTCCTTATTCCTTTCATCTTAACTTAAAGTCCCTGTGTTAGGTTTCATATGTCTTATGTCTCCTCTATGATAATTTGCTGGAGGGTGTATGGCGTTACCTTTGTCCGTGTGTGTGTGTGTGTGTGTGTGTGTGTGTGATATTTGTGTCCGAGATATCATTATGGGATTTTGTTGAAAGTTTCATTTAAAAAAAGCAAGACAACTAGCTTACATCATGGTTATTAAGGGAGTTTTTCTCCTTGCAATTCCCATTTGTTTAATTAAAAATCTTAATTCGAAAGAAAGATAATTATCGTCGTCGTCGGCAATCAGCGATCACGTTCTGGGTTAAAGTGAAGTATACACACATTGGAATTTCATATTTATATTTTGATCAATTTTTAATTTAAATTAGTTTTTATGTGAAAACACACATACACGCGCGCGCGTGCTGTACGCATTTCTGTGTTATGCATTCACTTTTTTTCGTTTGAGGATGCATGCACGATTCACTTTCTCCAACTATGATTGAACAGTATAATTATATCTTATAAGTCAACACCGCTGACTCCTGTGTCCGTATTTTATCTTTACTTGCACCAACTTCTAGAGTTACATGTCGTTCATTTTAAAATGAGCTTGACTTTTCATAGGACATGAAAAATGAATGTTCACCCTATAAACATGAATTGAATCACCTATAAACATTTTAATAGTTGTCCGCATGTTCTATGTCTTAAAAGATGTTAGATAAATGACATATTAACATGCTATAATCATTAAAACGTACTGTGTAGGGATTCTATATGACCAGGCTAATGTATCTGCTCTACAGCTAATTTTGCTAGAATGTGATTTGTGCTCGACCATCACACAGACATAAATAGCACCACCATTCACCTCAGTATCAGCTATCGGATTACATTAAACAACATCTTTTCCGGCGATATAGCTCGACATAAGCGCGGTGTCCCCATAATTCCACAGTAAAAAGGATTAGGAAATATCAACAAAGACCTGATGGATTAAGACCTTCAAATCCTACAGAGTTCGTCTCCAACCACAATATTTCCTATCGATCTTCCTTGAAACTTCCAACAAAGCAGAGAATTCCAAGGTGAACATAGCCGACAGGCTTCGGCTGTCCACAAAAAAGATCATTGCGGTAGTAGCTATAAAGTTTAGAAAAAGTCATTTTTCATCAATAACCTAAGTAAACACTAAACGACGAGTCGCAGCCTCAACAAATAACTACATTGTTTAATTACACGTGTATTCATCAATTACTATTTTTGTGTGTCGTTTTTTTACTGTCTGAAATTTAGACTTTTAATAAACATAAATAAGGGAATTGATAGCAAACTTTAGATTTAACTAGACTTAGGAATAAACCATATGTATTGAGTTGTAACTAATTACTGATTAATTTAATTAATTACACGTATCTGTTTTTAGAGGTCTTCAAACCTTGTTAAATTACCTCACAATTTCCCTGTTCAGTTGAAGCGGTTTATAAGTTTATACTTATTATATATGATTATGTTTTAGAAATAAATAGAATACTAAATTACGAAGTCCGTTTAAACAAAAAGACATATGAATAATTTATGTCTAAGTTGAAATAAAGTTATACGAGCAAATGACCTTTTCATTTATATTCTATTGGCTATTTAATTAATTTTATTAATTTTAGCGAATATGAAACTCTTATATTTTAAGATTGTGTTGATTCCATGGAAACGGTCGCCGGCAGAAACTATTTATAGGGTTCATCTCGTGTCAGACTCTCCATATTTGAATATAACAGGGGAATTAAATTAGATATATTAAACTGTAAGAACAAGGAAAATGAAGCAAGCAAGGTGAAGTGATGACCGCAGGGTTGTTAAGTCTATGATGTAAATTGGTTTCTTTTCACAGTTTCCGCTTTTGTATCAACATTTTCGCCATGAGATGTTATTGTCTCTTAAATATACCTCAAGCTTATTGACTCATTAAAACTACATATGGCACGCTCAGTGTTACTGTCTGCAATATTTCTTCTCGTCCTTACCACTAATATCTTTACAAATGGTTGAATGTGTCAGTGACGGTTCAGTAATTGATTCTTTTAACCCTTTCCCTCATATATACTCATTTTGACGCACTCAATAGGTACCACATAAAGCCTGATCTGCAGAAAACCACAGTTAAACCTTATCAAATTTAATTACAAAATTCTCATTTCCAGACCACTGAGGAGCAGCGAACAGCATAAAACCTGATCAGCCTGCGAGTTACTCGCAGGCTGATCTGGTTTTATGCTGTTCGCATAGGTCTTTTCATGGTGACCTCTATGAGGGAAAGGGTTAATAAGGTTAAACTGGCTGACTAGGGCATTTTACAACTCAACTCAACTCAACTCAATTTTATTCAGGCAAATCGGCAACACACATTGCCTTTGGCCAACATAAATATATAACAGTGCATGCAAAAACATAGCATTAATACATTCATAATTAACATAACTTTCATTGTACTTGAATAATACTTACATTTAGTTTATCTCATCTGAAATATATATATATTTATACATTTAACACGAAAAAAAAATAATTTAAAACCTACTATCCATAGCTCTTTTAATATATTTTGCTAAATTTAATTGTATCTGTCTAGAGTCTGATCTCATTAAATAAAGAAATTTATTTATGGTAGGGATTGACATAAATTTAGACAAATATATAGCACGTACATCTCTATATTTTGGACATATAAGAATAAAATGAAATTCCGATTCAACTTGGCCTTGGTTACAGTAAATACATAATCTGTTTTCTGCAATTATATTGTTATGTCTTCCAGTTTCAATAGCCAAATTATGAGAACTGAGTCGTAGTCTGGTTAAGCATTTTCTTAATGACTCGTTTTTTATATTACTTAAGTAAGATTCAAAACAAAACCTCTCCTTGAACTTACAATAATATGCTAATTTAGATGAAGTGTTAATATATTCTCTCCATTTTTGTTTATATTGATCAATCATTCTTTCTTTGATCTAATGGGAATAATTTTATATCTACATCTTCAAGGTACCAAAGATATGAACATCCTAAATTATCTAATGATTCCTTAATTCTGTATGCCCATGTTTTATTATTAACTGGAATGGAATCTATCAATTGATTATAAAAGGCTTCCTTTACAGAGCTGATATTACAATTTCTTATTTTCATCTAATACTTGATAGATCTTAAAGCTGCTAGTGTTGATAATGGTATTCTTCCTAGTTCACCTAGAACTGCTTGATTCACAGTACGTTTGTTAACTCCAAGAATAATTTTACAAAATTTTATATGTAGTTTATCCATCTCTTGCATCATCATAACCGTCGACATTGTTTTATGTCCACCGTCGCTAATCATCATTTTATTGATTGATTGATCTACGACAACAACAACAATAGCAACAACAATTTCCTCAAGCTGTTTCTATTATTCCTCCATTACCGTTGTTCTCCCATGTCAACAAGATATATTTTGAATGTCACGTTTCCCCTGCTAACAATTGAGTTTCCCATGTCCTCAGATAAAACTTTCATGTCATATTTCCCCAGCTAACAGTTGAGTGTCCAGTGTCTCCAGGTAAAATTTGAGTACAACGTTTCCTCTTTAAACAACTATGTTTCACATATCCCCAGATAGTCATAGAATGCCAGAGGCTCGCTTAATAACATTTTCATGAACTCGTTTAGTAAAATTTGACATGATATAACAATTCATGTCAGATCCTATATATATAAATAAACATTTGAAACGTATTAAAATGGGCAAGAAAAATAACATTCATGAATTTGAGTTTGTAAAGGAATATCCATACCCCTGGAACCAGCTAATAAGGGGGTCGTTCCTATTCATAAAGCAGGTGCCTTCGGTCAGTAAATTCCTGGCAACGCCGTAGGATATTTATTATCTCGTGTCGGCAGTCAACAATTAAATACAACATGTCTCCAACTAACAATTGAATGTCATGTATCCCCAGATTTCTCCGATTCGGAAACCTTAGAGTATGACGAAATGTACACAGTTGAGGAAGAGATACATCCTGAGGCCCGCAGGTCCAGTCTCGAGGAACAAGACATCAAATCGAATGAAAAAAGCCGGAAACGACCGAGACCATATCGCCGAAGTCACTCGCTGGCAGAGATTCGACGACCAAGCGCAATATTTATACCTGAAGGTATAGAACTTTATCTCATATCTTGTTACTTAATGAATAATTATTTTATAAAATATACTGCTCAGAATTTGCTAAGGATCACTTTTTGTTCATTGCATATCAGAACAATCGAATGATTTGCATAAACATGGTAATTGCGGACATTTAATCAATCCAACGATACCATAATTCACTTGCTACTGAAATTACTGATGGTAATACCGTCCTCTTTAAATGTCTGAAATGGTATGTCTTATTACACAGTATTTATATTTTTTTCATCCACTGGATGCCTGAGTTTAGAAATGTTTGCTTTGCATATTTCTTGTATTTATGACACAGTTTAATCTATTTTCCATACGAGCCTAACTAAATATTATTTTTGATTTAAATATATTTACATGTCAGAATTAATGCTGTATTTTGTAAGTGTCAAATATAAATATGTAATTCTGAACAACACTCTGCATACTGAAAATGAGTTATTGAATGCTTCATTCAAATTCAAAATTTATTTTAATTAGTTTATTGTCATTTACTAATATTATTTATAATAATAGTAGGATAGATCGGTAACACAATCAAGGAGCTCATTCTTATAACTATCAAATGGATACGAAGATAAAAAGGGATGTTTTTTTCTCTATCTGTTTTTTTTTTTTTTTTTTTTTCCTTAAACTTTTCACCCACATGTACTTTTTGCTTGATGATTTATATCATTATATTCAATACCATAATTAATTGAAAACAAACCGTCATAACCAATATATTTTGTTACTATGTGCTTTGTCCAATGTTATTTACTGTTTAAATCTTGGAAATAAAATAACCAAATAAACCAGCTAAGAGTTATAAAAGATAATAATACATATACCCGCTTCATTGCTATGGCGCATTTTATGATAAATGAAAAGGTTACCATGATGTCACATGAAGGTGAAGGTCACATTCCGTTGGAAAGAGTGATGGTACTGTCTTAATGAATATTGCATTTGACTAAGAATCAATTCTGTGAATCGATTTTAAAGATACATCTTTTTAAAAAAGAAAAAGAAAGAAATACTGAGCGGACACAACGGAACGGGACTACTGGCTCCCCACCTAATGTATCTAACGGAAAATGGTAATCACCAAATGCAAATCTATCAAATACACAAGTATATGGGATTTTACTAATTGATCCTCAGTATGAATAAGATATAAATATTGCGTTGTTTCTGTAAGCAATTGTAATTATTAAATTGTTTATTTATTTACAGAGAGGTAAAACAATCTTGTTTGAGTTAGTAATATTATCAATGAATTGCCTATAGAGACATTGTCAAGACTATGTAAAATGGAAAGCAATCACTGTGTTGTGGAAACGAAAAATAAAATAAATAAATATATGTTTTATGTTTAATTTTCTGTCAGGAATTATTCAAATTTTGAAAACAAATCATAACATACCTACTTGCATTCGTTTACATATACGTTTAACGATTTTCATACGTAATGAAAGTATATCAGTCTCAGCTATTATTAATATTTTTTTCTTAAAATGCTGCATTTATTGTTTGTCGTATCATATTGCAGATAATTCAACTGAATAATGGAATCGCGTACATACAAATATATTAAGTTTTTCTTCTGTCTAATTTCTAGGGCGTTGCCGGCCCGACGGACGTCGGGTGACCTTATCTTCCCTTGTCGTCAGCTCGTTAAATGCACTAGAGCAGACAGGAAACCCTGTGGCTCCACCATACCAAAGGAAAAAGCCAAAACTGGTACCACATCACTTATTAAATAAATCTTATTTTCTTTATCTTAATTTGAGTGTAACTTTGCTTCCAGTAATTCTAAAACGTTGTCCATTTGAGACGTCAGTGTCATAGAGAGGCATGGAACAATATATCACACAAAGTCACATTATCAAGACACAAGACCATCCGCATCCTTCTTAATTCCAGTTATCTGAATGCGCGACAGACATGATATTATTCTGAGCACAATTGCATCTTTAAGAAGTTAAGAACAAGGCAAGCCGGCTGGCGGGAATCATTCCTCGTACAATTGATTTAGCATTATGTCTGAACCTGTCTTTATTTTATTGATATTTTAGATATTTTGGAGTGTATATAAGACCGCTTTAGTAACATTATGGCTCGTTTATAGTGTATTTAATTGCTACCATGGATGCAATATTAAAAATCATTTGTTCAGTTTTCGAAATTAAATGAAACAGTATGTCATTATATGAATAATGAAAGCGAGTCCTTATAGTCAGTCATCAATCTTAAACATATCAGGGTCGAATAGCTTAAATACAAAGGAACGAATTACCTTAAAAACATCCAAATATTTCATTTTTTATTAATTACTGTCAGTTAGGAAATAATAGCAATGTAATAATTCATTAATGCTTAATGAGGTACTTAACCCTTTCCCTCATAGAGGACACCATGAAAAGACATATGCGAACAGCATAAAACCAGATCAGCCTGCGAGTAACTCGCAGGCTGATCAGGTTTTATGCTGTTCGCTGCTCCTCAGTGGTCTGGAAATGAGTATTTTGTAATTAAATTTTTGGTTTTCTGCAGATCAGGCTTTATGTGATACCTATTGAGTGCGTCGAAATGAGTCTATATGAGGGAAAGGGTTAAAAAGTTCACAAAATGAAAGTGGTGGATAATGTACATACGTAGTTTAAGTATTTAAGTATTACTAAGCGCAAAGTATTGTACGTGGATTTAGAGCCTGACTTTCCCCATATTTTTTTCTAAACATATGCATTTCAGCTTTTCTCTTTTCTGTTAGTCCTATACCTTTGATTACACGTTCGAAATGTACGTTCAAGCTACATATAACTATTCAACTAAAGTTGAAACTTTAGAACCTGTTCAAGATCTATCACCAATGCATGCAATTTAAGGTAACCTATTTCCTAAGGTATTTAAGGGGCAAC